>JAYKKI010000055.1:7602500-8017500 GCA_039881145.1 Druceiella hillmani
TGAACAATATAAATCGACTTTTTCGCAACCACACTAGGCAATAAAACGCTTATTATAGTTGCAAATATAGTATCTGGTGGAAATAATAATTTAATTTACTCCAAAGCATTATTGTTAAAAACTCAACTTTTTATCACCGGATATCATTACCGCTATCAACTACACTGCCAATACTATTATCAAGTCTACTACCAACTAAATGTTTGTTGTAGATTGGTAGCGGTATTGGTCTATTTAATTTTATACATTTTAAGGAATAAAAATATATTTGTTTGTTAATTAATATTTATCCCTTAGAGGTACCGTAAATTTAAAAGAGAAAGCGACTTCCTTAATTGATAATTAATGGACCTTAATAAAAATCTCATTATATGGAAATAATTTT
The DNA here is from genome assembly GCA_039881145.1 of Druceiella hillmani. Taxonomy (NCBI): domain Eukaryota; kingdom Metazoa; phylum Arthropoda; class Insecta; order Lepidoptera; family Hepialidae; genus Druceiella; species Druceiella hillmani. The sequence goes on from JAYKKI010000055.1 coordinate 7,602,886, forward strand.
TACATCTTAACTTTGTCCAATATTTTAAAAAAGCTTACCTTATTTCTATGAACATTGCTAAGGTAGCGACTACTACTAATATCGCTATCAACTATTCTATTTACACTACGGTATGTTAGCAACCAACTAAATGTTAATGGTAGCCTTGATAGTATTGGCTTATTTAATCTTGTATATTTTAAAGAACAAAAATATATTTATTTGTCAATTAATATTTATTTCTTGGAGGTACCGTCAATTAAAAAAAAACTCATTTTATCTTTACGAACATTGCTAAGATAGGGTCAGAATCTGAAAAAAACTCATTTTATCTTTACGAACATTGCTAAGGTAGTGTCAGAACCTGAAAAAAACTCATTTTATCTTTACGAACATTGCTAAGGTAGTGTCAGAACCTGAAAAAACTCATTTTATCTTTACAAATATTGCAGAGGGAGTGTCAGAACCTGTTAATGCTTGTAAAATAAAATGTAATCTAACATTGTGGATGACAAGCAAGGTTTTTGAATGAATACAATTTTCCTATAATTTTAGCATTTTTAATCTTTAGAAAATGGTCAGTGGCGCTAATACGTGGTCGCCCAATTAATATTTATAAAAGATCAATGTTTTCCCCGTCTTTTAAAATATGCTGATTAATTGTTTGGTTTATTCTTTTTCGTTTTTTTGGCATTTAACATCTGCAAACAGAAATAAATGATATTTTACGTTAGTCGATATCCATTGATACAGGTGTAAAAGTGCACATTCGCAATACATTATTTTATACGTCTTTATCTCAAAAATGATGATACCTGTAAGAAAAAATCCTACAATACATTTATTGGAAATTTTATAAGATTGGATTTTGTACTTTCATATTTTATCTCTAAAAATCACTATTCATGAGATATTTGCGATAAACTGATTTAATTCCGAACTCGTGAACGGAACTTTGGCTAACGGAGCTTTTTTAACGGCATGTAGATTTTCACAACGAAAAAATCCACGTTCTTTGAAAATATGTCAAACTTTCGAGTTTATTCAATGTTTCGTGATTTTTTTTAAATTAAATATATTTTAAGTATGAAATTTAACAAAAAATTATAACTTTTTAAATCGTCGATGTCTGCTCAACAAACATCTTCGTTACTTTGATTCAAAGGTTGACTCGCGTAAACGACTTAAAGAACTGGCCGAAGTTAAATGATATTTATCGAGCTGGTTTTCTTGGAAATTCCACCATTTGCTGCTGTGATATTTTACACAGGTCGGATAGTCCCCGAGGGAGAATGATTTTGAATACAGAAATGGTTCTTTAAGCTAGATCTTTTCTGATATAATTAGTTGTTTTAAGTAATTATTTATATTATTGTATTCTATATTGGGATAGTATTTAAGAGATTGTGTGGTTATTATTTTGATATAAAACAGGCTTAGTTTAATTGTGGCAAGAGTTATAACGTTAAAGTCATTTATGTTTAATTGTGGCAAGAGTTATAACGTTAAAGTCATTTATGTTTGGTCGATTATTTACTGCAGTGCGTTTGATGTAAGTTACTTTTATAACCAAACAGATTCTCCATGCCAGTGAAGTAGGTTTTTTATTGTCGCTGCTTATCACTTCTCAGTATAAATCAATAAAATATGTCCTTGGAGGATAATTTTTATCATGAAGTGCAATAAATTAAAATATGTATTTAAAAATGATTGAAAATCATAACGTAAATACTTATTCCCAGCGAATTATTTTATGTTTCTTATTATCGTTGCTACACAGCAGATATTAAGAAAATGTTTTTGTCGAAGATAGTTTTTATCATGAGTGAAATGTCCATTTGCAATAATTATATAAATACGAATAAGTAATTTTATAACGGCGGCTAAAATTGTTTACAAAATTTCAAAAATTGAATTTTTCTCGACAATTTGGTTAATTGGAAGAAATTGTGTTTGTGGAAGTTTGCCCGCTGACTGTGTGAAATAAACACATAACTGAAGCTCAATATAATTGCGTTATCCCACTGACCAGAGCACGATGGTCATTAGACCTTTGTTGGTTACCCTTCGTGTCTTGTCCTAGTAAAGTTTGATTTTTGCTAATGTCGCTCGCCTTTATTTACTTCAAATTTCAATCTAATCAGCATCATGCTTTATATCGCTGGGACATAGCGCGAGTATGTTTGTTCTATTAGCGACCATATGAAACGAAGAAAATGCGCCGTCTAAAACCAGACAGTACTTTCATCAAAATGGCATTTAGTATTGTTTTAAAGGTAAATTTGGTCTTTGATAAAAATAACTATATTTGTTTTTTATAACAGCTAATTCAAATACTTCATGATTATTATGAAATTCTGTTCTGTTTTTACCATTACTTCCGGTAATATTTTTCTGATTATAGCTATAAACAATAGGTACCATCTATGGAATAATATGACTAGCCTGCAAATTGTCGTGTTCAAATTATAATTCGTTATTCTTTAGTTTTTTTAGGACATAGGTTTAAAACTTTTGTCGACGTAACTCAAGAGCGGAATGGATTATCATTGTGCTCGCTCCGCTGAGCACTATTAAACAAAAAAATGCGTAATCAATGAGATGCTTCCTTCAGATTTTGTAATTCTTCGTATGCGTTCGTATGTATGTACATACATGTACACACAGGAACCGATGTGGAGATTCCAATTTGATTCGTTTTTATTCACTAAGATTTCCTGAGGTAACACCCCTACTTTCTATCTTTCGATAACCCTTACCCTGGTAACGCAATACTTTCATTATTTTCATGGAAATTAAAAAAAAGAAGAAGGTGGAATTAAGAAGTGGCAGGAGTTGAGGACGGTGGACTTTCGAAAACGTATAAAGAGGACGAGTTAGTGTCTTTTAATAATTAATAATCTTTGTAAGTATTTTTCACATTTTGTTTCACTGAATTCATAAATTTCCCGGATTTAAAAAATTATACTTAGAAAACCACGCAATATTCAGCACGATACGATGCAAGGTTAACAATTTTGATAATTTGAAATGATCACTTCATTTACCGGTATAAATATCTGTTAACAATGGTTCATTTTCATTTTTTATGGAATGGCAGGGCCTACTTTATTTATTCAAATGAATAAAACGTTACGCCAGAGCCAGATAAGAAAATTATACGCGCATGACCGTCCACCTTGCTTCCTGAAACCCTCCCATAGACATAACTACAGTTGATTATAGTTATTAACATTTACATATAACCCTTATAGCCCAGTGAAATTAGGTAAAAAAAGGGGTCAACCTCGGAATGAAAGATAATAAGCTGGAAATTGGTAAAAACCTTTGTTTTGTCGCCCTAAATATTGTCTCAAAAGTCACAAATGCTATCGTGTCCGCGTCTTAAGATATTGAAGGTCAAAGGTCACAAAAAATTTTTCGCGAATATCTCTGTTCCTATTGCTTAAATGATATTTTCACCTATTATAAAAATTGTAGAGTATAAAATTCTCTACAACTTTTGGCTAAACTTTTTTTTTATACGATCAACCGTTTTTGAGGTAGAGCGCGAAGAGTGCGCAGCGTACAGTCATATATGAGCTAATGCAGGGTCAAGCGTGAGTTACGGTTATCAGACGTTGTATAAAGTAAATTATTGACAAAAAAATTATAATTATTAAGCAATGCCCATTATTTCTGTACTTATTATTAATTATTTATATTTAATTATTCAACTATAGTATATTATTAATTCTGGATTATCTATTTTAGTTATATTTTAAATTAAAACGACATTATATATGTTTCCTTTAAAACGTGTAAATTTTTAAATACTTATATAACTGGAAATACTTGTCCCTACCCTATGATCATTTCTATTTATAGCCGGGACGGATGTTCTATTGTATTCAAGGTCACTTTCTCTTTTAAGGGATCACTTTGTATTATAAGAGCCCTACGTATTTGTTATTTGTAGGACCCCTAAGTGCGAGTGAGCGCGGTATATACTCGCACGTTTTATGGTTTCGTGTGCAGTGAGATATTGTGTTTAGTATAGTCTAGATTATTCGTTAGTTTGAAATTGTATTTTCACAACGACGGACGTACGGTTTTAAGAGCTATGGCTGATTTCTGTTTTATATGTGATAGGTCACTTTCAGAAGGTGTTTCTGTGAATGTCGTACGTGGTTTACAAACTTTAAGAACTGCAAGTATTGAAAGGAATGATGGACATATAAACTATTTAAATACTTTAAGTTCTGTAAATGTGCATTCCGAGTGTCGAAAAGTGTACACTAGCAAAAATGTTATTGCTGCATCGAAACGACGCACAGAAGAGGGTGAACCTTCAACGTCAAGTGCACCTCGTAAAAAAAGAAATGAACCGTTTGATTTTAAAAATTTGTACTTATTTTGTAGCCATGAGGCTAATGAAGTAGCAGAAAGGAAAAAAAAAACATAAGTATAGACGGACAATAAGTAATGTAAGTACTCTTGCATTCAAAGACAACGTAATTAAGAAAGCAGAAGAACGAAACGATTCCTTTGGAGAACTAATAAAGGAACGTATACTTTACGAGTATGATTTGATCGTTGCTGAAGCAAAGTATCATACTATTTGCTATACCAACTTTTTAACCCGTGTACCATCTGCAGATAAGAACCCTTGCCAAGATGATCAAGTCACTCAAGCAATGAAGGAGATTTTTAGTTATATAGAAAATAATGCAGATTCTCAATTTACTTTGAAAGAGCTTAAAGATGTCCCTACAGAGTACATGCCCGACGATAAGACAATTATTAAAAAACTACAACAAAAGTATTTAACTGATATAATAATCACCAAAAAAATAGGATCATTTACAATTATATCCTTCCGTGATACACAGGTTAATGTATTATCAAAAGCTTGGTACGAAAATAAAAAAAGCACTCCTGCAGAAGAGCGTTTACGGATTGTAGAAGCTGCTGCGACTATTATTAGGGAAGATATTAGATCATCTGTCGTTGAAACTAAGACGTATCCACCTCCGAATAAAATGCTAGATGGTATTAATGAAGAAATACCAAAAACATTATCACATTTTTTGGAAGAAATTATATTAAAAAATAGAAAAGGAGAAGTAGATCATTTCAAAACGAAATGCACATCTATCAGTCACGCAATAATGTCTTCGATACGAGAATGGGGCCGGAAGCTTGAAAATGAAATCCTGGAGCCCATAACAACGTTATTACCTCCAGCACCAGCCGAACTACTAAACACAATATTTTGCAATTGCAAAAATGGTTGTGGTTCCCGCTGTGGATGCAGAAAATCAGGGCTACTATGTTCTTTAGCTTGTGGCCAGTGCAATGGACAAGCTTGCCTCAACGCTCCACTATATCCAAGTAATCCCGATGAAGAAAGCACATACGATCCTGAAATTCTAGAAGGTTTGGAAATGAATATGACCGATAATGAGGATGATGACAATGAATTGAATATTTTAGAGTGACAACAAGAAAAAGACGACGAAGAAGAAGATAACTAGCTTCCATTCGCAATTTCATTCGATTCACAAATTATTTTAATATTTAAACTCACATTTTAATAAATGTATAACATGCCATATTTAATGATAAATAAAGGTATATCTAAAATATATTTCCTTACTGTCTTTTTATTTTAAAATATAATTAAAATAGATAATCCAGATTTAATAATATACTATAGTTGAATAATTAAATATAAATAATTAATAATAAGTACAGAAATAATGGGCATTGCTTAATAATTATAATTTTTTTGTCAATAATTGACTTTAGATAAGATAACCGTAACTCACGCTTGACCCTGCATTAGCTCATATATGACTGTACGCTGCGCAATCTTCGCGCTCTACCTCAAAAACGGTTGATCGTATAAAAAAAAAGTTTAGACAAAAGTTGTAGAGAATTTTATACTCTACAACTTTTATGATAAGTGAAAATATCATTTAAGCAATAGGAACCGAGATATTCGCGAAAAATCGTTTTTGGTGACCTTTGACCTTCAATATCTTAAGACGCGGACACAATAGCATTTGTGACTTTTGAGACAATATTTAGGGCGATAAAACAAAGGTTTTTACCAATTTCCAGCTTATTATCTTTCATTCCGAGGTGAAACCCCTAATATGACTGGGCTATTATAATTTGAACGTAAAAATAAAAATTGCTCTATCGTTCTGTGTGTATAATGTTACCGTAGCACCGTCATAGTATTCGTGCTCACTTTAAGGATATATTAAATTACAAAGGATAAGTCACTGCAAATTTATGCTGACTTTTTTATACTCAGTCGAGCTTCAGCACTAAGCTATAGTTTACTAAATTATTGTGCTTTAATGCCATCACCGAATGAGGTATATTGGTTTACATTGACAAGAAAACATTCAAAGTCAGGAAAAATTTTTCCAATCGTACGCTTGCCAAACACTCTTTACACTAAAATATTGTCGCTGCTCTAACTCGATATTTAATATATCTAGGTTTAGTCGATTCTATGGCTTAAACTATAAAAAATAACTAATTTAGGCACTGTCTTTCTTTACTCACAGATTATCAAATTCTTTAGACTACTCTCTGACAACTAACAGCCAGTAAGTAACAGTTAAAAGTAAGCGTGTAGCTAGCCTTTATATAGATATGAAGAAAAACAAAAAAAAAATAGTCGCATGGCAATACCTACTACGTATTCACACGTTGGAAGTGGTAATTCTTTAGGGTGTCTTCTGTGATTTTTGCTTATAATCTTCGTCCACAAAATATATAAGTACGTTGAAAAATACGATTCGTTAAAAACTATATGTGAGAGTTGAATATACAATCAATCTGACAGCCATCTGTCAAAAGTTAATTCGTCACTGTCAACCGTCTGTCAACGGGTAATCCATCTGTCAACAATTAATTGGTGTATCTACCAGAGATTAATATTTTTCACACTATCTGAATTAAGAATATAATTTACAAGTTAAGTATAGCATTAAAAATTAGCATCATTAATGATTTAAATGCTTTATTAATGACATTCAAAATTAGGTAAACTTTTATATGCTGAATGCGCCCATAAACACATTACAAAATGCAAATCACATGTTAACATTGATAGCATAAAACGGTATTTTATTAAATTTTGTGCTTTTATTTGCAAAAAAATATTACGAACGTAAATAATGTAATGTAACCACATAGGTTATAAGTAGATGTACCATGCGTGTGAGAAGGTGGAATATTTTGTTATTCCAGCGTCACATTTTATTGGATTTTTGTGCATTATTTATTAGTGGCCCAACAGATGATATTAGGTTGCATTAATAAGGAAATAATGTTTATTTATTTAAATGACTCAGCCGTTTTATCCTAGTCCGTTTTAGTTTACCTTCTTTAAAGAGGTTGCATTTCGAAATTTTTCTGTTTGTCGTTCATTGCCTTTTACCTAATTTGGGACACATCATCGTTTATTTGCTGCTCAAGTACTTCAAATTCATCAGTCAATTCATCATCCAGATGAAAAACTCTGTGATCATCTTTACACGATCGGCAGTGAGCTACGGTTCGAAACTTATGCCTCTACATTTCAATATTCCGGTAAGCGATGTTGTTAAGACTGCGCGTTATCTGTTATTCGCGGACAATATGAAGGTTTTTAGAGTCGTCAAGGATGCAATGGACGGCGATTGTTTGTTGAGTGGAGCACAGCAAGCGGCTTACGGATTAACGCAAACAAATGTTTAATAGTGACTTACAGTCAAGTACACGTTCCTATTATATACTAAAATTCGGTTTCTGGGATCCAGCTACATTATTTGGATGAGGTCGTCCAATTTGGGAGTCAGATTTGATTTGCGATTGATGTTTCGTAAGCATTTGTCAGGTTTGGAAAAGAACATTGTTTTGAAAACTTGAATTCGTGTTGCATAAGTCAAAGTATTTTCTACCCGTATCATAAATTTGCCTATTATTAATTTCAGTAGTGCTAAGCAGATCAGAATTTGGCTCCATTATTTGGAATCCATACGAAGCTAAATACAGCTTGATGGTTAAACGTGTGCAAAAGACGTTCCTCCAACAGGTAGTATATGAGACAGTATTGTTACTTCTCCTCTTTATTTTTTACCGATTTTCCCTTGATAGATTTTCATTCCTGGCAACTGAGAAGAATAGTTGCGCGTATATACTTTATCTTCCAGCTATTAAAGGGAAAAAATTCTGTGCCCTGTATTATTGAATGAACTTTCGTTCTTCGTACATGACAATTTCCTGCCGTCAGGCAAGCATCGTCTTTTTGCCACACTACTCTTTAGAACCGAACTATATCGGAATTCTCCAGTGTACCGCGGTGTTTAACTGCTCAACTACCTGATCTCGGTCGCACCAGACTGTAATTTATTTATGATGAGTGAAAGTAAATTTGTGGAAATGTGTCGTCGTTCTCTTTTATAGCTCTTGTGTACTTTTTGTACATGTTTATTCCAAAAGTTTAAATTTGTTAAACCATTATTTTTTTATCGTTACGATTAGGCTACTTGAAATATAACTACAAATATGTGTGTTATATAATTGTCGAGCTTTTACACGATTTTTAGTACGATATTTTGTATAGTCATTATGGTCGGAGTATTAAGTGTATTAACTTAAATAACAATGTTTTAAAAATATTAGGTTACAATTTTTTTTATTTTCGCAAAAATGCTACAAATCATGTAAGTTATACACGTAACAATAATGTCCGTCTTATGTATTCTCGATAATGTTCGTTTATAAAAATAATATTGTCAATAACTATTTAAATTTATTGATAAGTCGCAATAAGAGGGCGGTGAATGGAAATACTCCTCAAAGTTTCATTTATACAGAAGAAATAAGTTTTGTCTTTATAATATATTTTTTTAAATGACCTGTCCATTTAAGTCCCATATATCACCATTTTCTACAGTCACGTTATGTGTAAAGTAGGTTGCATCGAAGTCTGTGTCCATCTGTAGGTGAGGCGTTAGACCGTTACTTATGGAGGCGGCCGGCACGCAGGCTGCAGTGCCGCCCCTAAAAGGCTCGTTATGTTGCTTCGTTTGAGTTTTTGCTGAGGGCGGTCATAATTATGGACCCATCGATACATAATGATATCAATAAGTTTGTTGCCAATCATGTATGTTTGTGGCAAGTTCGATATATTTGTTTCGAAGCAAACATTTTATCGTATTGCACAGGTAAACATATTTTAAATATACGGTGATGAGTATAACATTAGTTGATTTATTTTAACATGTTTTATAGTAGTAATATCATAAATACCAACAGTTTGAAAGTTTTGATGTTTTTTTTCAATCACGCATAAACGATTAGACAGATTTTTATTAAACTTGGTACGGGCAGATTTTATAATTACAATTTCGGTCACTTTCTACCTCGAGAAAAAGTATAATTTCTGTAGGATAAAAACATGTGAAAGGATAACGCAACGTGCGTATAAAAATATATTGCTGACGCATTTTGAGAGAATATAGAAAAATATTTAACATTATTATTTATAAAGACTTAGTGCGATAGTATTAGATTATAAGTAATATATTTCTCTCAATTCTGTGTTTTTATAATGGATTTATTGTCACATAATTTTGTGGCAATTTGCAGCATTTGTACAACGTTGCTGAAGTATGGATGGGTTTTAGTTTATTTTGCTTCGTTTGACAAATAGCATGAATAATAAATATTCCGATTAGTTGCGTGGCCATCTCTGAACAAATATCGAAATGAGCAAAGAAGAAAGCGATTCGGCAAAATAGGCAAATAAATTATTTACAATGTCAGTAAGCACATAATGAATGCCCATGAATTCAAGTAAAAACGTGGGATGCCATAGGATACTGAATAAGTAAGCTATAGTACCTGCACTGTAATAAAAAATAAACATTTTCCAAATTAGGTTCTAATTATCCATCACATCAAAAAATAAATCAATATACTCAGCCTGTATATCAAATAACGAAAAAAAATCATTCCCTGTTCACATCAGGGAATGATTTCTTTTTCCTTCTAAATGCGCATACATGTAGTACCAAGCACGTATATTCTCCCTTTATGGCAACTATATATATATATATATATATATATATATATATATATATATATATATATATATATATATATATATATGTGTGTGTGTGTGTGTATATATATACACGTATCTATTTTAAGAGAACAAAAATGGGATAGAGGAAGCATAGGCACTATTTTCCAATTGAAATATCAAATTCTACGTTGAAATTTAATTTGATAATGATGAATGCACGACGTAAGTATTTGGCATTTCCTGTTTGTTTTTGTGAATATATTTCGGTACTATTAATTACAGTTAACCGCACGTTCATGTTGAGTCGCTAAATGATACGTAATGTGTTTTATACGGCCTCGTCAGTAATAAAGTAAAACGATAGAAACAAAAAAATATATTGATGAATATATCTTTCTTAGCAATAACAAAAAGAATAATTTTTGATAACTACGTTTAAAATTTTATGAAGAAATAAAATATAAATATTCGGAAATAAGTTGAAGACCCAAAATAATGTCATTTACCAGGTCACCCATCTCGCAGTGGGGTTTCATGATCCGATCCGATACTTTCAAAATATCGATTCTAATTATTTATTTGATCGTAAGTATTGTGTTCAATAGTCATTTTTTTAAACAAATAATTATTAATATCATCATAAATTTGCTATCGCCCATGGGTTAAAGATTTTAGCTAATGAAGTATGTAGTGACTAAGATGCGAATGCAACGAATAATAAATTTTATCGAAATCGATTGAATAATTTTTGGGTAATGTACATTTTTATATTAGTTCAATGGAATTTTGTGAAAATGACGGAATTCCCCTATGGCATATAGATATAGAATGTGGATATTGATGATATCACTAAATGACGCCGGTTCAATCCATAATAGTCCATTATAGGTGTACACCTATTTTTTTTAAATCATACTACTTTTTTCTAAAATTTAAAAATTATCTTAAGTTATTAACATGGAAATGCATCAACCTGTATATTTTATTTAGATGAACGTAAGAAACGTGAAAATATTTCATAAATACTTTTATTAGCGATCGATGGTGAATATGGCTTTTCTAACCATCCCTTTCATTTACATAGATTTACAAAAGAAGGTTATACAAAGACAAGGACAAAAAATAATATAATTCAATTTCTAGATCAATTTCATTTCAAGGTCAAAGTTGTTTACAATTTGTAAATAAAAGTTCTTGACATTTCAAAATCATTAATACCCATAATTTCCCCAAATCAATGCGGTATTGTTTCATTTAACCGTTAGATAATTTATAATTAATTCCTTCTTAGTAATAATGCTAGTCCAATTTTAATTACGATTTCAAATTATATTTTCACGTTATATTTATTATTTAATACGGTAGCCATCACAAATATTTATTAAAACCAATCAGAACGTTTAGATATTTTTGAAGAGATAGTTATTGTTTTTAAAATAGTGGCGGTTTGAAGAATTCATGCTAATAATTGTCGCCGGCTGCGAAAGTACGTTGAGGTACGGGGAAAGTACTTTGAACTTAAAATTTAAGTATATATATATACATTCTAAAACAAAATAAATAGAATTTAAATGATTGTGTACGTGTGTACAAACTAATTTAGTATTTATTGACATTGTAATATTTAAGTGAAGTATGCGAAGTTACTTAATAATGACAGCCACGCTTTCGTTTTATATTTTTTTTCCAACAGATGAATAACAACCCATGTCATACGTTGCCAAACTGACAATTGGCATTATTTATACAGACTGCTAATTCATATGTCATTATGATTACATACAAAATTTAAATTTTCATTATTTTTCCAACTTTGTAACTGACTAAAAAAATAACATTTTGTCGAATTACACATGATTAATTGCACAAATGGTTCAATTAGCGCTATTTAGTGACGACACATACTTGTTTACTTACATTTATAATGAATATAAAGTATGCATACTTTATATTTTTTATAAATGTATATAAGTTCATAACTTTTATTTTAAAACTATTTCTAACTACTAAGTCCTATATAGATACAAACACATTTTAATTCACAAATATATTTACATCAGTATGTATTCCTATCGATGGATATATGTTTTTCTACATAGATGTATTTATTCGCGAATCACGTTAGCTTTAAATTGGACTCGCAAGAATTTTGTTAAACTGATTGTTATAGTATTGTTTTGTTTAATTTATATTATTCTTTTCTATCGCATGTAATTCAGTTTATTATTCCGAATTAATAATTTATTGTGTTTATTCTTGTAACTTGTACTTTAGTTATGTTTATTTCACTTTAAAATCGTTACATTTATGTATATAATTGGGGAAGTGAAATGAGTCGATTGTTTGGATAAATCGTGGTTTTCTATTTCGTCATTAGACAGTTAATTTTTCCGAACGCCTATTTTATATTGTTTATTCCATAGATGTGTAGTTTAATTTTACCTATTTCACTTTTAGGAGCTTATGTATTTGTGTATTCTTATAAAGTTAATTAAAGCGATTGTTTTTATTTTTCACCACTGACTATACTAAAGCGAATTTGTGATGCGGTAGTGCTGTGTTTGTATGCACTCAGAGTGGCTGCAGTTGCCAACTGTAAGCTAATCAACGTAATTTAGAATGCAGCAACTGCACCCATGAATTAGGAATGACATCATCAGGCTCTCAGTCAAGTGAGAGTATTCGATGTTGAATGTTAGATCAATAGTATTGTGGCACTGTCATTACTTTGTTCTATTAACATTATATTTTGGAGTTTTGCTATTTATATGATAATAAAGATTCGGCCTGTTGATACTTGAAATTACGTGAATAATATTCCGTAATATTCCAGTAGACAGATACTAGTTTCGACGTATACGTGAAATGCGTAACGGAAGCGTGTGACACGTAAGCAACGTATGAGCTCACAGTGTTTCTGTTAAGCATGATGTCAACGTTGCAATAATTTGATGAATTATAAATATATCAACAAAAAAATAGATTACAATATTTTTAGGGTTGCGTATCTCAAAACGAACAAACGAAATCCTTGTATGATAACTCACGTGTCTGCCCGTCCATCCTTCAAAACTCTTTTTCTCAGAGATCGCATTACGTGGGAACTTGGTATGGTAATAAAACACATTAACCTGCACATATTTCATTAGATGTAACTAAAGAAAAATTAATTGGAAATTTTTGGGGATCAAAATTTTTTTTCTTAATTAACATCTTCAACGATATACTAAAAATATGCAAAACAATATTTTTTCCGAAATTACTTACGGGTTTCGAGAAGACCTCGCAAAGGTTGTAGGGTAACCATAGCGATGATTCTAGATGTTATAACTTTTTAAATATGCACCATGTTTTTACGCAAACGAAACATATAACAGGCAATGTATTTACTTTTTTATTTTCACAGTCAATTTCCTCAGAAAGCATGTAACGTGGAAACTTGAAATTTAGTATATAGTAGTAATACATATTATTAGCTTACCAATTTTCAGCAAGCTTACTTTTTAATAAAATTTATATAAGACTTAAAGAGGAAGTAAATAAAGACTTCATTTTTGTTTAAATTTAATGTGTCACGTGGGGGTAACATTTGAAAAGGTTTGTCATGAAAAATACAAAACTACTTTTTCATAATTTCAAATGGCGCATTTAAAAATATATTCCAAAAAATACGGGAAAATAGAGAATCCCACCCTCTTATTCCCTATGTCAAATTAGAATATTCCAGGTACGCTTAAACGTATATAAGTACCTAAATGTATACGGAATCCTTTTAATGTGACTTCTACATGTGTATGATAGACATGTTTTATATAAATATCTTAATATGAGAAATTTATTTAAATCGTTAATTCTCCGCTACTATTAGTGATTTTTCTTGAAATTTAGATTTAAATAATTAGATTGGTTATAATCAATACATTGTTTATAACCAAAAAGTTAACCCAAGTAGTATTACATTTATAAATTTTCCTCAACATATACTTATTTATCAATAATCATATAAGTTTTACTGACCGACATGTTTTTAGATTGTGGGAGTGACAGCAATTTTACAGAATTTTGGTGTTAGACAAAGTATATTAAAAAATAAATTATATATTTCTGAACTCGTAATTTAATGACCTGATCTGATACTCAAACCGCCTATTAAATATGCCATAAAATATAAATACAATATTCTATATGTTACGTCTGTAATTGGATTTTAGTTTCTACAAATGTATTTTGTCTTTCTAAATCAAGCGGAAACTATTTTTATACTGAAGTGTATGTTAACTTAATCAATATATTATGCGACAGCTCTCTCCTATGACATTGTATTCAAGAGATATAAACACTTGTTCACAGAAACCGAAAAGAATGATTATTTCGATCACGAAGCAATGGATTTGAAGCGAGCACTTGACTTAAACCAAGTTGTAGACGTGCGGTGTAAAATGTAGAAGTCCAGATAATTGATTCAACTCGGTATTGCGACACAGATGGTGATACACGAGATAGAGATAAATCTTGAAATGTTTTAATAGTTTTTCTCTTTCAAATAATAATTTGGGATTTTAGTGTTGCCTTGTTTAAAATATTTTGTTACTAATAATAGTGCAAACGAAGCTACAACGACTCAAACTTGACTGTCGAAAAATAGATAGCATTTTTGTGATAAAATTTATTTAGCTTATAAAATTATATGAAATTATATTTAGAAAGAATAATAAATGCCAATATTATTATTTCAAATATTCTTTCAATTTAATATTTTCTGAATGGGTCTCCGCTAACTTTTGGTTACTTTTTTCATTGATGTTATTCACATACCCTTTAATGAGTACAATAAAAAAAAAAGAAAAAGAATATATATATATATATATATATATATATATATATATATATATATAGGTATATACACTACAGTAGTCATTAATTATGTTGCCCATATTTTCTTTAGAAATAGATTAATTTCAAACCAGCGGGATATTAATCTAGTTCATTCACAATGTCTGCTTCTTCACGTGTCTTATTATCGAGGAATAAGAGTATGGTCGATTTATCACGGTTTTATTTAATCTATTTGATTATATTTACAATGTTGTTATCAGAATTTAAACTGGACAGTTCATCTTTACGTTGATTGTGATTCCAAATTTATTCTGTTATGTATATTGAATAAAAAAAACAAGAAACAATGGCCTCTTCGTATTCGAATTAAGAGGAACCGTTTTTATATTCTTGTCATGACTATCTATTTTAAAATATTTGTTATATTATTGGAAGTTTTATCTTGGAAGCAAATTTGGTATAAGTCCGAAACAATTAAAAACTATAGAAACAATGCCGGCTGTAATAAGTTATATATGAAACATTAATATAAGAGCTTATCCTTGATTTAATATAACCTTTGCTTTTCTTTGGTTTAATAAATCGTTATGTTTTATATAAGAGTCGGTCTTTGGATTTTAAAAGCTCACATCTTTATTTAATGGAAATATGTGTAAACATTTATGTTCCCTTTGGTGTTTATAATGATTACGTCAGTATATTGTATAAACCGATTCAATTTTAACAATATTTTACTTAAGAAAGTGTTTTCGTAATTTCATATAATTTTGATATGAAATTCGGAAAGCACTTTCTTAAGAAACGAACGCTTCAAACTTACGCACCAATTTAAGCCGTGCGCGGCGCTTGCGTTTTCGTTTCCAATTTCAAGGCGTAAATGTATATATTAGAGTCTATAGTAATTGCTTTAACGAGCTGCAAAGTGCGCGTCAAGCGAGTAGACACTTAAGCTGTTGATGCACGCAACAAATATTCGTTCTTGCTCCGTCTAATGATATTGAAATGATCAGAATCGAAGGATAACGTCATTGAAATATTTACGAAGTGAATGGGGCTCAAGTGATGACGTTTGAATTTTTGAAATTGCTTTGTGTTTGGTCACAACACAAAGTAAACACATTTAAAACGAATTCATATAAAGTTTTACTAACTTACGTTTTATGGATTTTTAAAACATATTGGCACTACCAACACCATCTATTAGCATTTTAATGAAACTTATCCTTGTAAAAAAGAACAAAAAATTTCCAATAAATTTTCTTATTCCGAATTCCATGTGAACGAAGTCGCAGGCACAGTTAGTCAGTTATAAATCCTTTACGAAATAATTCAAAAACGCCAGATAACTAAAGTTTTATAAATAAGGCCAGAACAAAACCACACAAAATATCTAAAATATTCACAACATATATTATTAGGAGATTTTTTTTATATAACTAATAACGATTTTGTTCAACCAAAATTTGTGCTATTACAACACGCGTTTAATTACTGATGAAAAAGAATTTAAAGACGCATGTCATCTTAAGATAATATAATCCAATTTTTCAAGCAAAAATCCAACGAATTCAACAAGAAAGGAATTTATCTTCCCATACAAGTGATAGATGGCCATGGTGCTTATATAATTGAAAACTGATTTTATTAGTTATATACAAAAAACAAAAACAATTGTGATAGTGAATTTATTAGTTGTCATCCGAATATAAAGAATAAGCGCATTAAATATATTGTATTTATTAAAACGGTGTTTATATAATTGAAAATTATTTTCATACAAAAATAAAGTAATTTTCTGAACAGAGATAGTGTATTAAACATATTGTCTATAAAACTGTATATAGCGTAAAAATGTCGGAAAATCGGAAACAGTAAACTATAACTTCGGAATGTCACATCGATAATCTAATGGACCTCACCATTTCGTTGAATTATCGGAGGCTATATTTCATTAGACATTTTAGTAATAGCGGCACGTGATAACTATAGGGTGTAGAAGCGAGGCGGGCGGGCGGTACGTTGGGCGGCATATGTGCAGTGACCGGCCTCGTGCAAGATAACAAGTGTGAACTGGCTCGCTGCCCGGTCGTCGTTGCCAAGCAATCTACCGCGTCCTGTCTGTCGATTCAAAATGGCTTGGGGATGAGGTAAATTATAATTTTGTGAAAATAATAAATAGTGAGCAAACACATCTAGGTTTATGTTATTTGTGTTGTACATGTGTGGAAAGGTGGAAAATTAAAAGAATATTTCCATATGTTTGAGTACATATCTTTAAGCGCGACATGTTTATTATTTGTTTATTTTATTTCTTTTTAGACTTCAACGTAGAAATATATTTTTGTGAAATAAAACAAACACAAAACAACTAACCAAAAAACAAAACAACCAGAAGTAGAGAGCTTAGTGTTATGGAAGACCATCAGGGCGACGTATTAAAATTAATTATCTATTACTATAAACAAATTCAAAATATAATCAATAAAGATTAATTTAACACTAAATAAAACTATCAAATAACTTGTAAACTAATAAAACTATCAAATAACTTGTAAACTAATAAAACTGTCAAATAACTTGTAAACTAATAAAACTATCAAATAACTATCCACATGGATAGCAAAAAGCGATAACACGGGAGAAGAAGGAATAAAGTAGTAATAGATCATCAAGATTGGATAATTTCTTCAGGTAATTTTTGGAAATATAAAAAGCGTTTGTTTCGAATATTAGGATAAAATTCATTCCACCGTTTGAGGGCATACACAGTGAAATAGTACTCGCAGAAGGTAATGTTATGTTTAGGAATAAGGAGAAAGAGGAGAGATTCAGAAAATCCTAGGGTTTTGAGAAGTAAAGATGTCTTCTTCTTAATCTACAATTGAAAAGAAGACATCTAACATATGTTTAGTGTTCCATAACAAATTGGATAAAAAACTGGAACACTCATTGAAACATCCGTGTGTTTTCATAATCTGTTTATTACTGTCTGTGTGTCTGTACATCTGTTTTTATCAAAGACCATTTGATATAAAAAAATCCAAATTTGACGTTACTGTAGAAAGTAGTTTTTCATTCTGGGTTCCTCACACACTCACTGACAGATCATCAAAGCCTACAGGTCACTTCTAGAAGAGCTAGGAACTTAAAATTTATATATGTATTATATATTAGTATAATTATACTAATATGTGTGTATTTTCGTATGTGGGTGTTATGTATGTATTATTTATGTATCAATAAAAGAAAAATATCTAAAAACTGGAAATGGTTTTTTTTAGGAATCCCGTCAAAAACATTATAGATATAAGGGACAACTTTCTTTTTAAGAAGTCAGCCTTAATAAATAATTAGATAAAATATTAACATATTCGTATCCGGTATCAGACAATTGATTTTATAATTTAAGTTTAAGTTCCAAGTTCCTTTTTAAAAACCAGCCTTAAAAAGTAGTGAGATAAAATATATTCCTATATGTGTCAGTTATCAGATCTCACAGAAACTCGATAAAATTAAATGAAATGCCATCAAAAACGTTGTTGTGTAAAGAATCAAGTTCTATAAAAACTTAGCCTTATAAATAAAAATAAGAATTTATTGCAGCTAAATTCAATGTAGTAATAGATGAAATATTCTATAAATCTAGACGCAAAACTCTAGCTCACTCATCTACACTCCTCAACCGAAACTTTAGCGACGGGGGCGCCGAAACATGTAAAGTATATTGAAAAAACAAAAATTAAAAAAAAGTGCCTTGTCTATAGATATTTAATTTAACTTGCAATGTCAGTGACCGAATTCCCATCGTCTTATTGCACACATTAAGACGCACGCGCTGCCAACTAAATGTAGAACATTGAAGTAGTTAGTACCATACGTTCTGTTTTTTCCAAATATTGTCGGTCGTCTGCGTTGGGCGTTCAAGTTTTCGCAGATTTTAGTGTAACCTTTCAAACTGAGTCAATTGGCAAATTTTCTTTGGGATGTGACAGTTGAAATAATAATTCTTTATTAAAAAATCCTTTTTAATAAAGAATTATTATCGATATATATTGATATTTGATTAAGCGATTTTACTGGATTATACCGGTAGTTTTCGTTTCACATTTCAACAAATCCTTAATACTGAAAATAGTTTGCATTGTTAAATTTACACGAGAAATATGATTGAGTACGATTTATGTCGAAAGTAACCCATTTTAATTTATCTGCAGCTTCTAAATGAAAATTCTCTTGTAACTTTTCTTCCCCTACGGGCTACTCGTTCGACATTGGTTTTACGAGTTTTTAACTACTAGGAAAATTTTTGACAACTGCTAAATGTTCAACATTTGTTTATACATTGTAATATCCACAGTAAGCGTTACAGTTTCTTTAATTTCCTCACCCTTCGCCGAAAAAGGGTTTGAAAAGTTTCGATGGTGGTGAAGTTTTAATCTCCCGTAAGTTTTAAATAGTCCCTGAACGAGATAAGTGGGGCAACAAAATTTTTTGCAATTTGTTTCACCCGATTCATAACGGGGCGTCGGTACTTGTTAAGGCCGCCATTCAAATTTATTCAGACGTTAAATACTCTTAATTGTCTATTACACCGAATGTAGATGATAAAAACTTTTTGTAACTGTGACTTTATAACGTGGGTCCAAGTTGTTATTTATACTTTGAATCACTAGGTACAGTTTTAAACTTTTATGAGGAAGTGGCATTATACGTGCGACCAAATAAATTCGCATTTCTTTTAATGTAGATTGATTGTATCCTTATTATTTTTTACTTATGGTAATGTTGATTTATTTGACACAAAAAAGAATCATATTTGTTTCTGAAAGTTGTCAAATGATAAAAGCGTAAGTAGATAACTCTAGATTAAGTGTAAGTTTTTAGTGGTCAATTGACATGACTATCTTATAAATAATGGTATTGTTACTTAATGTTATTTTAATTGATTAAAATTTGTAAATATGGTGCCAGATTAAAAGACGTGTAACTGAAAAGGCTTGAACAAGTCACCGTTGTGGCATGAAATCTTTCAAAGAAAGGATGAAAAGATGACAAGCGGATTTATGCTGATAAATTACACTGATTTATTCGTTGTTTCTAATTAAACATTTTAAAAAACCGTTTTATTATATAGAAATTTTAATAATCCATAGCAATCTGGTATATGCACGATATTTTTCACTTATTTCATAACAATTTCCCAAATTAAGTAACTTTTTAACATTTAAACAAATACTCTAAGAGATGTACTAAAATTTCGTTTTTCTACTATTGCCGGTTTGCACGGACGTAGAATGTTTGATAGATTTTAGATGTTTTCGATAGATTTTCAGTTATTTTGGATACCTTTGTCATATGTCTAAATTCGTTATAGCTTTAGTTTAATTACCAAGTAAAGGTACACATATTGATTTAAGATACGAAAACAAAAAAGTGTTTTAAGCGGAAATTGATTAACAAAGCAAATAATGTAATTTATTAGATAGTCAATTAAATACGAGTATGTCCCTGTAAATCTGTTACATACTAGGTAAGTACGCGTCATGAGAGTTCCGTACACTCTTATGTATATAGAAAAGTTTGAACTTTCAGGTTCGTAGTATGTCTATTAAACTAATTAAAATATAAATAATTATTTTTCACCAAAAGTAGACATGTTGCTTAGTATATTATGCATTGGCGTAAAAATAAGGAATTTTCAAACAGATCAACAAACAACTTCAGTTTTCCTATTAACTTTAAGCAAACTTTTAAAATCTTGTTATTTTCATAATTGTAGATTGGGTGGTTTCAAAAAATAAGAGTGGGGGATATATTTTTGGCATGTGTTTCAGCATATTTATGGAAATATTATACTCAAAATTGGAAAAAAGATAATTTCGAGTTCAAAAAAAATTGTTTTTAATTTAAAAAAAATTGGTTTCCTATTTCATTTGCCTCTTAAAATTCACCTATAAATATATCTCAGTGTTAATTGTTGACCGAGGGTTAGTATGCTATATCAATACCCAATTTTTAAATATATACTTCGAACGTTTGCTTAGGCAACGGTTATAAAATGAGAAAATTGCGAGAAAATAATTTTTTTTAGAAAAAACAAGTTTGTGATTACCGTTTTTTTCTTATTCGGCTTTTCAGTTTTTTAGAAATAATTTTGAATATATTTGGCGTTAATTTTGTAGAAATTCATTATGATTTAATTTTTACAACCAAATGAAGCTACGTGATGTAGTACTATTTCGACTTTATTTAAATTCTTTATCACGACTTAGGTTTCGTTGTATGACAACATCTTTAGATGGGCTGTTTGCACATACTTTTCATATATTATAAAAATGTTAAATAATGTAATAAGTTTGAATGTAGGAAGTAATTTCTAAAACTACTCATCCGATTTAAAAAAATTTTTCACAAATATATAGAAAGGACCTTCAGGATGGACATAGATTGTATATTATTCCGTTAAAAAAATTCATACATTATAAAAAAGTTAAATTTTGTAAGTTTAGATGTAGGACGTAATCTCCGAAACTACTCATACGATTTCAAAAATTATTTCACCAATATTTACAGAGAACCTGGTGGACATAGGTTGTATATTATCCCGTAAAAAAATTTTCATGGAGACCAATTTTGCAACGTAAGTCAACGAAAAAACAGTCAAGCGAATGCGTTTCTTATGAAAACTGCCTTAACGTTAAGAGATACATCGATAGATGATATTGATATTTATATGCAGTGTTACTTATTTTATACATTCCAAGACAATCATAATTCAGGAGTGAACTTCAGTGGCAGGTTGGAGCTGACACGCGCAATGTTTTTTTGTAAATTTGTATTTTAACCACGATACTTTTCGTCAATAGAATTTTAAATTTTTGATGACTTGTTAAAATTTAATTTTATTTTATCAAAGCATAGATTCAATAAAAAAAGGATCAAATCAGAGCATGGATTCAATAAAAGGAAAAATAATACTTTTCAAAATCAAATCTGGTTTTTTTTTTTTATTTAACTTTCAAACTTCAGTTGCATTGTTCGTTATCTCCGAAAAGTTGTCGTTAGCCGATAAATAATAGTAATTAATACAGAGCTATTTAAATAAAAATATAAAGCTATTTAAATAATATTAAATAATACAGAGCTATTTAAATAAAAATATAAGGCTAATTAAATAATAGTAATTAGTACAGAGCGATTTAAATAAAAATATATTATAATAATTAATACAGAGCTATTTAAATAAAAATATAAAGCTATTTAAATAATAGTAATTAATACAGAGCTATTTAAGTAAAAAGTTGTAAAAGATGAAAATAATTTGTTTTGAATTCAATTTTAGTCATCGCAAAACTGATATTCCTTGCCTAAATTTCACATTCAAATGTTCAGAAGGGCCCCAATCGATAACGCTCTTGAGGGATGTCGCGAGTCTATGAATAATTTATGTCTCCCAAATACACATATCAATGAATCGAAATATACAAGATATAGGGGACGTGCATGTTTTTAGTGTGAAATATATTTTTTCCTTTTTCGATCCCTTGTTGCTTGTGAACGTCCCAACATATTGGCGTGGAGGGGGTATTCTTAGGCACAAAGGATTGCTTTTGAAATGAATGGTGATTGAATATTGGACGGTTTTGCATTTATATCGGATATAGATATTTTGGAAAACATTTAGTTTTATTTGAACACATATATTTTATCAAGCAATTGCTTTTTTTATCATCATTTTATTGCAATGTTATGTACAAATAAGGAGTAAACAGAATATATAGTCATCAGGGTAGCTTATATCCTAAAAAAAACATTTTTTTGCGAATCACTCGTGAACGGTGAGTTTCAGGATAAAAAAGGTTATAATTTTTTTTAATAGAAACTGTCTCTTTCGAGATTCTTCTAGCGGTACGAAATAAATCTTAAAAATTCCAGTGGAAGTGTATTTCTAGAAGTCTTAATTCAAAATTATTATGCTGTAGAAATCCAAATTGAAAGTAAAATATTTATTTATGAAAAAAATAAAATTTGAAGTTCGTCAGAAATGTATACGGCTTAAAATTGCAATATGTTGATTGATTTTGCCATTAATATACGGATCTAATTTATTACTACCACTAGATGCATCTGCGTCTATTAGATATATCTTATGCACCGAAGAAAGATTGGCTATGGCAGAAACCACATTGCTGACGTATGGAAGTAATAATTTAATTTGCTCCAAAACATTATTGTTAACATTAGTAATTATCTTACTCTACTTAATAGTCTTCCTACTACATTTCCCTACTTAATAGTCTTATTTTTTGGGTTAGGTTTGGGGATTAACCAATCTTGAACTTGGAGATACAAATACCGATTCAAATATCCCCGAGCAGCAACTAGTACCAATACCTTTATCAACCCTACTATTAGTACCGCTGTCACTACATTTTGGTGGTAGTTGACAACGGTATTTGCCTATTTAATTTTATAATTTTTAAGGATTACAATTACAAGTAACGTCAAATATTGAATATATTTGACGTTACTTTTGTAGAAATTCATTATTTACAATTAAATGAAACTACGTGACCTTTTATAATTTCTACTTTCTTTAAGTTCTTTACCACGACCTAGGTTTCGTTGTATTACAACTATCTCTGCTAATATCCCACCTGAAGATGTTGTAATACCACGAAACCTAGGTCGTGGTAAAGAACTTAAAGAAAGTAGAAATAATACTACATCAAGTAGTTTTATTTAATTGTGATTACAAATATATTTATTCGTCAATTAATATTTTTTTTTGAAAGCACCGTAAATTTGAAAAAGGATGCGTCTTCCCTATTTGAAAATTAATTCAGGAGGGTAGCCTTATTAATAATTTTATCACGTGGAAGCACTCGTAAATTTCTACATTTTTATCTAATAATTGAAAAAAGTTCCTTTTAACCCTGTGGAGATTATTGAATATATTTGGCGTTAATTTTGCAGAAATTCATTATTCACAATTAAATGAAACTATGTGATGTAGTATTATTTATAGTTTCTTTCAATTCTTTACCATCTATGCAAATTGCTAAGGTAGTATCGAAGGCTGTTCATGCATCAAATTTTATAAACTTTGACTTTGTACTTTCGTATTTTTCTTCTCAAAATCAACAATCGATGGAATGTTCGTGAAAAACTGCTTTAACTTCGGACTCGCAAACGGAACTTTGGCTAGCGAAGTTTTTTAGAGGCATGTCTATCAATGCAGATTTTTACAACGAAAAAATTTGACGTTCTTTCAAAAGATGTCAAACTTTTTAGTTTATTCAAAGTTTGGTGATTTTTTAAAGTAATTCCATTTCAAATGTTGCATTTAAATAAAAAAATGATAACGTTCAGTGGGCGACTAACTTTTCCATCGATGTCTGCTCAACAACCATCTTCGTTACTTTGATTCAATGTCTGACTCAGCTAAGCGACTTAAAGAACTAACCGAAGTTAAAAGATGTTTATAGAGCTGGTTTTCTTGGAAACAACACCATTTGCTGCAATAATTTACACGTGTCCCGTAGTTCCCAAGGGAGAAGTTCTTTAATTAAATTAATTATTAATTAATTAAATTATAATTAATTGGTTTTGTGAGTTAGATCGTAATTAAGGAAGTGGTTTGATATTTACTCCGATAATCCTTTCCTATTTAGTTAGTTGTTTCAAGTGATTATTGATCTTTTCGTGTCCTACCTATATAGGAGTAGTGTTTAGGAGATTGTGTGTTGAGTATTTTATTACAAAGTAGGCTAAGTTAATTGTGGACAGAGTTATAACGTTAAAGTTATTTTTGTATGGTCGTATTGTTTACTGAAGCGGGTGTATGTTTGATGTAAGTTATTTATCATGAAGTGCAATAAATTACAATATATATATATATATATATATATATATATATATATATATATATATATATATATATATAATGTCCACCGTAGTTAACTGTTTTTCATATCATTTAAATTAAGAATATAGTATACGAGTTAACGATAGCATTTAACATTATATTATCTATAATTCAGGCGCTATATTAATGATACACAAAGTATATAAGTTTTCTCTGCTGAATATACCCACAAATACAATACAAACATGCAAAGCATAAGTTAACGTTGATAGCATACCATCGTATTTAATTAAACTTTATGTTTTAATTAAATTTTATGTGTTAAAAAATTAGTTTTTATTATTAACATAAATAACATACATGTTTCTATACAAGATTTGGTGACTATCTTCCGCGATCCTGCGACTGTGTTCCGGTTCCTTAATCAATTATTTTTTCCATAGCTTCTATTGCATCATCTCATGTATTCCCGTCAAGACTCAAAAGCCTGTATGATGTAGATTCAAATTAAAAAAAAAACAACTGCTCAACAGTGCTCATGATGTTGCTTCGTGCGATGGTGCGGTTGTTCGCAGCTAAGCGGCGGTCAAAGTTTTTTGGCTAGGCATCTCCGGTCGGTGTACAGTCCGATCTTTCCTTGACTAGGCGGCCTCTTGCTGTCGTATCGCAGCCGCGTTGATGTCAAACGTGTCTCTGATAGTGATTTTCAACTGGCGTCCTCCAAGCTGAAAAATCAATCGGATCTGACGTATACTCGGGTATATATTCAAAGCATATACACTCTGTCTCTTTTCTTCACCCCTCAAAAAATGCATTAAGAATGCATACCACTCAAAAAATGCATGAAAAGAATGCACCCTTCGTTCCGTGGCTTATTCTAAACCTATTAGAAATTTTTTGGGTTAAATTAATGGTCTTAATTCCGTATGTCTTAAAGATATGGGGTTAATGAACTTTTTTGAAGGTTAATTGGTATTATTTATTGTATTCCTCAATATGTAGGTCATTTAACGAAATGCATCAATATAAGGCGATTAATCTGTTTACTGCTGTAATATGGATTTCTCTTCCAAATTTTTCTTTATACCCGAGGCAGATATACTTTCGCATGATTTAAGTTCTCGATAATTACGTTATTTACGAAGATCTGCAAGAAGAAGCAATTTAAGAGTCATTCCAATGCGCACCATCTTAGAAACTGAATTTAATTCATTTAAAAAGGTAAATAGTCTGCTAAAATTGCTGTTAATCAGCACTATACCCTCAGCAAAATGGTCATGGTTACAATTTTTTCAAGTGACGGAGAATCACTCCATCGAATCTTCACCAAAACATTCAGGAAAATATTAATTTCACTTTAGTCTCACTTTAAATCCTCAATAGCTCCAGATATCCGGTGAATAGAGGATGTGAAAACCGTCTTATTCACCTTCATCTTTCAATTATCTGACAGTTTTGTCATTGTGAATTTCTTTTCGCAAAGTAACGAAGTGTAACAGATGATATAAAACCAAGATCACTACCAAGGTTCCTACCTATTTTCTCTTCCATTCCTTGCAAATCAGTAGAGACTTTGCATTTATGAAATTTATCTTCCAGCTATTAAACGAAAAAATTCAATGGCCTGGTATTATTGAATAAATTTTCGTTCTTCTTACCTGGTAATTTCCTGCAGTCACACAACATTGACCTTTTTGCTATCCCGTCCTCTAGAACCAGTTTATATCGGAACTATCTAGTTTTCCGTGGTATTCAACCACCTGATCCGACCAGAGCGTGATTTGTTTATGACGAGTGAAAATAAATTCGTCAAAATGTGTCGTAGTTATTTTTTGTAGTTCTTATGTACTTTTATATTCATGTTTAATTTAAAAATTGAAAGTTTCCTAAAACCATTAATTTTAGATCGTCACGAATAGGTGTAATATAACTACAAATGTGTGTGTGTGCAAATAAATAAATAAATCATCGACAAAAATTAAGCGAGCCCAAACTCAAAAGGTTTACATGGTGTCGTTATGGAGTTTCAGTAACAACCTTTCAGTTCCATCATCAGACTTTAGACATTATGAAACAATCTACGATGAGAGCACTCATGTTAAGTGACCCCAAATACAATTGTGTCGTCGGAGTTCCAGTAGTCCACCTTCTGGCTCCACACACGGGATATCATCTAGGACCAGAATACCCATCAAGACAAATCAAACAAGCCTAAATTCGAAGGGTTTACATTATTTTAAAGTTCTGATGCCACTTTTCGGCTCTACTATCAGATTCCAAATTATACCTAGGTGAGATCAAGGTACACGTTGAGACAAATTAAATGTGTCAAAATTCGAAGAGGTTACCTTATGTTATTGTTGAATTTTTATACGTTTTTACATGATTTTTATTACAGTATAATCAATATGGCCGTGGCATTAAGTTTATACATATTCTCCTAACTTCTTTCTAATTTGGCATTGCGCAGTGGCTATTTGCCGCAGTTGTACAATATTGTCGAAGTATGTATAGTCGATGTAGTTTATTTTGCTTTGTTTGACAAATGTAACGCATAACAAATGTTGCAATTAGTTGCGTGGCAACTCTATCTCTGAACACACATGGAAATGAGCAAAGAAGGAAGCAATTCGGAAAAATAGGCAAATTAATTAATTGAAGTGTAAATAAGCGCATAATGAACGTCCATGAAATAAAAAAAAGAAGTGAGGAGTCGTGGAATACCCGGCAGAAGTGAAACTTCTTACGCATCACATATAAAATTCAATTTTGTTAAGTAACTAATGTAATTCTCGTATAATATTGATACATTAATAAATAATATGCGTTTTTACAAATAATTTTGGAATTCTTCATCACACAATGAAAACCACTGAATTAAAATGAAAAAATAAAACATGTTAACAAATAAGTGACCACGTGAGAGAATGACGTACGTACACACGCACGCACGCGTGCGCGCTCACCCACGTACACATGCACACGTATTAATGTAATTAAAGAGAACGAAAGTGGGAGAGAGGCAGCGTTACTCGCTGACTGTTGCATTTTGTTTTTCTTTTATTCCACCTCGCTCACTCATGTGAGCAACAACACACGTTACACACTGCTCAGCCGTTTCATCGCCACATTCGCGATTTTTCACTTTTTTCAGTTAGATTCCCATCCTAACCATCCGTTAAGAAGTTAATATTTGAGATATTCGTGTTTAGTGGCAAATATTTTTGCAAAATTGCTAATAGGTAAAATACCCTATACGCTATTATTACGCAAATCAAGTGGAGTCACCTCGATACCTCTGTACCAGATGGCACCAATTTTTTGTAAGGATGAAATACGTATGTGAATCATTCATTAAACTCAGGATTCTTACAATTTACATGCATTAGATGACGTGTGATTGAGAGTTAGATGGGCTAAATATGATGGATTGATTTTAAAAAGCACTCTATTTACCAATGACAATACTTTGATGATTTATCAGATTGTTTATATTGACTCAGGATTTCTTTGATTAACACGTAAATCCATTTTACGAGCATATTGTTAAACAACATTATTATTAAAAGTATTGGAGGTGGTTTATATAGAATTATCATATTTTTATATATAATTAACATATCTTTATATATCCTTAGAACACCCACCAATAGCGAAAAGACGAAAGGAAAATCCCCGCTTCGAACGGGAAATCTTCCCTTCGAGCATAACAGTTGTCAGTGATCAGTCCACTCAAAATAATTATCCAAATATATATATATATATATATATATATATATGTATATATATGTATATATATATATATATATATATATATATATATATATTTGAATTGGAATTGAATTAAAAGAATCCAAAAATTAGTTTCGTGTTGAGAATTATGCTAAACCACCAAAATAACACGATAGTTTTTTAACGGTTTTCTAACTTCGGGGATTAGACTCTATCCCTCGAAGCGGACTAAGTGTAATGAAATTTTGACTAAACATACGTTTCGTCCTAAACAGTTATAGGTTATGAGTCAGTTATAGATTCATTACGTGGCGATTACATATTATGTATCATTATGTAACTGGAGCCAGTGGGTCTTCTCTGGCTGTCAATGATTAAACCTGAAAAGTTAGTGACATTTATGATCGATTTTCTTATTCTTGAAAATGCATTAAACAATTATTTTACAAATAAAACGTCAATCCAGTGGAAGTCAAAAAAAAAACTAATAATTACTGGGGAAGTGGCGACTGAATTTGAAGAGCGGGAATGACTAGAATCACCCAGTTTTTTTTCACGAGTAGGAGAGTTTGTTTGCAAGATAGTTTGTTTACGGCAATAAAAGAGTTTTTTTGCAACAATAATATAGTTTGTTTACAATAATAAGAGAGGTTTCTCAATAATAGTATATTTGATTCAGTAAGTAAGTTTCTTTATAAAAATAAGAGAGATTATTTACATAAATAAATGGATTGTTTACAGTAAGAACAGTTTTTATAGCAATAATTTAGTTTATTTACAGACATAAGAAAGTTCGTGTACATTAAAAAGAAAGTTTCTTTATTACAAGAAAACCAATTTCACACCGATTATTTTATATATTTATTTACTCACTACGTTAAATGTATAACATCGATTTGAAATGAACCCGAGGAACGCTGGATAACAGCCGCTGGTACATATTTACAATGCACCGCGTAATATTTTGTAAAATATCTACAAAAGTGGTTTTCTGATATGAGTATGTGTGTAAATTCATTTTAAAATCTGTAAATTGCTTTAAATACTACGAAGGTTAAGGCTATCTGTTTTTGAGTCTGCTAGAAATATGTACCAACAGGTAATATAGGTAAATCGTCAAGGTTAAGGTTACAGTTGGTTTAAGTTGAAAAGGTTGATACACAATGGATTTTACTGTATCAGATTTTACTTATTTGCATAAGGACGTGTCGAGGATTGTCGATCCGACAGCTTAGGTGAACGTAGCTGTTGATAGAGCTAAGTAAATAACGAAACTGATTGAATTGTTCGAATGAAATTGTGACGCAAGTTTTCGTGTCGGGTTTTCTTTCTCAAATATAAAACATTTTAAAACTATTATTTATTTTAGAAAGGATTGTTTCACTAGTAAACGTGCTTTTGTTTTACTTTTAGTAACATAAATAACACAATGGTAAAGTTTGAGACAATAATTTGGTAGCACTTTATATTTCTCAAAGTTTGTTTATAAAAATGTTACAGACCCATAATTATTCAATTTGTTTACATGTGTTTGGAGATATTTAACCTTCTAGTAAAAGGTATGCAATTTTTAACAAGTACATTGTTTTGAAAATAATTATGTTAGCCTTCAAAAGTATCGAGTGAATATCTTCGCATAGAATAAAGTTTATTTAATGATTGGGAAAATAAATTAGCACTTGTCGGTCTCACGGGCTAAGTTTTGTTTTTAACAGTATTTATTTATCTCAAAACATACAGCATGATCTTGTAGCGTTTTGAGAAAATTCTTAATATAGGTTTTAATTACTTCTGTCGCTACCTGCAAGATAGACAGTGCCAATACTCGAAGTGTTAACATACTTTGGGCACGGAACGCTGAAATTAAGTATTATGAGAAGGGATGCAAAAACAATTGTTTGAAAAATTGTAGGCGCTGTTTGGCGCTTGAATATGGAAACAACAAGATTGTAAGATGTAAATATTTGTGTTTCTCGGTAACAATTTTTTTTCGTGAGCATATTTCAGTTAACCGTAAAATAAATATTTCATAGATAAAGGTTATGGCAAGTTATTTACGAAACAGCTTTTGCTAAACAGTTTCCGTATCTACTCAGCACTGTGGGAAACTTCTCATTAAACATGACGAGGTTATCTGAATAATGTAGCGATTTTAACTATAACACAGGAGTTTTTGCATAATAATTTCACAATTAAATGAAACTACGTAATGTATTATTTCTACTTTCTTAAATTTCTTTACCACGACCTAGGTTTCGTTGTATTACAACATCTTCAGGTAGGATATTAGCTAAGATATTCAATATATTCAGTAATAATTTCAATTAACCGTAAAAGAAATATTTCATAGATAAAGGTTTTCACAAGTTACTTACGAAACAGCTTTTTGTAAACAGTTTCCGTATCTGCTCAGCACTGTTGGAAACTTCTGATTAGATATGATGAGGTTATCTGAATAATGTAGCAGTTTTAATTATAACACAGGAGTTGTTACAACAGAAGAAGATTTTCATAAAGCATAACTTCAAGAATCATGAAAGGTAATCGTATATCTTTGACACAGATTTGTCATATTATTTCGTTTATTTTTTACTGATTTGTGATTATACCATCAGGGGAAATTGATATCAAAACCCTCTTAAGTTTACAAATTAAAAAGGAATAAATTATTTACTTTATTTGATGATGAAAACAAGGACATAAAATTTCGATTCTTTTATTTTCAATCATCGCTAATGAATATCTTCTGACACAATGTTATAATGTGGTTGGGCAGTTGAATATCGTGGAAAATTTCAATGAAATTTATTTATTAATAGTTCATTTGCCAAAATATGACTGCCACGGCACAACAAAGTCTTATTGAGGATCAAAGATGATATACTTTTCAATGGCGAACATTGTACGAACTTTAATTTCGATTCTTCTTAGTTTATTTATTTATTTATTTATCACCTATGGAGAAAAAACAGATACAATTCATAGTGAAATACAAAATAAGAGTTTTTTGACAATAAGGTTAACTTATATCCTAACATTCCCACATGAAAGTAATATTACTTTCATGTGGGAATGTTAGGATAGGACATACATATTCTACATACATATTCTACTACATACATATATATATCCTCAGTCTTTTCTAGATATTTCCATGATACATTAAATATTCAGAAATTTTATAAAATATCAAATTAAATTTTAATAAAGTAATATTGTTAATAATCAAGCAATAACTATTAAAATTATTGAAATCAGCCTTTCATTTAAAGTTCACTGTAACAGTTATCAATAATAGAATTAATAGTAATCACTATCCCACTTATAATAGTATCGATTAAACAAAAAGAAAAAAAAAACAGAATATCACGTCGATTTGAATAAATGAAAATGTAGTGTCAATGCTTTTAAAGGACTAATGGTTGTATAGTATCCGTTTAACTGACTGTTTGTATTGAAGTACTGAGCTGGCAAATATATCTAGAGAATGAAATTTTCCGTCGCAATCATCGCAAAGCCTGCGTAGTGGTATACGAGCACCAGCATTAGTGCGAGCGGTAGGTAGATGGAACAGTGCGATGCTACGGGTCGCTCTCCCTGGCACACGAAACTGCAATTGATTCACTATATCGACGCAATCATAACGACTATGGCAAATATCATAAAGTTGCAAAGAGTGTAAGTTAAACCTAACTAGAAAAACAAACTATGCTCCGTAAATAGCTCAAACGGTACAGTCTCAATATTACTGGAGACGAAAAAAGCACATCATGATTACATAATTTACATTTGATTTTTTAAGTGACTTTTTCTCTCTACTCTTAGATCATGTATTCAGGCGTAATAAAAAATATGAAGTATACAGACTGCAACAAAGAAAGTATCTATTACTTATACGGTGATTATGTGCTAAGGCACATAAAAAAATCTCGCCTTATATATGCTATAACTGTAACTAAAACGTTGATATTACACTGTGTATCAAACTTAGTATAAAATATTAAGGAACTAAATGAAAATTCTCAATGGTTTCTGAAAAAATTACTGGCGATGTTGCCACATCAATGAAAAAAAATTATGGTTTCCACAAGATTTTTGTTCAATGCTCCGTAGGTTGTGACACAAAAAATATAATTTTGAAAGTATAAATCTAATACTTATCGGAATGCAGTTAATACTGGGGTGGCCATCGATCAAGTGTGATGTAAAATATGTATCCCGAGGTTAACGTAGTGGCTGACTATCCTCCAACGTTTTTTGCAGATTTAGTAATAATACAATGGTAAAATTTGAGAAAATAAGTTAGCACTATAAACTTTTAAGTAGCACTATAAACTTTTCAAAGTTTGTTTATAAAAATATTAATGATATATTATTTCTATGTATTTATATGTTTGGAGATATTTAATTATGTAGTAGAAGATATGAAATTTTTAATAAGTATCTATGTTTTACGTATATTATGAGTATCGTATTCATATAGAATAAAGTTTTTTATTGACAAGGAAAATAAATGAACCCCTGTCGGCTTCACGAGTTTTAGTTTTTTAATGCCAATATTTATTTGTCTCAAACCGTACAGTATGCTTGTCCAGCTTTTGGAATCAATTCATAATATCTGATTTACTTACTCCTGTCGATACCTGCAAGACTGAAAATTACAAGACCCATTGAGTTTCGATTCTTTGGGCACGGAACGCTGAAAATGAATGTAATGACAAGGATACAAAAACAATTATTTTAAAAATTGTAGGCACCGTTTCTCAATTGAAGTAACAAATTCTACTTTGAAATTTAATTTGGAAACAACACGAATCTGAGATGTAAGTATTTGGCGTTTCACGGAGTCTATTTTTGTGAGAATTTTTCGGTACGGTTAAATTCAGTTAACCACATGCTCACGTCTAGTCGCGCATTTAGTCGCGAAATGATACCTATGTGTTTTGTAAGACTTTCGGAGTAATAAAGTAACACGATAGAAACAAAAAAAAATTTATTTCTTGTATTTATTTTTGACAAACAATAAAAATAATAATTTTTGACAACTACGTTTAAAGTTTGACGTAAAAATAAAATATAAATTCCTGAAAAGAATGCGGAAATAGGTGTAAGACCCAAAATGCTATCGTTTCCCAGATCTTTCATCTCAGAGTGGGGTTTCACTATCCGATTTGATACTTTCAAGTATCGATATTAATTATTTATCGAATAAAATACGTGTTTACTAATCTTTTTTTCAATTCAATAATACATACTAACATAATTCAGAGATATATTTACATTTGTGCGTATTCCTATCAATGGATAAGTGTTTTTCTACATACATGTAGATTTACGATTCATGTTAGCTGTAACTTGGACTCGCAAGAATTTTGTTATAAACAGACTGATAAAATATTGTTTAGTTTAATTTTTATTATTTTTCCTGGTGCTTATAACTCAATTTATTATTTCGATTGACTCATTTATCCCGTTTGTTCTAGTCAACATGTACTTTAGTTTTATCTAGTTCACTTGAAAATAGTTACATTTTTGTATATAATTTGAAAGTTAATTAAGACGATTGTTTGAATGAATTACGGTTTGCGTTTCCGCCATTGATCAGTTTATTTTTCCGAACTTATTTTTCCGAACGCCTTTTTTATGTTGTTCATTCCACCAAATGTATATTTAATTTTACTTATTTCACTTTAAGGAGGTTACGTATATGTATGTGTACACTCAAGGTGAATTAAAGCGATTGCTTTTCCTTTTTTGCCACTGACTATGCTAAAGCGATAGTGCTGTGTCTGTGTGCACTCAGTGCCTGCAGTTGCCAACTGCAAGCTAATCAATACAATTTAGAATGCAGCAGCTGCACTCATGAATTAGGAACAGCATCACCGTTTGCGCTTCGTTTATTACGCACGTCTCTGTCAACTGAGAGTAATCGATGCTGATTGTTAGATCCACAATACTGTGGCACTGTCATTACTACGTTTTATTAACCTAACACTTGAAGTTTTCCTATTGATATGACAAAATAAATTTACAATATTTTATTTTTAGCCTAATTTCGTAAAGAATAAAAATTCAACCCAGTGCAAGCCGAGTTTGCGTGACTAGTATTTAGTAACATTGTGTAGAGGATTACTTGCTTCGAAGTATACGTGATATGCGTACCGGCAGCATTATACCTTAACGTTGTAATAATTTGATTAATTACTAATATGTGAACAAAAAATACATTACAATATTTAAGGCCCGTATCTAGAAAACAATTCTAAATGTTTTTAAAAATTTTAGCTATTGATGAATATGCGTATTAATATGTTCATTAATCAGCACCTATTTCAATAGCTAAAAGTCAAGGGATTTGAAAATTTTTGGGGGTGAAAAGAAATACTCGTAAAATTTTTTTAAAATGATTTTAAGTATCATATCATCAGCGGTATACTAATAATATGCAAAAAAATATGTCCTCCCGTTACTTTCAAAATTACTTAATCTGAAATTATGAAAAATACATGGGTTTTGAGAAGCCCAAGCAAAGATTGTCCGGTGACTATAGCGATGGTTCTGGATGTCGTAATTTTTTAAATTTGCCTCATTTTTATACGCTTATAAAAGATGCATAAGGCAACGTATTTACGTTTTTGTATTTTCATAGTCGATTTTTTCAGAAATTATGTAACGTAAAAACCTGAAATTTGTCGTAGTACACCTCATTAACGCACATATTATACCTTAGCTAAGTTTTTTAAATATTGATAGAAGAATTAAAGAGGGAGGAAATGGCGATCATAATTTTTATTTATATTTAATATGTTATGTGGAGGCAACATTTGAAAAGGCTTATTGTGAAGCTCATTAAAAATATTTTTTTGGTAATTTTAAATTGCATACTTCAAAATATATTCCAAAAAAGGTTCGAAAAAAGAGTATTCCACCTTTTTATTTCACAATTAGGAAAAAACAGGGTTGGTAAATTTTAAAAGAAAATGAGAATATTACAGGAAACCTATAGCAATTATACTAGATCTTATAATTTTTGAAATACGTACCATGTTTTTATGCCTCCGTTGTAAGTTTATTACGGAATAGAGAGTTCAACAAAGTCACGATACACTCATTATCAAGCAACGCATCGCAATGTCTCATGATAAGTCCTAGAAAACTAGGCTTTCTGTAGATTTCGACGATATGATTGTGAAATTTTAGGTAGTTGTCCATAGTTATATCAAGATCTTGTACGAAACTTTTTCGAGAGTCCTTTCATTAAACTCATAAATTTGCACTAAGAGTACATATTAAAATATAGCTTATTGTCGCTATTCCATTAAAATACAGAGTCGATATTATTTTGAAAGAGCTTACAATCAAATTTATTTTCTACCATCAAGAAGAGTTTATAGTCTCCGGCAAATGAAAGGTGCGTGATGGTCACGTAGCCTTTTTTTGCCAGATATTTTAGACTAGCAAGTTAATGGCCCTACATGGTATATCCACGTCCTTCCTTGATGTATCTAGTTATAATAGTAATTATAGTTCACAACGGTCGTCTGTGTTGAACATTTTTCAGTTTTCTGAAACCACCATTTTCATTTGAGCTAACGAAACCAGGTGATATGCACAAATAATGATGCTTCTTTTATTTATCGTTCAACGATGAAATTTGTATATACTGGGAAGGGCTTGTTGTAGAATGTTGGTTTTGTTGTTATAATATTTTTTTTGTTAGTGTATTTTATCTCATAATTTTTGGACCGGTGAAACTCGATCGGAGCCGTTCCGACATTTTTGTAAGATGTAAATCGCGTGTAAAGAGTGTGTACGCTGGAATTGGAAATCGATGAGAATTTTGTCGATATTTCTCCTCGGTAAAAAATGGGCAGAACTGTGAAAATAATGGTAAGTTCAGCGCCAAAAGTGTTTAAGGGGCATGCGTGGGATAAGTTGTCCTACTTGTAGATAAGTTGTCCTCGTTGTAGATAAGTTGCCCTACTTGTAGATAAGTTGTCCTACTTGTAGATATTTTGTTCTTGTTGTAGATAAGTTGTCCAACTTGTAGATAAGTTGTCCTAAATGTAGATAAGTTGTCCTACTTATAGATTTGTTGTTCACGTTGTAGATAAGTTGTCCTACTTGTAGATGTGTTGTTCTCGTTGTAGATAAGTTGTCCTACTTGTTGATAAGTTGTTCTCGTTGTAAATAAGTTGTCCACGTTGTTGTCGTTTGAATGTTAAAAAATAAACATAAATGTTTGAAAGTCCAAAAATACACTTGAGAGTCTGGGTTTGGACTACGGTATTATTTTTGCATTGTGATATCTAAGACATTTATTCCTATAATTCTTTGTTACTTTCGAATTAATTCTACGATAAATAGATTGTAATTATAAATCTATAGATTTTAATTATAATATGAGTATATATGGTCGAAAAGTATGAAAGTGAAGGAAAAAAGTACAATTTTTTATAAGTCATAATTCGCTTTTCTTTGCCAATATTTTGTGTTTTAAAGATCTGTTGAAGGAAAAATGTATTCTAGTATTATTGTATGCCTATATTTCATTGTCTGTCAATAAACGATTAGTTTAACAGCTAGATAATAGGCGCCCAAGCATCGATAACGCGGCGTTATGGTAAACCTCTTCAGAAACATTTGTTTCCGTTTTGAAACTAAAACTGCAGTAGTGTAAGTTGTAGGTACACAGTAAGTATTTTTTAGTACAGAGGAAACGTATATTTGGATAGGTGGGAATTAATGGGAAAGGAACTATTTCTTTAATTCAACCTTAAGTTAATTAGCTGATTTAAGTACCTGAAAACATACATGAGAACATAAAAAAGGCAAATTAATTATTACTTATGAAGAAAAAGATCCAGTGTTCAAAGTTTTAATAGCTTTCTCTCTGAAATAAACCTTTGGGTTTGTGGTGTTGAATCGCTTAAAACATATTGACACTGATATTAGCACGATCGGATCCTATGATTATTCATTTTGATTTTGGCTTTCAACTACTATAGAAAATAAATATACGTAACGCTCCTTATAGTTCTCGTATATTTTAATGGCAATAAAAAAATCAGGGCCATCTAACGATTTGAATTTTTCATATTGTTTTCCCATTTGACTGTTAAAAATTATGTAGCGCTTTGTAATTGAAAATTATTTAGATTTACATAATATTTTAATAAATTAGTGATGGAGAAAACGAATGGTGCTAGAATGAATCTTAAATGCTTATATAATTATATGAAGTTGTCTTCAATTTAATATTTTTTGGATGGATGTTCTCCGTCAACTGTTCATTGCTTTTTCATTAACATTATTCACATTTGCTTTAATATGTATCTTAAAATACACACACACACACACACACACATACACACACACACACACACACACACATATATATATATATATATATATATATATATATATATATATATAACAGTTATTACAGATGTTACCCATATATTTCTTAAAACTATTTAGGTATGGCTCAAATACCTCGAAAATAATATAGTTTATTCACAGTGTCATATGCTTTATGTATCTTATCATAGGGGAAAAAGTATGGATCAGTATCACGTTTCTTATCAGATCTATTAGAATATTTACAATATTGTAACCATAATGTAAAGTGGACAGTTCATATTTACTTTTATTATGATTCTTAACTGATTCTTCATCTCTGAGAATACAGATAAATTTATTCAAATATTTAAAACATATTAAAAAAAATTCTATCTTAAGTACATTGAATTAAAAAGAGAGAACAAGAAACAATGGACTCATTCATTCTAATTAATAGGATTTTTTTATATTCCCAGTATGACGCATTATATCAATATATATTTTACATTATATTAGTTTTTTTGAAACCGAATTTGGTATTAGTCTGAAACAATTAAAAACAAAATAAAAATAATACTGGCTGTAATAAGTTAAAAATAAAACATGAATATGAGAGCTTATACTTGGATCAATATATTTTAATGTGTTTTCACATGTTTAGTAAATCGTCATGTTTTATAAAACGAGTCGATCTTTGGATCATCTTTATTTAATAGAAATCTGTGTAGAGATTTATGTTCATTCTATTGTTTATACTTACTCCATCCACATATAAAATATATTTTTAACGATGTTTTACTTAAAACTTATGTGAAATTCCGAAAGCACTTCCTTAGCAAATGACGGCTTCAGACTTATCCATTAACCCAAGCCTAGTATGCTTATTGCCAATTTCATTTTCATAACTGTATGTATTAGAGTCAACGGTAATTGTATTAACCAGCTGCAAACTATATGTTTAACGAGTAGATACGGGGGAGGGAGGAGCTGTCGACACCCACAACAAATGTTCTTCCTTGTTTTATCCAATGATATCAAAACGGTTAGAATCTAAGGATAAGGTCATAGAAATATTTACAAGGTAAGTAATGAACTCGAATAACAACGACCCAGGTAATGATGCTTGAATTTTTGACTTGCTGTGTATTTGGTACCAAACTTAAAAATGAATCTACGTAAATATGTTTATTTTTTAAAATTTTTTTTTTACTCATAGGTTTAATATAACGATTTATTAAATCACAGTTTTTGAATATTTTAATGAAACTCAAAAGAATAACTTAGAATGTCTTTACGAAAGCAATTAATGGGTACATAGAATAAAACTGTTAACAATGAATTCTGTACATGGAAAATATTTAAAAAACAGTGATTGATTTAACAAATAGAAAACGTGTTTTTAGAAGTTTTGGCTGTCTGTCATTTTGTTTTTCAGTCACGCGAAATCTACTGGACGGATATTGATGAAATTTGGTATGGTGATAGTTTATATCCCCGAACGACTTACAAAATTCTTTATCTGGACATTAAATAAAAAATATATATATTGGTATTATAAACGCCATCTATTTGCATTTTCAGTAAAATTTACGCATCTAGAGTTTGAAAAGAAAAAAAAAATAAAAAGTAAAAGGACACAAAAGTTTATTATTCTTAAGGAAGTTTTCTTATTGCCAAGGATAAACTTATACCAAGAGCACAATAGTATTTTATATAATTTGTCAAAGATTTTTTTCAAGCCAATTTGTGCTAATAAATCACGCGGGCCTATAAGCAGACCATCTAAAAACTCAAAGAACTCAACAATGAAGGAATTTTATCTCCGCATACATGCTTATGACACGTGATAAATGACGATGGTACTCATACAACTGAAGATTGATTTTATTAATAATATATGAAAATTAAAATAACTTTGTGAAATGAGGTGGCGTGTTTGTTAGTTGCTAATCTAATATAAAAAACGAGCATATTAAAAATATTGTACTTTAAACTGTATACAGTGCAAAAATGGCAGAAAATTGGAAACAGTAAACTGCTAACTCAGAATGCTACATAGATAAACTAGCACAGAGACTCTCACCATTTCGCCGAACTATTTGAGGCCATAATTTCATTAGCTATTCTAGTAATAGCAGCAAGTGATAACTATAGGGTGGGCGGAGTAGACGCGAGGCGGGCGGGCGATACGTTGGGCGGCATATGTGTAGTGACCGGCCTCGTGCAAGATAACTAGTGTGAGTTGGCTCGCTGCCCAGTTGTCGTTGCCAAGCAATCTACTGCATCCTGTCTGTCGATGCGAAACGGCTTTGGGGATGCGTTAAATTATTATTTTGGGAAAATAATAAATAGTGTGTGGGCAAACACGTCTAGAAGTCGTTTATGTTATTTGTGTTGTTCAAGGTGAAAAATAAAAAGAATATTTCCATATGTTTGAGTATATATCTTTAAGCGCGGCATATTTATTACATGTTTTTGTTTTGTTCAATGCAGAAATACATTTTGCGGACTTATTGCTACACGAACAATCTCTATTGGTCAACAAAAAACTACAAATAGAGAACTTAGTGTCGTGGAAGATCATAAGGGACATGTTTTCAAATTATCTTTTATAATAAAACAATTCAAAGTATAACCAATAAATATTAATTTAATAGTAAATAAAAAAAAATCAAAATAACTTGGGTATCATCATGAACAGTGAAAAGCGATAAGATAGGAGAAGAAGGAATAAGGTAGCGAAACGGCTTTGGGAATGCGTTAAATTATAATTTTGGGAAAATAGTGTGTGAGCAAAAACGCCCAGATTTTTATTGTATTATATTGGTTATTTGTATTGTACATATGTGGAAAGGTGAAAAATTTCAAGAATTTTTCAATGTAATTTTTCAATAGTTTGAGTATATGTCTTTAAGCATGACTTTTTTATTATTTATTTATTTTATTTCTTTATAGACTTCAAAG
The DNA here is from genome assembly GCA_039881145.1 of Druceiella hillmani. NCBI lineage: Eukaryota > Metazoa > Arthropoda > Insecta > Lepidoptera > Hepialidae > Druceiella > Druceiella hillmani. The sequence goes on from JAYKKI010000055.1 coordinate 7,643,682, forward strand.
TAGAAACTCATTTCAGGAATTTATTGATACACGAGCAATCTCTACCAATCAACCAAAATAGCAGAAGCAGAGGACCTTTAGTTTTGTGGAAGACCATCAGCGAGACGTTATAATATTAATTATATATTACCATAAAACAATTTAAAATATAAATATAGGGTACAGATTAATTTAATAGTAAATAAAATCAGCTAATAATTCCGGTATCAATATGGATAGGAAAAAGGGATAAGATGGAAGAAGAAGGAATAGGATAGTAATAGACAATCAAGATCAGAATATTTTTTGGAAATAGTTTTTGAAAATGTAAAATGCGTTTTGTTTAGAATATTAGGTTTAAATTCATTCCATAGTTTGAGAACATACACAGTTGAAGAATAATCGATTAGTTAGTTAATGATTATGAGTAATTTTAGGAATAACGTAAGTTAGGAGAGATTAAGCTACTAGGGCTTTGAATCTAGACGACAAGACGAATTACAGGAATTCTCATGTATTGAAGAGAAGATATATAAAGTAGACTGGAAAGAAATATAACACTTATTGAATCTTTCTGCTTATCTGTTTATCATCATATGCGTGTGCGTTCGTCTGTTTTTATCGAAGAGTATTTGATACAAAAAAATCTAAATCTGGCAAAACTGTAGGTCCCCCACTTACTCACTGACTTACATGTTTCTTCTAGAAGAGCTAGGAACTTTAAATTTTGATAAGTTCTATATATTTGTATAATGCAGAAATTTACGTACGTAGATACACACGTAATATTTATGATACCAATAAAGGAAGAAGATTGGAAAACTGGAAATTATTAATTAGAAATACCGTAAAAAATGTTGCTGTGAAAAGGGTCAATTGTCTCTTTAAAATGTTGGTCTCTTCAAGTAATGAGATAAAATATTAACATATTCATATCTGGTGTTAGACATTTGACCTTATACAATATTATTAGTTTAAGTTCCTATTTAAAAGGTCAACCTTTAAAAAAATGGTGAGTAACTCGACAATGAAACACCATCAAAAACATTGCCGCATAAAGGGTCAAGTTCCTCTTAAAAAAGAAAAAAGAGTTAGCCTTAAAATGTTAAACCAGCCAAGTTGTCGTAGAATATTGACAAGTAAGTGAGTTAAAGCCTGTGTCTAGATTTATTGAATATTATATCAATCACAACATTGAATTGGGCGTGGTAAATAGTTTTCATATATTTATTGTTTTAACAACCAGAGTTACACAAACAGAAAATTTTTATGACAAAGTGATAGAGAAAAAAAATTATCGCGGCTAAATTCAATGTTGCTATAGATATAATATTTTATAAATCTATATGCAAAACTTTAACCCACTCATCTAAACTTCTCGAGGGAACTTTGCAAGAACTCGGCAGCTTTTATCTGTTACTTTTTTAAAGTATTATTTGGTTCCTTTTTAAGCAATATTTTTGATGGGAGATGGGATCACTGATGTTATTTGAAAAAGTAGAATTTTTGTTTTAGGAGAATGTTGAGTGGCCAGACGAAAACAATTTTATTCAAGGCGCTCGCGTTTTTTATGTTGTAAAATAAAAGTTTATTTAAATGTAAGTTGAAAAATATGTAATTTTTGGCCTTTCCAAAAAAATTTCACAAAAATCGTTGCTTCCGGTTGAAATCCCTTCACAACTTCGAAAATTATATTTTGTATTTACTAGTATAAAACACTTTTGAAACCCTTGCAACTAGCACTTTTAATGCTTACACTACAATATATACGTATTTTAAACATATAATTTTAAGAAGATAGTTTCATATACAAACTGAGTTTACCACGAAAAAATGGACAGACAGGAGGTCAGGCAGTGAAACAAAAATTCGAATGGGCGAGGGTCAGTCAGGGTCGTTCTGATTTTGCAGGACATTCTATTTTCTCCGATTATTTTGGGTCATCTGCGTTGCGCGTTCAAGTTTGCAAAAAGATTTTAGTATAACGTCTTAAGATGCATCCTTGAGATGTGATATTTGAAAGTATTTATTAAAAAAAATCGACTTAGTTTGACTCATAAATTTTACTGGATTATGCTTGTAGTTTTGAATTTCCTTCCGACATATCCTTAACACTGAAAGAAGTTTGCTTTATTAAATTTACATGAGAAGTACGGTTGAGTACGATTTATGTCGAAAGTAATCTATTTTAATTTATCTGCAGCTTCTAAATGAAAATCCTCTTGTAACTTTTCTTTTCCAACGGCCTATTCGTCCGACAGTGGCTTTACGAGCTTTTGACTACCAGGCAACTTTTTGACAACTGCTAAATGTACACCATTTGTTTATACATTGTAATATCCACTGTAAGAGCCACATTTCCCCTCATTTCCTCACCCTTTCGGCGAAAAGGGTTCGAAAAGTTTCGGCGGTGCCGAAGTTTTGATCTCCTGCAAGTATTAAACAGTCCGTTAACTAGATAAGTGACGCGACAAAAAGTATTGAAATTTGTTTCACCAGATTCATAATTGGGCGTTGGTACTTGTTAAGGCGGCCATTCAAATTTATGCAGACGTTAAATACTCTTAATTATCTTTTACTCCAAAGGTTGATGATAAAAATATTTTGTAACTGTAACCTTACAACGTGGGTCGAAGATGTTATTTATGTTTCAAATCACTAGCTACGGTTTTAATATTTTACAAGGAAGTGGCATTATACGTGTCACCAAATAAATTCTCATTTATTTTAATGTATTTGATTGAATCTTTTTTATTTTTCGCTTATGGTAATATTGATTCATTTGACGCAAAAGAGTCCTCCATATTTATTTTTGACAGCTGTCAAATTAAAGTAATCGATAAAAGTGCAAGTGGATAATAACAGATTTAAGTATAAGTTTTAAGTAGTCATTTGATATGACGATATTATCAATATTGGTGTTTTTACCTAGTGTCATTTTAATTTATTAAAATTTGTAACAGATAAAAATATGTATAATTCAAAGTGCCTGAATAAGTGACCGATATGGCATAAAAGCCTCAAAGAAAACATGAAAGGACGATAAACGATTTTTTGTTGACAAATGATACTGAATTATTCGTTGTTTCTAATTTAAATTCTGTTCTATTTTACAGAAATTACATACCAATCTGATGTAGGTAATGGCACATATGGTGCCATGAAATTTTTAATCTATTCCCAACAACTATCCTAATAAAAAACTTTTTAAAATTAAAAAAAATATTCTAATATGTATACTGATATTTCGATTTCCTGCTATTTCTGGCCCGCAAGGCCTTAGAAAGAAATAATTTTTTAGATATTTTCGATAGTTTTGCAATTATTTTGGATACGTTCGTCAAATGTCTGATTTTGTAATGGCCCTAGTTTAATTACCAACTAAAGGTATACAGATTGATTTATTATATGAACACGAAAAAAAGCATTTTATATGGAAATTGATGAATCAAGCAGAAAATGCAATTTATTAAACAGTAATAATTTCTATCAAAGCTCAGAATTTATATAAAATAAGGAAATTCGTTAAATACGAGAATATCCTCGTATACTTTTTATACTAGTTAAGCACGCGTTATGATTGTTCCGTACACACTTATATGTATAGCAAAAGTTCAAACATTTAAGGGTTCGTGGTAAGTTTATTAAACTATTTAAAAATATTAATTATTATATTTAACCAAAAGTAGATATATTGCTTAGTTTATCTTTCATAGTCGTAAAAAATGTGAATTTTTTCAAAGAGACCAAGAAATTTCATTTCAATTTGCCTATTAATTTAAGTAGACTTTCAAAAATCTCTTTATTTACATAATTGTAGGTTCGGTACTTTCCAAAAAAAAGACTGGGTAATATTTTTTTTCAGCATATTTATGGAAATTTACTATGTGAAATTGGGAAAACGACAGTGTTGCGTTCCTTATACAAATTAGTCTCTTTCATTTGATCTCTGTACGACATACGAAATTTAAAAAAAATTGGATACTTACTTAAATTGTCCCTCCCGTAATTCCCCATTAAACATATTCGAGTGTTAATTATTGACAGCGATTTACATATTTAGATTTAGTGTGCTTATTACCTAGTTTTCAAATACATATTTCGAACGGTTTCTTAGGAAATGGTTGTGGTAGATAGATAGACGAACGGTCACGTGAGTAATTTTAAAGGAGTTCGTTTTTTTTGAAGTTTGGAACCCTTAAAAATGAGAAAAATACAAAATAAATTTCCAAAGCAAGTTTGCGGTAACTTTTTTTCGTTATTCGACTCCTTGGTTGTTTAAATATAATTTGTTAATTAGTAATTTTCTGTATAGTAGTTTCTTGTTAATGATATAAATTTGTGCTAGCTAAGGTCTACGTCTTGGGTTCCGCCGATATTTGAATAAGTCATCAGATTAGCCTCTTGGAATACGTGAGATTTAGTATGCGTTCTGGACCATCTGTTAATATATTCCATTACAAATATTAATTCGAATTAATTCAAATTATTTAGCCATTTTACTGTGAACTCTGATTTTATAAAATGATTGATTTTTTGGATGCATTGTTTCTTTGCCAAAAGGACATGGGCAAAAATACTCTCTGCATCAGAGGGGATAGAATCGATTCTACACTAAAAACATTTTTGCTCATATTAGTAATATTTATGGAACATTAAGTCCATGGGATAACGAAAATGTTTGCAAAAATAATTTTTTAAAAAGGGATTTTTCATGCAACAACTTCTTTGTAAATTCTTTAAAAATATTTCATAAGTTTTATATATATATATATATATATATATATATATATATATATATATATATATAAACCATTGTTTGTTATGTTTTAAATTTTCTTGTAACAATAATGAAATTAGTTTTTATGTTGTGAATTGGGCTCCATATGATGCAATCTTATAAAATATGTTTTTATGGTGTTACATTATGTATTTTAAATATGTAGAAATGAAAAAAAAATATGGCACATTCATCCACTTTTATTATTAATGAAGCTATGATTTGTAACTCCCACGATAGCCAGGATTATGAAAGGAAATATTGAAATTAAAATTCATTGAACGTATTATTCATCCCTCTTGAAACTTCAAACTAAAGGTGAAATAAAAAGTGGAAAAGTTATTATCCACCATCATCACTCGAGGGCATTTGTCATGATACATGATACGCAAGATCTCACATTGTTCCATATGTGGACGCGCAATTTTTCATTTGACACATGCTTTGAGTAATAATGAGCAAACCATAAATTTAGGAACTAATAAATATCAGTAATCTTTATTTAATAATACGCCAATAAATACTTTATCAAAATTATAGTGCCCTCTAAACTCGTGCACTGTGATTTTAGTGTTAAATATTATTCCTATCTCATATTCAACAAGATCACAGATGTGTTAATTGTTTAAAACACACTTCACACTCTTAATATCTACATGCTCATTGTTGTACAATGATATCTAAAATTGGACTTAATTAACTATGGCTGTTCACCGGGCTTCTTTTAGCGAAATTAATAATTATTTTTTTGTAAATTTACAGGTTAATACATTTCACCAAAAGAATTTTAACTTTCTGATAGCGTATTAAAAATTAATTTTTTTACAGAGTATAAATCCAATCAAAGCAAAACGATCGAATGTAGGATCAAATCAGAGCATGAATCCAATCAAAGGGAAAATTATATTTTTGCCTCTGTTACCTATTATAAGTATGAAAATCAAACCGTGTATCTAAAATCCAAATTATATTATTCGTTATTTCCCAAAAGTCGTCGTTAGCCGATATATAATAGTAATTAATAACAGAACAATTTAAATAAAAAGTTGTAAAATATATATACACAGCGTAAAGCATGACAATAATTTGTTGTGAATTCATTTTTCGTCATCGTAAAACTGATATTCCTTGCCTAAATTTCACATTTAAATATAAAAGTTCAGAAGGGCCCCAATCGATAACGCTCTTGAGGGATGTCGCGAAGTCTATGAATAATTTATGTCTCCCAAATACACATATCAATGAATCGAAATACACAAGATATAGGGGACGTGCATGTTTTTAGTGTGAAATATATTTTTTTCCTTTTTCGATCCCTTGTTGCTTTTGTACGTCCCAACATATTGGTGTGGAAGGGGTGTTCTTAGGCACAAAGGATGGCTTTTGAAACGAATGCTGATTGAATATTGAATGGTTTGCATTTATATTGGACATAGGTATTTGAGAAAATGATTCGTTTTATTTGAATACCTATATTTTATCAAGTAATCCATATTTAAACCATAGTTAAATATAATATTATGTTCAAATATGGAGTAAATAGCACGTTTCAGTTTCGGGGTAGCTTGTGTTAGAGATATAGTATCTAAACTATTAGTAAAATCAAAAGTTTACATACCACTTTTTTTTAATTGCAAGAAAGATTACAAATATAAAAGTTAAAAACGGCAGGAGGCAGAGATAATAGGTAAGAAAATCCGACCAAAATTAAGGCTGTCAGCGATAGTGACAATAGAAAATTGCAGAAAATTCCTCGTGCGAGCTCAATAAGTTTACATTGTGATAGTTAATCAATCTATAGGAAAAAGGATCACCAAAATCGATTAAAAATTGCAACCTGTAGCGTGCTCTATACATTCTTACATACAGACTAACACAGGCTGAGGAATATTATTTTTCAAAGGCGAAATTAGATCATAGTAAAATTATGAAAAATTAATAAATGGTTATTCTTTTATTTTATCAAGAATTATACGAAAATATAATTGAGTAATTTCTTTACTTTTATCAAGAAGTATACGAATATGTCAACTATATTTATGAATACAATTATAGTCGTCAATGTTGCAGTTTCAACGAAGATTTAGTGTAACGCACTTTCATATCGTTTTTTGAAGTGGAACTTGTTTGTCAATTAATATTTATTCCTCGGAGATATCGTAAATCTGAAAAATAAAGTGACTTCTTTAATTGATCTTTACGAACATTGTTAACCTGGTGTCGGAATCTATTAATTATTTATTGCATGTAAAAATAAAATGTTATCTTGATATTTTGGATAACAAGCAAGGTTTTTAAATGAATAGATTTTTGTTTCAGTTTTACTGTTTTCAATTTTTAGAAAATATGCAGTTTCGTTAATACCAAAAGGCCAACGACTTCTCCTCCCCTTATATAAAACATGTAATTATTTTTTTCGTTTTTATGGGTTTTCTATAAATGCAAATTGAAGTACATGATATTCTACGTTTATCGCTATCCAATGGCAAATAAGCGGAGTAGGAGTGCACATTTTTAATACAGTATTTTATACGTGTACCTCTTTATCGTAAATCATCATAGTCATCGAGACTTCTGTTAGAAAAACTGTACAATATTTTTATGCAAAATTTTATAAACTTTGATTTTCTTCTTTCGTATTTTTGTTTTGAAAATCATTGTCTATGAGCGTTAATTCGCGGATTCACGAACTTAACCTGCGACTCCCGTAGCTTTTTAGCGGCATGTCCATTGATGCGGATTTTTACAACGAAAAAATCTACATTCTTTCAAAAGATGTCAAACTGTGGAGGTTAAGTTTCATGATTTTTTTAAGAATAAAAAAATGTCATGAATGAAAGTGTTGCTTTAAATAAAAAGAAGATAACATTTAATGGGCGAATCTATGGCAATGGGGTCGATGTCTATTCGCAATAAGCATCTTCGTTATTTATATCAAAGCTTAAGTTGTCTAAGCAACTTAAAGAGCTGACCGAAGTTAAATGATATTTATTGAGCTGGTTTTCTGGGAAAATCCACCATTTGCTGCTGTGATATTTCACACAATTCCTGTATTTCCCGAGGGAAAACTAATTTAATTAAAGAAATAGTTACCTAAGTTAGATCGTAATCACGAAAGTGGTATAAGGTTTATTGCGATAATCCTTTCTGGGTTTAGTTGTTTTAAGTTATTATTTACCTTTTCATGTCCTGTATCGGAGTAGTATTTAGGAGATTGTGTGGTTAGTATTTTGGTACAAAGTAGGCTAAGTTAATTGTGGACAGAGTTATAGCGTTAAAGCCATTTGTGTATGGTCGTAATATTTACCGAAGTGGATACCTATTTGATGTAAGTTAGTTGTATGAATAAAAGGATCCTCCATATCAGTGACGTAAGTTCCTTGCCATCGCTGCTCATCACTTCGCAGTATAAATTAATAAAATATGTCCTTTAAGGAGAATTTTTATCATTAAGTGCAATAATTTACATTTTATATTCGAAATAATTACAATTTTTTTATATTCGAAATTGTTTGAAAATCATAACTTAATATCTTGAAGTATAGTGAATTATCTTATGTTTCTTGTTGTCGTTGCTTCTGAGCAGAAATTATGAAATTATTTTTTTCGATGATAATTTTTATCATGAGTTGCTAAATAGTAAAATATTCATTTGAAATAATTATATAAGTCATTACGAGTAAATGATTTTATAACGGCTGCTAAAATTGTAAACAAAATTAAAAAATTCAATTTTCTTTGACAATTTTGGTTAACTGGAAGAAATTGTGTTTGTGAAAGTTTGCCCGCTGACTGTGTGAAATAAATTTATAACTAAAGCTCAATATAATCGTTATATCCAAGAACACGATGCCCATTAGACCTCTGTTGGTTATCCTTCGTGTCTTGTCCTAGTAAAGTTTGAATTTTGCTATGGCCGCTTGCTATGTAAAATATTTCTTTATTTACTTTAAATTTTAATCTAATCGGCATCGTGCTTTGTGTCGCTGGGATATAGTGCTAGTGTATTGGTACTATTACCGACGATATTAAATGAAGAAAATGCGCCCTCTAAAATCACACAGTCCTTTCATCAAAATGGTATTTAGTGTTGTTTTAAAGCTAAATTCAAAGTAAATTCGGTATTTGATAAAAAAAAAAGCAAACTATATTTATTTTAAAACAACAGCTGATTCAAATAATTCATGACTATTATGAAATGTCAATAATTGAGAAACGATTGACAAGAAAAAGTTCGGTTTTTTGCCATTACTTAGGGTAATATTTTTCTGATTGTAATTATAAAAACAGGCATCATCTATAGAACAATATGAGTAGCTTCCAATTTATCATATTCCAATTAAATTCTATATTCTTAAGTTTTTGTAGAATTTAAATATTTCGTGGGCATAGTTCAAGGACAGAACGGAATTTCGAGCCTGAAAACTTATCGTTTTGTTTGCTCCGCTAAGTAGTATTAAATAAGAAAGTGCGTAGTCAAACGGATGCTTTCTTCACATTTTGTAAGCTTTTGTAATCGTACCTACGTATGTACATGCGCACACACATACACATAGGATCCGATGCACAGATTCCAATTTGATTCGTTTTTATTCACCAATATTTCCTTTGGAAACACCCCTGTTTTCTCAGCTTCGATGACCCTCTCCCAGATAACGTAATACTTTCATTATTTTCATGAAAGTTTTTAAAATATATAAAATATTAGCGTTATATAGTCGAGAAAACAGAAGAAGTTGGAATTAAGGAGTTAGGGATGGAAGACTTTAAACAACTTATAAAGCAGATGAGTTCCTGTCTTAATAATTTATGATCTTTTTTGGTATTTTTCAAATTTAGTTGCCCTGAATTCATAAAGTGTCCAAATATAAAAAGTAATATTTAAAAACCACAAAATATTCAATATGATACGATACATGGTTCACGATATTGATAATTTGAAATGGTCACTTCATTTACCGCTAGAAATATCTCTTAATACTCTTTCACAAACTTTATGAAACGGAGGACCTACTTTATTTATTCAAATAAATAAAAGGTTACGCAAGTGCCAGATAAGAAAATTATGCGCGCATAACTGTCCACTTTGCTTCCTGAAACCCTCCCATAGACATAATTACAGTTGATTATAGTTATTAACATTTACATATAACCCACATATTCTGAACGTAACAATAAAAGTTGCTCTATCATTCTGTGTTATAACATTACCGTAGCACCGTCGTAGTATTGGCGCCTATTTTAAGGATATGTTAAATTACCAAGGATAAGACACGCTATTGTATTGCAAACCAAAGTTCACTAAATTATTTTGATTAAATGCCGTCGCTAAATGAGGTGACAAGAATACATATGCTGACAAAAATATATTCAAAGGCAGAAAAAAATTATCTAACCGTATCCTTGCTATACACTTTTTACACTACACTGCTCTAACTTGATATATCTAGGTTTAGTCGATTCTAGGATATAAATTATAAAAATAGCTAATTTAGGCATTGTCTACACACACAGATTATTAAATTCTTGAGACTTCATTCTGGCGATCGAACAGCAGTTGCTGGCTGTAACTGTTAACAGTCATAAGTAAGCGTGTAGCCAGTTTTTATATAGATATGAAGGAAAATAAAATGAAAAAATCATGTGGCAATACCTACTACATATTCATGCGTTGGAAGTGTCAATTATTTACAAATGATTCATCTTTCAACAGTTAATCAATGGGTCCACCAGAGATAAACGTTTTTCATACCATTTGAATTAAGAGTATTATATATAAGTTAAGTGTAGCATTTAAGATTAGTATCACCAATGATTTAAACGATTTATTAACGACACTCAAAGTTAGATAACGCTTTTTCTGCTGAATGTATCCACAAACACATTAGAAACATGCAAGTTTATTAACCACATAAGTTATAAGTAAATATAGCGTGCGTGTGGAAAGGGGGAATATTTTGCTATTCCAGCGTCATATTTTACTGGCCTTTTGGCATTATTTGTTAGCGGGCCAACAGACGACATTTGTATAATGTATTGGTGGCTACAAAACATATATTTCCTTGACTATGTTTCTTATAAGGGTGACCACGGACTTCAAGTAGGTTTTGAACATTTTGACTATATGAAAGCTTTCTGTCCTATAGACAGCGATATTTTACTAAATTGCGCGGTCTTTGTGGTGGTGTGTTGGGTTGATCACAAGGCATACGGCCTTTGACGATGCGGGTTACTCTTACGCGCAGGACGAGTTACTCTTCACAATATATTTTTTAAATGATCCGTCCATTCAAATCGCATTGATCATCATTTTCCACCACCACGTTATACGAAAGTAGGTAGCAGCAAGGTCCGTTTCCATCTGTAGGTGAGGCGTTAGACCATCACTTTTAGAGGCAGCCGGCGGCCGGTAATCACCGACCGGCACGCAGACCGCACCGCTCACCCCCTTAAAGGTTCGTTATGTTGCTTAGTTTGAGTTTTTGCTGAGGGCGGCCGTAATTATGAATCCATCGATACTTAATGATATCAATAATTTTGTTGCCAATCATGTGTGTTTGTAGCAGGTTAGATGTATTCGCTTCAAAGCAAAAATATTATCGTAGGGCACAGGTAAACAAATTGTAAATATGCCGTGATGAGTGTAATATTGGTTGATTTATTTTAACATATTTTATCCCAGTAATATTATAACTGCCAACAGTTTGGGTGGCTTGATGTTTGTTATGTAATTATGAATAAAAGACTTGACAATTTTTTGGTAAATTTAGTATAGACAGAGTTTATAATTCGAATTAACGCATGGATCACTGTGTACCTCAAGTAGAGGTAAAAAAACATTTTGATAGTACAAGAACATGTGAACAGATGTCGTAACGTGCATATTAAAATCTAATGCTGACGCGCATTAGGATAAACGTTGTAAGGGCACTAATATGTCCGTCACAGCCGTTTTTGTTAAAAACCGTTCTAGGTATAAAGTTGAAATTTGACAAGACTATAAAGCATGTTAACTCGCATATATTTCAATGTTTAATACACAAACATATGTTCAAGAAAATTATTGAGCGGTAATGAATTAACCAAAAACGTTCTTTTAATTTCGTGTATTGTCTGGGTATGAATTAAAATAATAAGGTAACACTCGAAAATAGCAAAATATTATAGAGGTTAAGTTATGTTAAAAAACACTTTTTGAATGTCGTGTGGATTCATTGAAAGAAATATTTATAAGGATTCTAAACTTTACTTTCTTAACGTTTTTTTTAAGACATCTAGATGAATTAATGAATTTATCCACACCACTTTTTTCAGCAACCATTTAACGTAGAAACATGAAATTTGGCATAGTGGTAAAGCATATTAACGTGAATATATATTGAAAGTTAATACTTTAAAATAATTACGGAAATTTCGATTTTACAATTGTAAATTTTCTTTTAAATGTTATGTTCTCAATTTACAGGAATTTTAGACCGATTTTATTCAGAATTTAACTAACATAGCTTTAGAAACATTGTTGAAAACGTTTATAAAAATAAGTTCACGCTTCTGTCTATGAAAGGTGAAGTCAAAATTATGAAAAAAAATGTGTTATGGGAAATTTACTTAAATTTTGTAGAAAAACTAAAACAATAAGTATGTAAATCTCATGGTTTATGAACAATTTACGATATACAAATTTTTGCGTCCGTAAAGATACACTAGGCTTTATATCTACACCGTATAAATAATATATTTGTAAATAGTTTAATGGAAATACTATTTTATTCTTAAACATTAATATTTGCAAACGTGTATTTTTCTCGCACTTAATTGTTTTTATTTGTTCATTTCTGTTACTCTATTAAATTTTTATCTTAATTTTTTGAAGTTCGACTCGAAATGACAACGAAACGGTTGTGGTTGACTAAAAGGTTTGCTCTTGTATCCATATTGCATAAGTATACTACAATGGTTATGAAATAACGGTATAAAAATAAACACGTATTTAATTACTATGTGTGCTTTTATAAGTTTAAATACGTAAAGTAAAACAAAGATTTAATTATAATCTTTAGGAAAATAAGGCACAAATTAAGGCTGCGAAGTTTTATGGGTCAATCTCAGATAAAACTCGATAACGTTAACTACTGAATGAGCTACATAGCACAGACTGTGACGTACAAGTACTCGAGTCTTAATTTTGTCGGCCAGTAACAGCCAGATAGGAATGGGTACTTGTGTTAGTACAATCAATACTAACGGCAGTCTATGGAGATGCCTGCTGTTCATTATCCCCAGTTTTATTGTAACTCATAAAATCGATAGGTACATTAGATTAGCGCTGATTCAGTACATACGTTTCTCAGATTTTAAAGTCAAATTGGAATTTAATTAAAACTAAATACAAAAGTAAATTTCATGTTGACAATTATGGAACATGATAGTTATTTTTGTGTTTGGAACTACAGGTGAAACGTGTCTAATTGTTATTGTAGACGGTAAATTTTGTTAAGAAACAATTTACTTATTAGTATTTTTAAAAATATATTATGTCTTATTTCTTTTCGGTTTTTTAGCTTAAGGGAATAGACGCTATACCCCCAAGCCATTGGTCCATTTTAAACGAAATTTTCATCAATCTATGCGTTTGGTTCTTTATATTTCTTAATTACGAGTCAGCTATAGTTTATATACCATGATGTGTCATGAAGCTATATGTAACGGGGACCAGTGGGTCTTCCCTCGCTGTCGCTGATTAAATAGTAAAATTTGATGTAATTTTTAGTCGATTTTCTTAATTTTGAAAACCCATTAAACGATTATTTGCTAATAAAACGTCAGTGCATAAAAAAGTTGTTAATGACTAGGAAATAAGCGACTGGATTTATGGTGCGAGAATAACTAGAACCACCCAGTTTGTTTATACGAATAGGATAGTTTGTTTATAAAACCAACAGATTTGTTTATAACAATGAGAGTTTGTTTACAAGAAATAAGGTAACATGTTTACATCAGTAGGAGAGTTTGTTTACAACAAGACAGTTTGTTTACAATAATAAGAGAGGTTTGACAACAATTAGATAGTTGGTTTAGAGAAGAAAACCAATTTCACACCGTTTATTTTATTTACTTACTACGTTAAATGAATAACATCGATTTGAAATGAACAAGAGGAAAGCCGGGTAATAGTCACTGTTACATATATACAATGCAACGTATAATCTTTTGTATAACAACTATAAAACTGAGTTTTCCGATATCTGCATGTGTGTAAAGTGATTTTAAAATAAATCTCCTGTAAATTGCTTTTAGTCTTTTAGAAATGTGTACCAACAGGCTAAACATCAAGATTAAGGTTAGAGTCGGTGAAAGTTTGAGAAAATAATTTGGTGGCACTATGTATTTCTCAAAGTTTATTTGTAAAAATTATTTAATGATACAGGCCCATATTTTTTTAATGTGTTTATATGTGTTTGAAGATATTTAACCATCTAATAAAAGGTATACAATTTTTAACAAGTATGTTTTAGGAATGATCTGTGTTAGTCTTCACAATTATCGAGTGAGTATTTTTATAAAGAACACAATTTTTCCAGTGATAGGAAAAATAAATGAGCACATATCGGTCTCATGTTTATGGCAAAATTTATTTGTCTCGAATAGTACAGTATGATCGTTTAGGGTTTGGAGCAAACTCATAATATCTGTTATAATTACTCCTATCGTCATCTGCAAGACTGACAATATCAAGGGTCGTTGAGTTTCGATACTTTGGGCATGGAACTCTAAAATTGAAGAGATACCAAAAAAATTGTTTAAAATTTGTAGGTCTTCACCACTGAATTTGGAAACAAGATTGTGAGACATAAACATTTTTGTTTCCCGGTGACGGTTTTTTTTCGCGAAAATATTTCGGTACACTTAATTTCAGTTAAACGTTAAAGAAATATTTCGTAGATAAAAGTTTTCGCAACTTACTTACGGAACAGCTTTTGTTAAACAGTTTCCGTATTTACTCAGCACTGCTGGAAACTTCTCAGTAGATTTGATGAGGTAATTTGAACAAGGTACACGACTTTAACTATGACACATGTGTTGTTGCAACTGAAGTAACGATTGTTATGAAGTATACCGTTAGGAATAATGAAAGTGAATCGCATATCGTCGACACCAACTCGCCATATTATTTCGTTTATTTTTTACTTATTTATTACTATACTATTAAGGAAAATTGGTGTCAAAACACTTTAATTTTTACAAATCAAGTAAATATTTACTTTCTTTAATGATAAAAACCAATTTTCGATATTTTCATGTTCAATCAACGCTAACGGATCATCTTCTGAGTCAATGTTATAATGTGGTAAAGTAGTTGTTAATAGTTCATTTATATAATAATGACTACCACGTGATAACGAAGTTTTACTGAGGAATGATATACTTTTTAATAGAATATATCATAAGAATTTTAATTTCGATTCTTCTGAGTTACAAAATGTGTAAATTTAATCTATTTAGTAAAATATACTAGGCTCCGTAGAAAGCTCAACAGTACAGTCGTGACATTAATGGAGACGAAAAAAAAACCATCATAATTATATCACTTAACTTTGGATAAGTTTAGTTTTCCAAATGACTGTTATGTTTGCTTTAACTCTATGAAAATTATGTCGCGGATAAAATCCGAAGCTGTAATTAGTGACTCTAAAATGTCTACACAGAAGTTTGATTTAGAACATGTATTCAGGCTTAATAGGAAAGCTCGCCGATTGTAACTTACAACGAAGCATTTCACCACATTCTATTAAAACGTCAGCCTATCGCTCTTTATTCAACTCGACGATGTCGGAGGAGATACTTCTTCATTTTGTGATTATATCTTATGTTCCATTTAGAGTTTGGAATAAATATTCTATTAAGCTGTCTGAAAATTACTAGTTCTATTAGACATATCCGAATTACAGAGAGACCTCCTCGCTGTTTTGACACGACTTAGGTTGATATGATTTAATTTTCAGCAGTTGGTACTGACATGGATCTTTTGACAAATGCTTTTAGCGTCAGTTATTTCTTTACTTTTTATGGTTTAACGCATTTTACACAATTTAATTCCTAGTTTATATTTCTGTATTTTCCGAAAAAATGCCCATCTCCACTTGTAATTTAATAGATCGAAATGGAACTAACATGGCTCTGCCCCTTTAATTCGACACATGTGTAAGAGAAACCGGTTGGGGTTCAGAAATTTGTGAGATTTTACCAAGTTCGATGAAATAAAATTATAGAGAGGAATAAATTGAGTTTATTAATAAAATCAATTGTGAATGAAAATTAAAAATATCAAGGACCAATCAGAAATATTGTTTGCTTCGTACCTATTAATTTACAGCAATTTATAACTATTATTATGTTGCTTAACTCAACTCCCATCACATGTATATTTACATCTCTCTCGCACAAAAGCAAGT
The DNA here is from genome assembly GCA_039881145.1 of Druceiella hillmani. NCBI lineage: Eukaryota > Metazoa > Arthropoda > Insecta > Lepidoptera > Hepialidae > Druceiella > Druceiella hillmani. The sequence goes on from JAYKKI010000055.1 coordinate 7,659,894, forward strand.
AGCTATACGAACATATAACGTAAGTTGCGCGATTTGCTGAGTATTGGATTATTGGATATTGCTGAGTATTGGATTATTGGGAAAAGCATTGATCCATTGAAAGGGAATGTATAGAAGAAAAATTTTTCATTTTTCCTCTCTCATGTTAATCTCATTTAATCTTGAGTAAAAATGGATATAATGCATAAATGATTACATTAAATTTATGAATTTTTTTTATTATAAAATGGAATATTGTTATTAATATTTTTAAAACAGTTCTGATTAATTTACATACATAAACTAACGTCATAATACATGAACTCTAAAAATGTGAACCGAATTTCAAAATTTCCACTTTAATTTTTACGAGATTAAACATCATGGTAAATTATAGAAGGTCTACATGGATGTGAAAAATGTTACGGTCAATAGCAATATAGAATAAAGTTTTTCCAGTGATAAGGAAAATAAATAAATATGCATTGATCTCATGGGCTTAAGTTCTGTTTACCCGTTGATCATATGTGTTGATTTCACGGGCCCATATTTATTTGTCTTAAACCATACATCATTATGTAAATCCTTTTGGGCAAATTCATAATATTTGTTTTGGTTACTTCTGTCGCTACCTATAAGACTGAAAATGTCAAGACTCACTAAGTTTCGATTCTTTGAGCACGGAACGTTGAAACTGGGTATTATGGGTATTATTAGGATATTAAAACAATTGTTTCAAAAATTGTAAGCACTGTTTCACAATTGAAAAAAAAAATTCAACGTTGAAATTTAATTTGGAAACAACAAGAACGTGAGACTTAAATATTTGGCGTTTTTCGGAGCCTCTTCGTTTTCGTGATGATATTTCGGTACTGTTAACTACAATTAACAGCACGCTTACGTTGAGTTGCCAAAATGATATGCATATGTTTTTTTGTAAGGCCTTCTGAGTAATAAGATGATAGACACAAAAAAAATTCTTAATGGGTGTATTTACCTTTGACAGAATTCTTTAGCAACAACAAAAAGAATAAGTTTTGATAACTACGTTTAAAATCTGATATAGAAATAAAAGATTAATTCCTAAAAATATCCAAAATACTTCTCAGATATTCCATTCAGAGTGGGGTTTCACGGTCCAGTTTGATACTTTCACGTATCGATACGAATTATCTATCGGACTGTAATGTATTTAATTATTGAAAAAATGACTAGTGCACTTTTAAAAAAAATTAAATATTAATGTCATTATAAGTTTGCAATTGCTCCTCGGCTAAAAATATTTACTATAAAATATACAGTGGCTAGGATGGGAGGAAACACATGAGTTTATTGAAGTTAATTCAGTAATTTTGGGGAAATATTTATTTATCTATCAGTTAAATGGAATTTTCAGTAAATGATGGAATTCGTTTATGGCATATACATATACATATATATATATATATATATATATATATATATATATATATATATATATATATATATATATATATACAAGCACATTTTAATTCACAAATATATTTACACTAGTCTGTATTCCTATCAATGGATATGTGTTTTCTACGTATATGTATTTAGTTCACGATTTATATTAGATGTAAATTGGTCTCACAAGGATTTTTCTTCAAACTGACTTTTAAAATATTGTTTTGTTTAGTTTTAATTTTTTTCCCATTGCTTGTAACTCAGTTTATTATTCCGAATGTATAATTTATTGTTATTATTCTAGTCACCGTGTACTGTAATTTTCCGAATTTCACTTTAATTTTGTTACATTTTTGTATATAATTAGAAAGTTAATTGAGCCGATTGTTTGAATGAATTGCGGTTTTATTTTGTTTATTCTACTAAATGTTTACTTTGGTTCATTTATTTCTTTTTAAGAAGCTTATATTTGTGTACTCTCAAAGTTAATTAAAGCGGCTGCTTTTCATTTTTTGCCACTATGCTAAAGCGAATTTGTGATGCAGTAGTGCTTTGTCTGTATGTACTCAGAGTGGTTGCAGTTGGCAACTGCAAGCTAATCAATGTAATTTAGAATGCAGCAACTGCACTCATGAATAAGGTATAGCATCACCTCTTGCAGCCCGTTTATTCTGCACGTTTCAGTCAACTGAGAGTATTCGATGTTGATTGTTAGATCCATATTATTGTGGCACTGTCATTACTATGTTTTACAAACATTACATTTGAAGTTACATTATATGATAAAATAAAATTACATTGTTTTATTTTTATCCAATTTCGTGAAGAATAAAGATTCAGTTCAAACTCGAAATTCCGTGAATAATATTCCGTAATATTGCAGCAGACAGATGATGGTTTCGAAGTATACGTGAAATGCGTAACGGACGCATGTGACACGTAAGTAACGTATGAGTTCACAGTATTTCTATGAAGCATGATACCTTAACGTTGTAATATTTTGATTAATTATGAATATATGAATAAAAAATTAAAAAAAATCTTTTTGATATCCTTATCTCCAAAAAACTGTCAAAGTGGATTTTCTTGACTTTTGAGCTATTGAGGTATACGCAGTATAATGTGTTCATTAACTCGTACATTTCTCAATAGATAATACTCAAGAATATTCTTTTGGAAATTTTTGGGGTTAAATTAAATACTCGAAAAAATATTCAGATATCATATCATCTTGGATATATTAAAAAATATGCAAAATATATGTATTATTTCCAGAATTACTCAAATTAAATTTATGAAAAATACATGAGTTTTTAGAAGCTATCGCAAAGGTTGTAGGGTAACTATAGCGATGATTCTAGATGTCACATTTTGTTAAATATGCACCATAATTTTACGTCTCTGAGAGACATAGTAGGCAATATACTCGTGTCGTGACAAATTAATATTTGTGAATAGTTTAATAGAAATACTATTAACCCTTAAATGTTCATAAGCCTGAATGTGTCCGTAACTCTATTGATGTGAGTTCAACTTATGCTTGATGTGTTTTTTTATTTAAATGTCTTAATATGACGAATTTATATCAATCGTTATTTCTTTGATATCCGTAATGCTTTTGATTGCATTTACATTAAAAAAAATTAGACTGTTATAACCAAAGAGTTATGTAATTTAATTCTGATAAATGTTCTATAGAGATTTCTTTATAAATATTCATATTTTTTAGACTTTACTGATAGATATTTTTTTAAATTGTGAGGGCGATATCAATTTTTTACATTTTGAGAGTTTTATTAGAAAAGATTTAAACTAAAAAACAAATTATATATTTACTTTCATCTTATATTCAATAAGACGATTTTGAAGATAGATAGAAATTCAATTTATTGTATGTTACGTCTTTAATTGGACCTGAAATTTCTATAACTATATTTTATTTTTCTATATCCAGCGGAAGATATTATTACATTAAAGAATATCCACAATTAAATGACACTACGAGATGTAGTATTATTTCTAATTTCTTTAAGTTCTTTACCACGACCTAGGTTTCGTTGTATTACATCTTCAGGTGGGATATTAGCAAAGATGCTCTTTGCAAAGATGATCTTTGCTAATAGCCCACCTGAAGATGTTGTAATACAAAGAAACCTAGGTCGTGGTAAAGAACTTAAAGAAAGTAGAAATAATACTACATCACGTAGTTTCATTTAATTGTGAATAATGAATTTCTACAAAATTAACGTCAAATATATTCAATATTAAAGTATATGTTATCTAAACTAAAATATTAAACGACAACTATCTACTACAACGTTGCAGTCAAGATATATAAACACTTGTCCACAAAAGTCAAGAAGTATTATGCCTTCAATTGCGAGTACTTGAAGTAAAGCGTAGAAATGCAATGTATGATATAGAAGTATAGACAATTGATGCATCTCGACACTGCGACCTGCATTTTTATACAAATTTAAAAAAGACAGAGACGGCGATGCGCGACGTCGACACAGGGCGTTGCAACAGAGATGGGCAATCGAGGAACAACTCCTGCACCGCAAGTCTATAAATGGATCCGCGCCAAATCTGTTCTTTTTATTTCTGTTTCAACCGCCATAGGATGGTGAGTTCCCATCCGCATCTTATGGAGGCTGCTCGTGCGTTATGGTTGACCGATGGTGGTTGTCGCATTGCGCGGCGCTCGAGACTAAACGTTGTTTATTGCATACTGATTTCGCCCTTGTCGAAATTGTCCCTAGATCTATTATTTAGTTGTTTTTACAGAAATTTTCGTGTGTTATTATTTCATAACACTTTATTATTATTTGGTTCTCGCCTTTCGGTCAGTGTAGCTAAAGATTTTAATGAAAAAGGTAATTTTTATAGAAATTAAACTCGTCTGGAAAACCTTTCAAATTTCTTATCTTAACGCAATTGGAGGAAAAGAAAGTATGTATTCAGTGAATAATAAACGAATGCGGGATTTCTTGAAAAACAACTGTTTTTATTCAACGAATTCAGATATTTCTCACTTTGGTCTTCGGTATCTTTAGTGCAATGTCTTAAAGATTGGTACCTTTTAATGTGATAATTGACGCAATATATACTTTTGATAAAAATCTTTCGAAGAAGCAAAGAAAAAATAGTAAGCCCAAATCTGCATACTAAGTGGCCATTTTACCTTTATGGGTATCTATCTTAGTCGTAACGATATGTTTCGACTTACGTATATTGCCATTTTTGTGTTGCTATCGTTGATTTTGAACAGAAATGCATGTTACAGTATCGAGTTCATCCAGTTATCTGGACTTCTAAATTTCTACATCTTATATTAAGTCAAATACACACCTCAGTATTCGCTTCGAATCTATTGCTCCAAAATTGAAATCACAACTCTTGGTATGTGTGGACAAGTGTTTATATCTCTTCACTGCAACCTCCTAGTAGATATCTGTACGAGAAAACATTAGTGAAATGACAGAATAAAATAATGTTCATCTACAGATAGTTACAGAATAAATAATGTGAACATTATATGTCGCTTCACGTTTATGTATTCAGAAGGATTTGTTTTGGGGTTTTTAGAGTCGCATGAATAAAGAGAATAACGTTGTGATATTCGCATATTACCCAGACATAACGTTTGTTTAATTAATCTACAACGTAACAGTATTGTAAAAGTAAAATGGCTAATTTTTTCATTCGTGTTTTATTGTGGATAAAATTTATTTTTGTTATAAACTATGCAAGTACGATGTTGAAAACATATTTCCAAGAAAATTCAAAATATGTAAATAAATACGATTTTTAAATCTTTTTTCCATAAACCCTGTTTAATACATTTGCTTGCAAGGTCATTTCTTTATCAACTAAGGTAGGTATGATCTATAAAAGGCAGAATGCAATAAAAAATCGAGGGAAATTCAAGAAATGAAAGATAAAATATTCAAGATTTTTAGGCTTTAGTTATTAAGTAAAACTTGAATAAAACGTGTTGGAATTACAGATTTCCAACTCTAAAATTTTCGTACATCGTAAAAAAAATTTGTACTGATGGATTTAGGCTGGGATTCGGATCGTATCCCCCAGATCGTATAATTAATCTCAATTAAATATTTTGTCGCTTTGTAAGTAAAGCAATTAGAGAGGTGATCTCATTACAATAAAATATCTTTTATCGTTGTTGAGTTAGAGTTTATTATTTTCATTCTCGAATTAATGTTTGTGTAAAATCTTGTATTTCGTAAATATTTATTAATATTATTTTTATTAATTTATAGTAGTACAGATACTCTCACCATTTCGCCGATCTGTCTGGTACTATATTTCATTAGACATTTTAGTAATAGCGGCACGTGATAACTATAGGATGGGCGGCGTAGAAGCAAGGCGGGCGTGCGATACGTGGGGCGGCATATGTGCAGTGACCGGCCTTGTGCAAGATAACGGGTGCGAGCTGGCTCGCCGCCCGGTTGTCGTTGGCAAGCAATCTATTGTGTCCTGTCTGTCGATACGAAACGGCTTAGGGATGAGTTAAATTATAATTTTGGGAATATAATAAATAGTGTGTGGGCAAACTCGTTCATACTCGTTTATGTTATTTGTGTTGTACATGTGTGGAAAGTTGAAAAATTTAAAGAATATTTAGATATGCCTGAGTAAATATATTTAAACAAGACTTTTTTATCATTTATTGAAATTATTTCTTTTTATGAAATTATTGCTACACGAACAATCTCTACCAGTCACCCAAAATACTCTAAGCAAATACCTTAGTGTTATTAAAGACCGTCAGTAAGAAGTTAGAAAATTAATTATCTATTACAATAAAATAATTGAAAACATAACTATGCGGTAAAGATTAATTGAATAGCAAATAAAAGTAGCAAATAATTCAGGTATCAACGTGAACTTGGAAAAGGGATAAGATAGGAGAAGGAGGAATGGGATAGTGATAGAGAATCAAGATCAGAATCTTTTTTCAAATGATTTTTGAAAATATAAAAGGCGTTTTGTTTCGAACACTGGTATCAAATATATTCCACAATTTGAGAGTATACACAATGAAATAATAGTCGCAGAAGTTAGTGATTAGGAGTATGTCTAGGAATGAAGTAAGTGAGGAGATATCGGAATATCTCCTCACTTACTTCATTCCTAGACATACTTCGGAAAGTTGACTAACAAAAACTTCGGAAAGTTGCTAGGGCTTGGAACCAAGAATTGATGTAAGACGAACTACAAGAATTCTCAAGTATTAAAAAGAAGACATGGAACGTACGGAACACACTTAGTATTCTGTACTAAACTGGAAAAAAATGGAATACTAATGGAATTATCTCGGTATCTTTCTGCTTATCTGTTTATCACTGTAGTTATAAAACATAACTCTAGTTATAAATTCTGGGTCTCTCACTCACTTACTAACAGATCATCAAAGCCAGCAGGTTACTCCCAGAAGAGTTAGAAACTTGACATTTTCATATGTAGTATATATTTGTACAAAGTAAAAATTTATGAATATAGGTTATATATCTAGTATGTACCGATTTTTACCGATAAACGAAAAGGATCGAAAAACCGGAAATTGTTTTTTAGAAATCCTATCATCACATTACATACATAAGGGTTAACTTCTTCTTTTTAAAAGGTAGCCTTAATAAGTAATGAGATAAAATACTAACATATTCCTATCTGGTATTAAACATTTGATCTCATATTCTAAATTTTAATTCCAAGTTCCTCTTTAAAAATTGGTCTTAAAAAGTGATGACATAAAATATGAATAATCCTGTCTATGTCAGTAATCAGACCTTAAAGAAACTCGACAAAAAGAAATGATATGCCGTCAAAAATATTACTGTATAAGGAGTAAAGTTCTTCTTTAAAAAGTTATCCTTCAAAAATAAAAGTTGCCAAGTTCTCGCAGACAATGTATATAAGTGAGCTAGAGCCGGTGACTAGATTTATTGAGTATTACATCAACATCGAACTTGGCCGTGATAAATAGTTTTCAGATAGTTATTGTTTTAATAACTAGAGTTACGTAAAGAGACAATTTTTGTGACAAAGCGATAGAGATAAGAATTTATCACTAGAGTTACGTAAAGAGACAATTTTTGTGACAAAGCGATAGAGATAAGAATTTATCACTAGAGTTACGTAAAGAGACAATTTTTGTGACAACGCGATAGAGATAAGAATTTATCACTAGAGTTACGTAAAGAGACAATTTTTGTGACAAAGCGATAGAGATAAGAATTTATCACTAGAGTTACGTAAAGAGACAATTTTTGTGACAACGCGATAGAGATAAGAATTTATCACTAGAGTTACGTAAAGAGACAATTTTTGTGACAAAGCGATAGAGATAAGAATTTATCACTAGAGTTACGTAAAGAGACAATTTTTGTGACAAAGCGATAGAGATAAGAATTTATCACTAGAGTTACGTAAACAGACAATTTTTGGTGACAAAGCGATAAGAATTTATCGCAGCTAATTTCAATGTTGTAATAGATATAACATTCTATTAATCTAGACGCAAAATTCGAACTTACCCATCTACATTTTTCAAGCGAAAATTTGAAATAACTTGGCAGATTTTGACTTATTATTTTTTAAACGCTTACTTTTTAATATGGGCCTTGGCTCTTTTTAGGCTAATAGTTTGATAGGATCGCTGAAGTTACCTGAAAAAATTGATTTTTTGTTTTGCGAGAAAATTGAGACCAGACGAAAACATTTTTTCCCAAAAAATGTCACGAAAAACGTTATTTCTGACTGAAATCTCTTCGCGATTTTGAAAAAGTATATTTTATGCTTAAAACACTTTTAATCACTAGCAGGTAATTCAATTTCATTTATATGTATAGGCTATACGCATAAACGTGATATGTAGTTATAAAACATAACTGTTAATTTGTATTAGTTCCGAACATGTATTTTCTTTTTCTTTCTTTTTATAATAACAATTAACTCTCAGTTAGAATAAAGTTTAGAACAAAAGATCGTAATTTACAAGTTCATTTCAAGGGTGCGTTGAGATATGCAAAATGTGGGGAGAAAAAAAAAGTAAAACGTGAGATATTTAGTTGAATTTGCAATATCGGTGGCCAAATTTTTATCGTCTTATTGTACGTGTTATGGGCGTCAGCCCATGTTGCCAACGAAATGTAGAACGTTGATATGTTAGGCGCAATAAGTTTTGTGTTCTCAGAATATTGGTGATCGTCTCCGTTGCGCGTTTAAGCTTTCACAAAGATGGCGAATTTAGTATAACCTTTCAAACTGTTTCAATTTGGCTAACTTTTCTCGGGATGTGATACATGAAATTATATATAAAGAAAATCCACTTAGTTTGACTAAGCAATTTTACTGGATTAAATTCGAAGTTTTCATTTCACATTTCGACAAGTCCTAAATACTGGAAGTAGTTTGCATTGTTAAATTTACCCGAGAAATCCTATTGAGATTTATGTCGACAGTAACCCGCTTTAATTTATCTGCAGCTTCTATATGAAAATGCTCTTGTCACTTTTCTTCCGTACTGTCTACTCGCTCGACAGTAGCTTTACGAGCTATTAACTACTTTTTGACAACTAAATGTTCACCATTTGTTTATACATTGTAATATTCACAGTAAGCGGTATACTTCCCTTCATTTCTTCCCCCTTCCGCCGAAAAAGGGTTCAAAAAGTTTCAGTTCTGGCGGAGTTTTGATCTCCTGCAATTTTAAACAGTCCGTTAACTTGATAAGTGACTCGACAAAAAGTATTGCAATTTGTTTCACTCGATTCCTAAATGGGCGTTCGTACTTGTTAAGGCCGCCATTCAAATTTATTCAGACGTTAAATATTCTTAATTGTCTTTTGCATCGAAGATTGATGGTAAAATCTTTTTGTAACTGTGACTTTGTAACGTGGGTCCAAGTTGTTATTTATATTTTGAATCACTAGCTACGGTTTTAAACTTTTATAAGGAAGTGGCAATATTCGTGCCACCAAATACATTCGCATTTCTTTTAATGTAGATTAATTGTATCGTTTTTATTTTTAACTTATGATGATATTGATTTATTTAAAGCAAAAGCGTCTTTGAAAGTTGTCAATTAAAGTAATCGATAAAAGTGAAAATAGATACCATTAGATTTAAGTGTAAGTTGTTACTGGTTAACTGACAGGACGATTTTACAAATATTCGTGTTATTTAATTGATTACAATTTGTAAAAATGATGACAGATAAAAATATGTATAAATGAAAGTGCCTGAAAAAGTGAACGTTGTGGTATGAAAGCTTCAAAGGAAGCATAGAAAGACGACAAACGATTTTACGCTGATCAATTATACTGATTTATTCATTGTTTTTAATTAAAAATATTAAAATTCCTTTCTATTTTCCAGAAATTTTAATAACCCATAGAATTCTAGTACAGGCAATGGCACATATGGTGCTACGATATTTTTCATCAAAAATTTTTCGTATTAAAAATTTTTTAACATTTAAAAAATACTCAGATATATACTTAAATTTCGTTTTTTTACAATTGCTGCTTCACAGTGCCTTAGGAAGAGAATTTTTTTTAAATATTCTCGATATGTTTGCAATTGTTTTGGATACGTTCGTCAAATGTCTGAATTCGTTATGGCTTTAAATTATTTACCAAGTAAAAGTACACAGTTTTCTTTATTTAAGATAGGTATACGAAAAAAGTATTTTAAAATCGTAATTCATTTGATAGTAATAATTTATATCAAAGTTCAGAAATAACATAAAATAAAGAAATCTATTAATTACGAGTATATCCCTGTAAATCTGTTACGTACTAGTTAAATACGCATCATGAAGGTTTCGTACATACTTGTGTATATTTAAAATAGATCAAGAAACAATTACAGTTTTCCCATTGACTTTAAGTAAACTTTTAAAAACCTTATTTTCATAATTATAGGTTCGGTAGTTTGAGAAATAAGAGCATCGGATATATTTTTCTGCATGTTTTTCAGCATATTTATGGAAATGGGATACTCGAAATTGTGTAAGTTCTTCCATTTACGAAAGAACTTGAAAATATTGTTCCTTTTTCGAGATACGCGAAATTCATAAAAAATTGAGTACATTATTTTCTTTTTTTGAAATTCTCCTATAAATTATACCTGAGTGTTAATTGTTGACAGTGAAGGTTAATTGTCTTTATCATCACTCAGTTTTCAAATACATACTTTGAACGGTTTCTCAGGAAGTGAAAATTATAGATGGACAGACAGACGGTCACGTGAGTTTTTGCTAGCTGTTGTCTTCGGCTTGGCCTTCACCGATCTTTGAATAAGACGCCAGATTGCCCTCTTGAAACGCGTGAGATTTAATATACGTTTTGGGTCAACTGTTGACGTATTGTATAAAAATAATTAATATATTAAGTATATTAATTCAAATCATGGACTTGGTTTACCAAGTTTTATGCAAATTTATTTAACCCTTTAACTGTGAATGTCTAAAGTCTGATTTTCTAAAATAACTGATTTTTTGGATGTGTTGTTTGTTTCTTTGCCAAAAGGACATCGAAAGTTTCGGTGAAAATAGGCTCTCTTTACACTAGAGTGGATAGAATTCATTTTTACATAAAAAAATGGGCATTTTTATTATATTTATGGCACGTGTGGAACCCACGGGAAACTGAAAGTATTTCCAAAAATAATTTTTTTAAAAATTCATAGTTAATGCAATAATTGTTTTGTAAATACGTCACAAATATTTCTTATTATAAGTTTGAAAATCAACTCTTGGTTATATTTGATTTCAAACTTCAATTGTATTGTTCGTTATCTCCGAAAAGTCGTCGTTAGTCGTAGTTAGTTATTTAAAACAAAAATTGTCAAAAATATATACACTGTAAAATTTTGAAATAATTTGGTGTGAATTAAATTTTAGTCAACGCAACACTGATATTCTTTGCCAAAATTTCACATTCAAATGTAGCAATTCAGAAGGGCCCCAATAGATGACGCTTTTGAGGGATGTCGCGAAGTCTATGAATAATTTATATCTCTCAAATACACATATCAATGAATCCAAATATAAAAGATGTACGGGACATGCATGTTTTTAGTGTGAAATTAATTTTTTCCTTTTTCGATCCCCTGTAGCTCCTGTACGTCCCAACAGTGGTGCACTAAAAAACACCCCTTCCAGTGTTTTTTAGGTGCGAAGGATTGCTTTTGAAACGAATGCTGATTGAATATTGAATGGTTTGCATTTATATTGGACATAGGTATTTGCGAAAATCTTTCATTTTATTTGAATACCTTTATTTTATCAAGTAATCGATATTTAAATCATAGTTAAATTATAATATTATGTTCAAATATGGAGTAAATAGAACGTTTAAGCTTCAGGGTAGCTTGTGTTCGAGATATAGTATCTAAACTATTAGTAAAATCAAAAGTTTATACACCACGCTTTTTTAATTACAAAGTAAAATTACAAATATAAAAGTTAAAAACGGCAGGAGGCAGAGATAATAAGTAAGAAGATTCGACCAAAATTGAGGCTGTCACCGATAGTGACAATAGAAAATTGCAGAAAATTCCTCGTGCGACCTCAATAAGTTTACATTGTGATAATCAATTGATAGGAAAAAGGATCACCAAAATCTATTAAAAATTGCAACCTGTAGCGTGCCCTATACGTACGTACATACAGACCAACGTAGGCTGAGGCATATAGTTTTTTAAAGGCGAATTTAGATTATAGTAAAATGATGAAAAATTAATAAATGGTTATTTTTTTATTTTATCAAGAATTATACGAAAATATAATTAAGTAATTTCTTTAATTTTATCAAGAAGTATACGAATATGTCAACTATATTTATGAATACAATTATATTCGTCAATGTTGCAGTTTCAACGAAGATTTAGTGTAACGCACTATTTAATATCGTTTTTTGAAGTGAAACTTGTTTGTCAATTAATATTTATTCCTTGGAGATAACGTAAATCTGAAAAAGAAAGTGACTTTTTTAACTGATCTTTACAAACATTGTTAAGGTGGTGTCGGAATCTATTAATTATTTATTGGATGTAAAAATAAAACTCTATCCTGATATAAAACAAGCAAGGTTTTTAAATGAATACATTTTTGTTTCAGTTTTACTGTTTTCAATTTTTAGAAAATAAGCAGTTTGGTTAATACCAAAAGGTCAACGACTTTTCCTCCTCTTACATAAAATGTATAATTGTTCGATTAATTTTTTTCGTTTTTATGTGTTTTCAACAAATGCAAATCGAAATACATGATATTCTACGTTCATCGATATCCAATGGTTAATAAGCGGAGTAGAAGCGTACATTTTAATACAGTATTTTATACGTATACCTCTTTATCGTAAATCGATGACTTCTGTTAGAAAAAACTGTACAAATTTTTATGCAAAATTGTATAAACTTTGATTTTGTTCTTTCGTATTCTTGCTCTCAAAATCATTGTCCATGAGACGTACGCGAAAAACTGCTTTACTTCGTGGATGTGCAAACTTAACCTGCAACTTCTGAAGCTTTTTTTGCGGCATGTCTTTCGACGCGGATTACTTTCTTTCAAACGATGTCAAACTGTGGAGTTTAAATTTCATGATTTTTTTAAGAACGAAAAAATGTCATGAATACCTTTTGATTTAAATAAAAAAAGATAATATTTAACGGGCGAATCTATGGCAATGGGGTCGCAACAAGTATCTTCATTATTTGAATCAAAGCTTAATTGGTCTAATCAACTTAAAGAACTGACCGAAGTAAAATGATATTTATTGAGCTAGTTTTCTGGGAAAATCCACCGTTTGATGCTTAGATATTTCCCACGGGTCCCGATTTCCCGAGGAAAAACTAATTTAATTAAAGACAAAGTTCTGTAAGTTAGATCGTAATCACGAAAGTGGTATTAGGTTTATTGCGATAATCATTTCTGGGTTTAGTTGTTTTAAGTTATTATTTACCTTTTCGTGTCCTGTATCGGAGTAGTATTTAGGAGATTGTGTGGTTAGTATTTTGGTACAAAGTAGGCTAAGTTAATTGTGGACAGAGTTATAGCGTTAAAGCCATTTGTGTATGGTCGTAATATTTACCGAAGTGGATACCTATTTGATGTAAGTTACTTGTATGAATAAAAGGATCCTCCATATCAGTGACGTAAGTTCCTTGCCATCGCTGCTCATCACTTCGCAGTATAAATTAATAAAATATGTCCTTTAAGGAGAATTTTTATCATTAAGTGCAATAATTTACATTTTATATTCGAAATAATTACAATTTTTTTATATTCGAAATTGTTTGAAAATCATAACTTAATATCTTGAAGTATAGTGAATTATCTTATGTTTCTTGTTGTCGTTGCTTCTCAGCAGAAATTATGAAATTATATTTTTCGAGGATAATTTTTATCATGAGTTGCTAAATAGTAAAATATTCATTTGAAGTAATTATATAAGTCATTACGAGTAAATAATTTTATAACGGCTGCTAAAATTGTTTACAAAATTCCATAAATTAAATTTCTTTGACAATTTTAGTTAACTGCAAGAAATTGTGTTTGTTAAAGTTTACCCGCTGACTGTGTGAAATAAATTTATAACTAAAGCTCAATATAATCGTTATATCCAAGAACACGATGCCCATTAGACCTCTGTTGGTTATCCTTCGTGTCTTGTCCTAGTAAAGTTTGAATTTTGCTATGGCCGCTTGCTATGTAAAATATTTCTTTATTTACTTTAAATTTTAATCTAATCGGCATCGTGCTTTGTGTCGCTGGGATATAGTGCTAGTGTGTTGGTACTATTACCGACGATATTAAATGAAGAAAATGCGCCCTCTAAAATCACACAGTCCTTTCATCAAAATGGTATTTAGTGTTGTTTTAAAGCTAAATTCAAAGTAAATTCGGAACAACAGCTGATTCAAATAATTCATGACTATTATGAAATGTCAATAATTCAGAAACGATTGACAAAGAAAAGTTCGGTTTTTTGCCATTACTTAGGGTAATATATTTCTGATTGTAATTATAAAAACAGGCATCATCTATAGAACAATATGAGTAGCTTCCAATTTATCATATTCCAATTAAATTCTATATTCTTAAGTTTTTGTAAAATTTATATATTTCGTGGGCATAGTTCAAGGACAGAACGGAATTTCGAGCCTGAAAACTTATCGTTTTGTTTGCTCCGCTAAGCAGTATTAAATAAGAAAGTGCGTAGTCAAACGGATGCTTCCTTCACATTTTGTAAGCTTTTGTAATCGTACGTACGTATGTACATGCGTACATACATACACATAGGATCCGATGCACAGATTCCAATTTGATTCGTTTTTATTCACCAATATTTCCTTTGGAAACACCCCTGTTTTCTCAGCTTCGATGACCCTCTCCCAGATAACGTAATACTTTCATTATTTTCATGAAAGTTTTTAAAATATATAAAATATTAGCGTTATATAGTCGAGAAAACAGAAGAAGTTGGAATTAAGGAGTTAGGGATGGAAGACTTTAAACAACTTATAAAGCAGATGAGTTCCTGTCTTAATAATTTATGATCTTTTTTGGTATTTTTCAAATTTAGTTGCCCTGAATTCATAAAGTGTCCAAATATAAAAAGTAATATTTAAAAACCACAAAATATTCAATATGATACGATACATGGTTCACGATATTGATAATTTGAAATGGTCACTTCATTTACCGCTAGAAATATCTCTTAATACTCTTTCACAAACTTTATGGAACGGTAGAGCCTACTTTATTTATTAAAATGAATAAAAGGTTACGCAATTGCCAGATAAGAAAATTATGCGCGCATAACTGTCGACTTTGCTTACTGAAACCCTCCCAAAGACATAATTACAGTTGATTATAGTTATTAACATTTACATATAACCCACATATTCTGAACGTAACAATAAAAGTTGCTCTATCATTCTGTGTTATAACATTACCGTAGCACCGTCGTAGTATTGGCGCCCATTTTAAGGATATGTTAAATTACCAAGGATAAGACACGCTATTGTATTGCAAACCAAAGTTCACTAAATTATTTTGATTAAATGCCCTCGCTAAATGAGGTGACTAGAATACATATGCTGACAAGAATACATTTAAAGGCAGGATAAAATTCTCTAATCGTATCCTTGCTATATACTTTTTACACTACACTGCTCTAACTCGATATATATTTTATATATCTAGGTTTAGTCGATTCTAGGATATAAACTATAAAAATAGCTAATTTAGGCATTGTCTACACACACAGATTATCAAATTCTTGAGACTTCATTCTGGCGATCTAACAGCAGTTGCTGGCTGTAACCGTTAACAGTCATAAGTAAGCGTGTAACTAGTCTTTATATAGATATGAAGAAAAATAAAATGAAAAAATCATGTGGCAATACCGACTACGTATTCATGCGTTGGAAGTGTTAATTATTTACAAATGATTCATCTTTCAACAGTTAATCAATGGGTCCACCAGAGATAAACGTTTTTCATACCATTCGAATTAAGAGTATTATATATAAGTTAAGTGTAGCATTTACGATTAGTATCACCAATGATTTAAACGATTTATTAACGACACTCAAAGTTAGATAACGCTTTTTCTGCTGAATGTATCCACAAACACATTAGAAACATGCAAGTTTATTAACCACATAAGTTATAAGTAAATATAGCGTGCGTGTGGAAAGGGGGAATATTTTGCTATTCCAGCGTCATATTTTACTGGCCTTTTGGCATTATTTGTTAGCGGGCCAACAGACGACATTTGTATAATGTATTGGTGGCTACAAAACATATATTTCCTTGACTATGTTTCTTATAAGGGTGACCACGGACTTCAAGTAGGTTTTGAACATTTTGACTATATGAAAGTTTTCTGTCCTATAGACAGCGATATTTTACTAAATTGCGCGGTCGTCGTGGTGGTGTGTTGGGTTGATCACAAGGCATACGGCCTTTGACGATGCGGTGCACCGCGGGGACCCAGATTCGTTAGTAGTTACTCTTTACAATATATTTTTTAAATGATCCGTCCATTCAAATCGCATTGATCATCATTTTCCACCACCACGTTATACGAAAGTAGGTAGCAGCAAGGTCCGTTTCCATCTGTAGGTGAGGCGTTAGACCATCACTTTTAGAGGCAGCCGGCGGCCGGTAATCACCGACCGGCACGCAGACCGCACCGCTCACCCCCTTAAAGGTTCGTTATGTTGCTTAGTTTGAGTTTTTGCTGAGGGCAGCCGTAATTATGAATCCATCGATACTTAATGATATCAATAATTTTGTTGCCAATCATGTGTGTTTGTAGCAGGTTAGATGTATTCGCTTCGAAGCAAAAATATTATCGTAGTGCACAGGTAAACAAATTGTAAATATGCCGTGATGAGTGTAATATTGGTTGATTTATTTTAACATATTTTATTCCAGTAAATTATAACTGCAAACAGTTTGGGTGGCTTGATGTTTGTTATGTAATTATGCATAAAAGACTAGACAAATTTTTGGTAAATTTAGTATAGACAGAGTTTATAATTCGAATTAACGCATGGATCACTGTGTACCTCAAGTAGAGGTAAAAAAAGCATTTCGATAGGACAAGACCATGTAAACAGATGTCCTAACGTGCATATTAAAATCTAATGTTGACGCGCATTAGGCCGAACGTTGTAAGGTCACTAACAAAAACACTTAACAAAAACGGCTGTGACAGACGGATATATCCGTCTGTCACAGCCGTTTTTGTTAAAAACCGTTCTAGGTATAAACTTGAAATTTGACAAGACTATAAAGCATGTTAACTCGCATATATTTCAATGTTTAATACACAAACATATGTTCAAGAAAATTTTTGAGCGGTAATGAATTAACCAAAAACGTTCTTTTAATTTCGTGTATTATCTTGGTATGAATTAAAAGAATAAGGTAACACTCGAAAATAGCAAAATAATATAGAGGTTAAGTTATGTTAAAAAACACTTTTTGAATGTGGCGGGGATTCATTGAAAGAAATATTTATAAGGATTATAAACTTTACTTTTTTAAAATTTTTTTTAAGACAGCTAGATGAATTAATGAATTTATCCACACCACTTTTTTCAGCAATCATTTAACGTAGAAACATGAAATTTGGCATAGTGGTAAAGCATATTAACGTGAATCTATATTGAAAGTTAATACTTTAAAATAATTACGGAAACTTCGATTTTACAATTGTAAATTTTCTTTTTAATGTTATGTTCACAATTTACAGGAATTTTAGACCGATTTTATTCAGAATTTAACTAACATAGCTTTGGAGACATGGTTGAAAACATCCATAAAAATAAGTTCACGCTTCTATCTCCGAAAGGTAAAGTCAAAATTATGAAAAAAAACAGCGTTACAGGAAATTTACTTAAATTTTGTAGAAAAACTAAAACAATAAGTACGTAAATCTCATGGTTTATGAAATATTTACGATATACAAATATATTATATATGTATATATGATATATTTACACCGTAAAAATAATATATTCGTAAATAGTTTAATAGAAATACTATTTTATTCTTAAATATTAATATTTGCAAACGTGTGTGTTTCTCGCACTTAATCGATTTTATTTGTTAATTTCTGTTACTCTCTTGAATTTTTACTATAATTTTTTGAAGTTCGACTCGAAATGATTAAATTTCTTGGTTGTGGTTGACCATAACAGACATAATAGACATGTGGTTTGCTCTTGTATCCATATTGCACGAGTATACTACAATGGTTAGGAAATAATGGTGTAAAAATAAACACGTATTTAATTATTATATGTGCTTTTATAAGTTTAAATATTCAAAGACATAAAATATTTGTACGTAAAGTAAAACAAAGATTTAATTAAAATCTTTAAGAAAATAAGGCACAAATTAAGGCTGCGAAGTTTTATGGGTCAATTTCTTATAAAACTCGATAACGTTAACTACTGAATGAGCTACATAGCACAGATTGTGACGTACAAGTACTCGTGTCTTAATTTTGTCGGCCGGTAACAAGCAGATAGGAATGGGCACTTGTGTTAGTACAATCAATACTAACGTCAGTCTATGGAGATGCCTGCTGTTCATTATCCCCAGTATTATTGTAACTCATAAAATCGATAAGTACATTAGATTAGCGCTGATTCAGTACATATGTTTCTCAGATTTTAAAGTTAAATTGGAATTTAATTAAAACTAACCACAAAAGTAAGTTTCATGTTGACAATTATGGAACATGATAGTTATTTTTGTGTTTAGAACTACAGATGAAACGTGTCTAATTGTTATTGTAGACGGTAAATTTTGTTAAGAAACAATTTACTTATTAGTATTTTTAAAAGTACATTAAGTCTTATTTCTTTTCGGTTTTCTAGCTTAAGGGAATAGACGCTATACCCCCAAGCCGTTGGTCCATTTTAAATGAAGTTTTCATCAATCCATACGTTTGTTTCTTTATATTTCTAAATTACGAGTCAGTTATAGTTTATATACCATGATGTGTCATGAAGCTATATGTAACGGGGACCAGTGGGTCTTCCCTCGCTGTCGCTGATCAAATAGTGAAATTTGATGCAATTTTTAGTCAATTTTCTTAATTTTGAAAACCCATTAAACGATTATTTACTAATAAAATGTCAGTGCACAAAAAAGTTGTTAATGACTAGGAAATTAGCGACTGGATTTATGGTGCAAGAATGACTAGAACCACCCAGTTTGTTTATACGAATAGGATAGTTTGTTTATAAAACCAACAGACACAAACAGTTTGTTTACAAGAAATAAGGTAACATGTTTACATCAATGGAAGAGTTTGTTTACAACAAGACAGTTTGTTTACAGCAATATAAGAGTTTAGTTACAATAATAAGAGAGGTTTGATAACAATTAGATAGTTGGTTTAGAGAAATAAGTGAGTTTATAACGGTAAGACATATTATTTACATGAATTGTTTAGAGAAAGAACAGTTTGTTTACAACAATACGATAGTTTGTTTACAGAAATAAGAGAGTTTGTGTACAATAAAAATAAATTTTGTTTATTATAAGAAAACCAATCTCACACCGTTTATTTTATGTACCTACTATGTTAAATGAATAACATCGATCTGAAATGAACATGAGCAACGCCGGGTAATAGTCACAGTTACATATACACAATTCAATGTATAGTATTTTGTATAACAACTATAAAAGTGAGTTTTCCGATATCTCCATGTGTGTAAAGTGATTTTAAAATAAATCTCCTGTAAATTGCTTCAAGTCTTTTAGAAATGTGTACCAACAGGCTAAACATCAAGATTAAGGTTAGATTCGGTGAAAGTTTGAGAAAATAATTTGGTGGCACTATGTATTTCTCAAAGTTTATTTATAAAAATTTTTTAATGATACAGGCCCATATTTTTTTAATGTATTTATATGTGTTTGAAGATATTTAACCATCTAATAAAAGGTATGCAATTTTTAACAAGTATGTTTTAGGAATGATCTGTGTTAGTCTTCACAATTATCGAGAGTATTTTCACAAGGAACACAATTTTTCCAGTGATAGGGAAATTAAATGAGCACCTATCGGTCTCATGTTTATGGCAAAATTTATTTGTCTCGAACCGTATAGTATGATCGTTTAGGGTTTTGAGCAAATTCATAATACCTGTTTTAATTACTCCTATCGTCATCTGCAAGACTGACAATATCAAGGGTCGTTGAGTTTCGATACTTTGGACATGGAACTCTAAAATTGAGTGTTATATGAGATGAGATACCAAAAAAATTGTTTAAAATTGTAAGTCTTCGCCACTGAATTTGGAAACAATAAGATTGTGAGATGTAAACATTTTTGTTTCCCGGTGACGGTTATTTTTCGCGAAAATATTTCGGTACGCTTAATTTTATTTACCTACTACGTTAAAGAAATATTTCATAGATAAAAGTTTTCGCAATTTACTTACGGAACAGCTTTTGTTAAACAGTTTCCGTATTTACTCAGCACTGCTGGAAACTTCTCAGTAGATTTGATGAGGTAATTTGAACAAGGTATACGGCTTTAATTATGACGCAGGTGTTGTTGCAACAGAAGTAATGATTTTTATGAAGCATACCGTTATGAATAATGAAAGTGAATCGCATATCGTTGACACCAACTCGGCATATTATTTCGTTTATTTTTTACTTATTTATTACTATACTATTAAGGAAAATTGGTGTCAAAACACTTTAAGTTTTACAAATCAAGTAAATATTTACTTTCTTTAATGATAAAAACCAAATTTCGATATTTTCATGTTCAATCAAAGCTAACGGAGCATCTTCTGAGTCAATGTTATAATGTGGCAGAGTAGTTGTTAACAGTTCATTTATATAATGATGACTACCACGTGATAACGAACTTTTACTGAGGAATGATATACTTTTCAATAGAATATATCATAAGAATTTTAATTTCGATTCTTCTGAGTTACAAAATGTGTAAATTTAATCTATTTAGTAAAATATACTAGGCTCCGTAGAAAGCTCAACAGTACAGTCGTGACATTAATGGAGACGAAAAAAAACCATCATAATTATATCACTTGACGTTGGATAAGTTTAGTTTTCCAAATGACTATTACGTTTGCTTTAACTCTATGAAAATTATGTCGCGGATAAAATCTGAACATGTATTCAGGCTTAATAGGAAAGCTCGCCGATTGTAACTTACAGCGAAGCATTTCACCACATTCTATTAAAACGTCAGCCTATCGCTTTTTATTCAACTCGACGATGTCGGAGGAGATACTTCTTCATTTTGTGATTATATCTTATGTTCCATTTAGAGTTTGGAATTAATATTTTATTGAGCTGTCTGAAAATTACTAGTTCTATTAGACATATCCGAATTACAGAGAGACCTCCTCGCTGTTTTGACACGACTTAGGTTGAGATTTAATTTTCAGCAGTTGGTACTGACATAGATCTTTAGACACATGCTTTTAGCTTCAGTTATTTCTTTACTTTTTATGATCTAACGCATTTTACACAATTGAATTCCTAGTTTTTATTTCTGTATTTTCCGAAAAAAATGCCCATATTCACTTGCAATTTAATAGATCGAAATGGAACTAACATGGCTCTGCCCCTTTAATTCGACACATGTGTAAAAGAAACCGGTTGGAGTTCAGAAATTGGTGAGATTTTACCAAGTTCGATGAAATAAAATTATAGAGAGGAATAAATTGAGTTTATTAATAAAATAAATTGTGAATGAAAATTAAAAATATCAAGGACCAATCAGAAATATTTTTGCTTCATACCTATTAATTTACAGCAATTTATAACTATTATTATGTTGCTGAACTCAACTCCCGTCACATGTATATTTACGTCTCTCTCGCACAAAAGCAAGTAGCTATACGAACATATAACGTAAGTTGCGCGATTTGCTGAGTGTTGGATTATTGGGTATGTCGGACTGGAAAAGCATTGATCCATTGAAAGGGAATGCATAGAAGAAAAATTTTTCATTTTTCCTCTCTCATCTTAATCTCATTTAATCTTGAGTAAAAATGGATATAATGTATAAATAATTACATTAAATTTATGAATTGTTTTATTATAAAATGGAATATTGTTATTAATATTTTTAAAACAGTTCTGATTAATTTACATACATAAACTAACGTCATAATACATGAACTCTAAAAATGTGAACCGAATTTCAAAATTTCCACTTTAATTTTTACGAGATTAAACATCATGGTAAATTATAGAAGGTCTACATGGATGTGAAAAATGTTACGGTCAATAGCAATATAGAATAAAGTTTTTCCAGTGATAAGGAAAATAAATAAATATGCATTGATCTCATGGGCTTAAGTTCTGTTTACCCGTTGATCATATGTGTTGATTTCACGGGCCCATATTTATTTGTCTTAAACCATACATCATTATGTAAATCCTTTTGGGCACATTCATAATATTTGTTTTGGTTACTTCTGTCGCTACCTATAAGACTGAAAATGTCAAGACTCACTAAGTTTCGATTCTTTGAGCACGGAACGTTGAAACTGAGTATTATGGGTATTATTAGGATATTAAAACAATTGTTTCAAAAATTGTAAGCACTGTTTCACAATTGAAAAAAAAAATTCAACGTTGAAATTTAATTTGGAAACAACAAGAACGTGAGACTTAAATATTTGGCGTTTTTCGGAGCCTCTTCGTTTTCGTGATGATATTTCGGTACTGTTAACTACAATTAACAGCACGCTTACGTTGAGTTGCTAAATGATATGCATATGTTTTTTTGTAAGGCCTTCTGAGTAATAAGATGATAGACACAAAACAAATTCTTAATGGGTGTATTTACCTTTGACAGAATTCTTTAGCAACAACAAAAAGAATAAGTTTTGATAACTACATTTAAAATCTGATATAGAAATAAAAGATTAATTCCTAAAAATATCCAAAATACTTCTCAGATATTCCATTCAGAGTGGGGTTTCACGGTCCAGTTTGATACTTTCACGTATCGATACGAATTATCTATCGGACTGTAATGTATTTAATTATTGAAAAAATGACTAGTGCACTTTTAAAAAAAATTAAATATTAATGTCATTATAAGTTTGCAATTGCTCCTCGGCTAAAAATATTTACTATAAAATATACAGTGGCTAGGATGGGAGGAAAAACATGAGTTTATTGAAGTTAATTCAGTAATTTTGGGGAAATATTTATTTATCTATCAGTTAAATGGAATTTTCAGTAAATGATGGAATTCGTTTATGGCATATACATATACATATATATGTATATATGTATATATATATATATATATATATATATATATATATATATATATATATACAAGCACATTTTAATTCACAAATATATTTACACTAGTCTGTATTCCTATCAATGGATATGTGTTTTCTACGTATATGTATTTAGTTCACGATTTATATTAGATGTAAATTGGTCTCACAAGGATTTTTCTTCAAACTGACTTTTAAAATATTGTTTTGTTTAGTTTTAATTTTTTTCCCATTGCTTGTAACTCAGTTTATTATTCCGAATGTATAATTTATTGTTATTATTCTAGTCACCGTGTACTGTAATTTTCCGAATTTCACTTTAATTTTGTTACATTTTTGTATATAATTAGAAAGTTAATTGAGCCGATTGTTTGAATGAATTGCGGTTTTATTTTGTTTATTCTACAAAATGTTTACTTTGGTTCATTTATTTCTTTTTAAGAAGCTTATATTTGTGTACTCTCAAAGTTAATTAAAGCGGCTGCTTTTCATTTTTTGCCACTATGCTAAAGCGAATTTGTGATGCAGTAGTGCTTTGTCTGTATGTACTCAAAGTGGTTGCAGTTGGCAACTGCAAGCTAATCAATGTAATTTAGAATGCAGCAACTGCACTCATGAATAAGGTATAGCATCACCTCTTGCAGCCCGTTTATTCTGCACGTTTCAGTCAACTGAGAGTATTCGATGTTGATTGTTAGATCCATATTATTGTGGCACTGTCATTACTATGTTTTACAAACATTACATTTGAAGTTACATTATATGATAAAATAAAATTACATTGTTTTATTTTTATCCAATTTCGTGAAGAATAAAGATTCAGTTCAAACTCGAAATTCCGTGAATAATATTCCGTAATATTGCAGCAGACAGATGATGGTTTCGAAGTATACGTGAAATGCGTAACGGACGCATGTGACACGTAAGTAACGTATGAGTTCACAGTATTTCTATGAAGCATGATACCTTAACGTTGTAATATTTTGATTAATTAAGAATATATGAATAAAAAATTAAAAAAAATCTTTTTGATATCCTTATCTCCAAAAAACTGTCAAAGTGGATTTTCTTGACTTTTGAGCTATTGAGGTATACGCAGTATAATGTGTTCATTAACTCGTACATTTCTCAATAGATAATACTCAAGAATATTCTTTTGGAAATTTTTGGGGATTAAATTAAATACTCGAAAAAATATTCAGATATCATATCATCTTGGATATATTAAAAAATATGCAAAATATATGTATTATTTCCAGAATTACTCAAACTAAATTTATGAAAAATACATGAGTTTTTAGAAGCTATCGCAAAGGTTGTAGGGTAACTATAGCGATGATTCTAGATGTCACATTTTGTTAAATATGCACCATGATTTTACGTCTCTGAGAGACATAGTAGGCAATATACTCGTGTCGTGACAAATTAATATTTGTGAATAGTTTAATAGAAATACTATTTACCCTTAAATGTTCATAAGGCTGAATGTGTCCGTAACTCTATTGATGTGAGTTCAACTTATGCTTGATGTGTTTTTTATATAGATGTCTTAATATGAGGAATTTATATCAATCGTTATTTCTTCGATATCCGTAATGCTTTTGATTGCATTTACATTAAAAAAAATTAGACTGTTATAACCAAAGAGTTATGTAATTTAATTCTGATAAATGTTCTATAGAGATTTCTTTATAAATATTCATATTTTTTAGACTTTACTGATAGATATTTTTTTAGATTGTGAGGGCGATAGCAATTTTGTACATTTTGAGAGTTTTATTAGAAAAGATTTAAACTAAAAAACAAATTATATATTTACTTTCATCTTATATTCAATAAGATGATTTTGAAGATAGATAGAAATTAAATTTTTTGTATGCTACGTCTTTAATTGGAACTGAAATTTCTGTAACTATATTTTATTTTTCTATATTCAACGGAAGATATTTTTACATTAAAGAATATCCACAATTAAATGAAACTACGAGATGTAGTATTATTTCTACTTTCTTTAAGTTCTTTACCACGACCTAGGTTTCGTTGTATTACATCTTCAGGTGGGATATTAGCAAAGATGCTCTTTGCAAAGATGATCTTTGCTAATATCCCACCTGAAGATGTTGTAATACAACGAAACCTAGGTCGTGGTAAAGAACTTAAAGAAAGTAGAAATAATACTACATAACGTAGTTTGATTTAATTGTGAATAATTAATTTCAACAAAATTAACGCCAAATGTATTCAATATTAAAGTATATGTTATCTAAACCAAAATATTAAACGACAACTATCTACTACAACGTTGCAGTCAAAATATATAAACACTTGTCCACAAAAGTCAAGAAGTATTATGCCTTCAATTGCGAGTACTTAAAGTAAGGCGTAGAAATGCTATGTATGATATAGAAGTATAGACAATTGATGCATCTCGATACTGCTACCTGCATTTTTACACAAATTTAAAAAAGACAGAGACGGCGAAACGCGACGTCGACACAGGGCGTTGCAACAGAGATGGGCAATCGAGGAACAACTCCTGCACCGCAAGTCTATAAATGGATCCGCGCCAAATCTGTTTTTATTTCTGTGTCAACCGCCATCGGATGGTGAGTTCCCATCCGCATCTTATGGAGGCTGCTCATGCGTTATGGTTGACCGATGGTGGTTGTCGCATTGCGCGGCGCTCGGGACTAAACGTCGTTTATTGCGTACTGATTTCGCCCTTATCGAAATTGTCCCTAGATCTATTATTTAGTGGTTTTTACAGAAATTTTCGTGTGTTATTATTTCATAACACTTTATTATTATTTGGTTCTCGCCGTTCGGTCAGTGTAGCTACAGATTTTGATGAAAAAGGTAATTTTTATAGAAATTAAACTCGTCTGGAAAACCTTTCAAATTTCTTATCTTAACACAATTGGAGGGAAAAGAAAGTATTTATTCAGTGAATAATAAACGAATGCGGGATTTCTTGAAAAATAACTGTTTTTATTCGACGAATTCAGATATTTCTCACTTTGGTTTTCGGTATCTTTAGTGCAATGTCTTAAATATCGGTACCTTCTAATGTGATAATTGGCGTAATATATACTTTAGATAAAAATCTTTCGAAGAAGCAAAGAAAAAATACTAAGCCCAAATCTGCATACTAAGTGGCTATTTTACCTTTATGGGTATCTATCTTAGTCGTAACGATATGTTTCGAGTTACGTATATTGCCATTTCTGTCTTGCTATCGTTGATTTTGAAGTACAGTATCGAGTGAATTTACAGTATCGAGTTCATCCAATTATCTGGACTTCTAAATTTCTACATCTTATATTAAGTCAAATACACACCTCAGTATTAGCTTCGAATCTATTGCTCCAAAATTGAAATCACAACTCTTGGTTTGTGTGGACAAGTGTTTATATCTCTTCACTGCAACGTCCTAGTAGATATCTGTACGTGAAAACATGAGTGAAATGACAGAATAAAATAATGTTCATCTACAGATAGTTACAGAATAAATAATGTGAATATTGTATGTCGGTTCACGTTTATGTATTCAGAAGGATTTGTTTTGGGGTTTTTAGAGTCGCATGAATAAAGACAATAACGTTGTGATATTCGCATATCACCCAGACATAACGTTTGTTTAATTAATCTACAACGTAACAGTATTGTAAAAGTAAAATGGCTAATTTTTTCATTTGTGTTTTATTGTGGATAAAATTTATTTTTGTTATAAACTATGCAAGTACGATGTTGAAAACATATTTCCAAGAAAATTCGAAATATGTAAATAAATACGATTTTTAAATCTTTTTTCCACAAACCCTGTTTAATACATTTGCTTGCAAGGTCATTTCTTTATCAACTAAGGTAGGTATGATCTATAAAAGGCAGAATGCAATAAAAAATCGAGGGAAATTCAAGAAATGAAAGATAAAATATTCAAGATTTTTAGGCTTTAGTTATTAAGTAAAACTTGAATTAAACGTGTTGGAATTACACATTTCCAACTCTAAAATTTTCGTACATCGTAAAAAAAATATGTACTGATGGATTTAGGCTGGGATTCGGATCGTATCCCCCAGATCGTATAATTAATCTCAATTAAATATTTTGTCGCTTTGTAAGTAAAGCAATTAGAGAGGTGATCTCATTACAATAAAATATCTTTTATCGTTGTTGAGTTAGAGTTTATTATTTTCATTCTCGAATTAATGTTTGTGTAAAATCTTGTATTTCGTAAATATTTATTAATATTATTTTTATTAATTTATACTAGTACAGATACTCTCACCATTTCGCCGATCTGTCTGGTACTATATTTCATTAGACATTTTAGTAATAGCGGCACGTGATAACTATAGGATGGGCGGCGTAGAAGCAAGGCGGGCGTGCGATACGTGGGGCGGCATATGTGCAGTGACCGGCCTTGTGCAAGATAACGGGTGCAAGCTGGCTCGCTGCCCGGTTGTCGTTGCCAAGCAATCTATTGCGTCCTGTCCGTCGATGCGAAACGGCTTAGGGATGAGTTAGATTATAATTTTGGGAACATAATAAATAGTGTGTGTCGTCCATACTCGTTTATGTTATTTGTGTTGTACATGTGTGGAAAGTTGAAATATTTAAAGAATATTTAGATATGAGTAAATATCTTTAAACAAGACTTTTTTTCATCATTTATTGAAATTATTTCTTTTCATGAAATTCAATAATTTGTACTGGTAGTGACTGGTAGAGATTGTTCGTGTAGCAATCTACACGAACAATCTCTACCAGTCACCCAAAAATACCTAACATTAGTGTTATTAAAGACCGTCAGTAAGAAGTTAGAAAATTAATTATCTATTACAATAAAACAATTGAAAACATAACTATGCGGTAAAGATTAATTGAATAGCAAATAAAAGTTGCAAATAATTTAGGTGTCAACATGGACTTGGAAAAGGGATAAGATAAGAGAAGAGGGAATGGGATAGTGATAGAGAATCAAGATCAGAATCTTTATTCAAATGATTTTTGAAAATATAAAAGGCGTTTTGTTTCGAACACTGGTATCAAATTTATTCCACAATTTGAGAGTATACACAATGAAATAATAATCTCAGAAGTTAGTTATTAGGAATATGTCTAGGAATAAAGTGAGGAGAGATTCCGAAGTTGCTAGGGTTTGGAACCAAGAATTGACGTAAGACGAACTACACGAATTCTCAAGTATTAAAAAGAAAACATGGAACGTACGGAACACACCTAGTATTCTGTACTAAACTGGAAAAAATGGAACACTAATGGAATTAACTCGGTGTCTTTCTGCTTATCTGTTTATCACTTTCTGTGTGTCTGTTTTTTTCAAAGACCATTTGATATGAAAAATCCAAAAGCATAACTCTAGTTATAAATTCTGGGTCTCTCACTCATTTACTAACAGATCATCAAAACCAGCAGGTTACTCCCAGAAGAGCTAGAAACTTGACATTTACATATGTAGCATATATTTGTACAAAGTAGAAATTTATGAATATAGGTTATATATCTAGTATGTACCGATTTTTACCGATAAACGAAAAGGATCGAAAAACCGGAAATTATTTTTTAGAAATCCTGTCATCACATTACATACATAAGGGTTAACTTCTTCTTTTTAAAAGGTAGCCTTAATAAGTAATGAGAAAAAATATTAACATATTTCTATCTGGTATTAAACATTTGATCTCATATTCTAAATTTTAATTCCAAGTTCCTCTTTAAAAATTGATCTTAAAAAGTGATGACATAAAACGTGAATAATCTTGTCTATGTCAGTAATCAGACCTTAAAGAAACTCGACAAAAAGAAATGATATGCCGTCAAAAATATTACTGTATAAGGGGCAAAATTCTTCTTTAAAAGTTAGCCCTAAAAATAAAAGTTGCCAAGTTCTCGCAGACAATGTATATAAGTGAGTTAGAGCCGGTGACTAGATTTATTGAATATTACATCAACACTGAACTTGGCCGTAATAAATAGTTTTCAGATAGTTATTGTTTTAATAACTAGAGTTACGTAAAGAGACAATTTTTGTGACAAAGCGATAGAGATAAGAATTTATCACTAGAGTTACGTAAAGAGACAATTTTTGTGACAAAGCGATAGAGATAAGAATTTATCACTAGAGTTACGTAAAGAGACAATTTTTGTGACAACGCGATAGAGATGAGAATTTATCACTAGAGTTACGTAAAGAGACAATTTTTGTGACAACGCGATAGAGATAAGAATTTATCACTAGAGTTACGTAAAGAGACAATTTTTGTGACAACGCGATAGAGATAAGAATTTATCACTAGAGTTACGTAAAGAGACAATTTTTGTGACAAAGCGATAGAGATAAGAATTTATCACTAGAGTTACGTAAAGAGACAATTTTTGTGACAAAGCGATAGAGATAAGAATTTATCACTAGAGTTACGTAAAGAGACAATTTTTGTGACAAAGCGATAGAGATAAGAATTTATCACTAGAGTTACGTAAAGAGACAATTTTTGTGACAACGCGATAGAGATAAGAATTTATCACTAGAGTTACGTAAAGAGACAATTTTTGTGACAACGCGATAGAGATAAGAATTTATCACTAGAGTTACGTAAAGAGACAATTTTTGTGACAAACCGATAGAGATAAGAATTTATCACTAGAGTTACGTAAAGAGACAATTTTTGTGACAAAGCGATAGAGATAAGAATTTATCACTAGAGTTACGTAAAGAGACAATTTTTGTGACAAAGCGATAGAGATAAGAATTTATCACTAGAGTTACGTAAAGAGACAATTTTTGTGACAACGCGATAGAGATAAGAATTTATCACTAGAGTTACGTAAAGAGACAATTTTTGTGACAACGCGATAGAGATAAGAATTTATCACTAGAGTTACGTAAAGAGACAATTTTTGTGACAAAGCGATAGAGATAAGAATTTATCACTAGAGTTACGTAAAGAGACAATTTTTGTGACAAAGCGATAGAGATAAGAATTTATCACTAGAGTTACGTAAAGAGACAATTTTTGTGACAAAGCGATAGAGATAAGAATTTATCACTAGAGTTACGTAAAGAGACAATTTTTGTGACAACGCGATAGAGATAAGAATTTATCACTAGAGTTACGTAAAGAGACAATTTTTGTGACAACGCGATAGAGATAAGAATTTATCACTAGAGTTACGTAAAGAGACAATTTTTGTGACAAACCGATAGAGATAAGAATTTATCACTAGAGTTAAGTAAAGAGACAATTTTTGTGACAACGCGATAGAGATAAGAATTTATCACTAGAGTTACGTAAAGAGACAATTTTTGTGACAACGCGATAGAGATAAGAATTTATCACTAGAGTTACGTAAAGAGACAATTTTTGTGACAACGCGATAGAGATAAGAATTTATCACTAGAGTTACGTAAAGAGACAATTTTTGTGACAAAGCGATAGAGATAAGAATTTATCACTAGAGTTACGTAAAGAGATAATTTTTGTGACAAAGCGATAGAGATAAGAATTTATCACTAGAGTTACGTAAAGAGACAATTTTTGTGACAACGCGATAGAGATAAGAATTTATCACTAGAGTTACGTAAAGAGACAATTTTTGTGACAAAGCGATAGAGATAAGAATTTATCACTAGAGTTACGTAAAGAGACAATTTTTGTGACAAAGCGATAGAGATAAGAATTTATCACTAGAGTTACGTAAAGAGACAATTTTTGTGACAAAGCGATAAGAATTTATCGCAGCTAATTTCAACGTTGTAATAGATATAATATTCTATTAATCTAGACGCAAAATTCGAACTTACTCATCTACATTTTTCAAGCGAAAATTTGAAATAACTTGGCAGCTTTTGACTTATTACTTTTTAAACACTTACCTTTTAATATGGGCCTTGGCTATTTTCCGGGTAATAGTTTGATAGGATCGCTGAAGTTACCTGAAAAAATTGATTTTTTGTTTTGCGAAAAAATTGAGACCAGACGAAAACATTTTTTCCCAAAAAACGTCACGAAAATCGTTATTTCTGACTGAAATCTCTTCGCGATTTTGAAAAAGTATATTTTATGCTTAAAACACTTTTAATCACTGGCAGGTAATTCAATTTCATTTATATGTATAGGCTATACACATAAACGTGATATGTAAGCCTTGACTGTTAATTTTTTTAGTTCCGAACAAGTATTTACTTTTTCTTTCTTTTTATAATAACAATTAACTCTCAGTTAGGATGAAGTTTAGAACAGAAGATCGTAATTACGTAATTTATAAGTTCATTTCAATGGTACGCTGACATATGCGAAATGTGGGGAGAGAAAAACAATTTAAAACGTGAGATATTTAGTTGAATTTGCGATGTCGGTGGCCAAGTTTTTATCGTCTTATTGTACGTGTTATGGGCGTCAGCCCATGTTGCCAACGAAATGTAGAACGTTGATATGTTAGGCGCAATAAGTTTTGTGTTCTCAGAATATTGGTGATCGTCTCCGTTGCGCGTTTAAGTTTTCACAAAGATGGCGAATTTAGTATAACCTCTCAAACTGTGTCAATTTGGCTAACTTTTCTCGGGATGTGATACATGAAATTATATATAAAGAAAATCCACTTAGTTTGACTAAGCAATTTTACTGGATTAAATTCGAAGTTTTCATTTCACATTTCGACAAGTCCTAAATACTGACTGTAGTTTGCATTGTTAAATTTACCCGGGAAATGCTATTGAGATTTATCTCGACAGTAACCCGTTTTAATTTATCTGCAGCTTCTAAATGAAAATGCTCTTGTTACTTTTCTTCCCTACGGTCTACTCGCTCGAAGGTAGCTTTAGGAGCTTTTAACTACTTTTTGACAACTGCTAAATGTTCATCATTTGTTTATACATTGTAATATTCAAAGTAAGGGCTACACTTCCCTTCATTTCCTCACCCTTCCGCCGAAAAAGGGTTCGAAAAGTTTCAGTTGTGGCAAAGTTTTGATCTCCTGCAATTTTAAATAGTCCGTTAACTTGGTAAGTGACACAACAAAAAGTGTTGCAATTTGTTTCACTCGATTCATAAATGGGCGTCGGTACTTGTTAAGGCCGCTATTCAAATTTATTCAGACGTTAAATACTCTTAATTGTCTTTTGCATCGAAGATTGATGATAAAAATTTTTTGTAACTGTGACTTTACAACGTGGGTCTAAGTTGTTATTTATGTTTTGAATCACTCTATAAGGTTTGAAATTTTTATACGGAAATGGCAATATACATGCCACCAAATAAAATTGATTTTTATTTTTAACTTATGATGATATTGCTTTATTTGAAGCAAAGCGTCTTTGAAAGTTGTCAATTAAAGCAAAAGCGTCTTTGAAAGTTGTCAATTAAAGCAAAAGCGTCTTTGAAAGTTGTCAATTAAAGCAAAAGCGTCTTTGAAAGTTGTCAATTAAAGTAATCGATAAAAGCGAAAATGGATACCGTTAGATTTAAATGTAAGTTGTTACTGGTCAACTGACACGACGATTTTACAAATATTTGTCTTGTTACCTAGTATTATTTAATTGATTACAATTTGTAAACATGATGACTGATGAGAATATGTATAACTGAAAGTGCCTGAATAAGTGAACGTTGTGGTATGAAAGCTTCAAAGAAAGCATAAAAGGACGACAAACGATTTTATGCTGATCAATTATACTGATTTTTTCGTTGTTTTTAATTAAAAATATTAAAATTCCGTTCTATTTCCCAGAAATTTTAATAACCCATAGAATTCTGGTACAGGCAATGGCACATATGGTGCCACGAAATTTTTCACCAAAAATTTCCCGAATTAAAAAACTTCTAACATTTTAAAAAATACTCTGAGATATATACTTAAATTTCGTTTTTCTACAATCGCTGCTTCGCGCTGCCTTAGGAAGAGAAACTTTTTTTAGATATTTTCGATAGATTTGAAATTGTTTATTATGGCTTTAGATTAGTTAACAAGTAAAAGTACACACTTTGATTTAAGACATATACACGAAAAAAGTATTTTAAAAACGTAATTTACTACATGATAATAATTTCTATCAAAGTTCAGAAATAATATAAAATAAAGAAATCTATTAAATACAAGTATGTCCCTGTATATCTGTTACGTACTAGTTAAACACGCATTATGAGAGTTCCGTACATACTTATGTATATAGGAAAGTTTAAACATTTAAATTCCTAGTATATCGACTATACTATACTACATATGTTCCACCTAAAAGTAAATATATTGCGTAGTATATCATTTATCAATTAAGAATTTTTCAAATAGATCAAGAAACAGTTACAGTTTGTCTATCAACTTTAAGTAAATTTTTAAAAACCTTTTTTTTCATAATTATAGTTTCGGTAGTTTCAGAAATAAGAGGGGGGGATATATTTTTCCGCATTTGTTTTGGCAAATTTTTGGAAATATGATACTCGAAATTGTGTAAGTTCTTCCATTTACGAAAGAACTTGAAAATATTGTTCCTTTTTCGAGATACACGAAATTCATAAAAAATTGGGTACGTTATTTTCTTTTTTTGAAATTCTCCTATAAACATACCTGAGTGTTAATTATTGACAGTGATGGTTAGTCGTCTTTATCGTTACTCAATTTTCAAATATATACTTCGAACGGTTGCTTAGGAAGCGATAGTGACAGATGAACAGACAGGTGATCACATGAGTGATCTTAAAAAGGTTTGTTTTTTTTCGAGGCATGGAACTCTAAAAGAGCAAGCCCAGAGCAAGTTTGCGATAACTATTTATTCCTTATTCAGCTTCTTGGTTGTTCAAATATAATTTTTTAATTAGTAATTTTCTGTATCTAGTAGTTTCTTGTTAATGGTATAAATTTGTGCTAGCTTTTGTCTTCGGTTTGACTTTCACCGATCTTTGAATAACACATCAGATTCGTATCTTGAAATACGTGAGATTTAACATACGTTTTGGGAAAACCATTGGCGTATTGTATATAAAGAATTAATATAATGAGTATGTTAATTCGAATCATGGACTTCGTGTTTACCAAGTTTTATGCAAATTTATTTAATCCTTTAACTGGGAATGTCTAAAGTCTGATTTTCTAAAATAACTGATTTTTTGGATGTGTTGTTTGTTTCTTTGCCAAAAGGACATTGAAAGGTTCGATGAAAATAGGACATTGAAAGGTTCGATGAAATTTGCACTAGAGTGGATAGAATCGATTTTTACACCAAAAAATGGGCATTTTTATTATATTTGTGGCACGTGTGGAATCCATGGAAAACTGAAAGTATTTCCAAAAATATTTTTTTAAAAAATTGATAGTTCATACAATAACTGTTTTGTAAATTCTTCACAAATATTTCTTATTATAAGTTTGAAAATCAAATCTTGGTTATATTTGATTTCAAACCTCAATTGTCTTGTTTGTTATCTCCGAAAAGTCGTTATTAGTCAATACGTAATATATATCTAATAACAAAAAATTGTCAAAAATACATACACAGAGTAAAATTTTAAAATAGTTTGGTATGAATTCAATTTTAGTCATCGTAAAACTAATATTCCTTGCCAAAATTTCACATTCAAATGTAGTAATTCAGAAGGGCCCCAATAGATAACGCTATTGAGGGATGTCGCGAATTCTATGAATAATTTATATCTCCCAAATACACATATCAATGAATCGAAATATACAAGATTTAGGGGACGTGCATGTTTTTAGTGCGAAATATATTTTTTCCTTTTTCGATCCCTTGTTGCTTGTATACGTCTCAACATATTGGTGTGGAAGGCGTGTTTTTAGGTACGAAGGATTGCTTTTGAAACGTATGCTGATTGAATATTTTATGGTTTGCATTTATATTGGACATAGGTATTTGGGAAAATGTTTCATTTTATTTGAATATGAACCATTTTCACAAATACCTATGTCCAATATTTTACCCAGTAATCGCTATTTATATTATAGTTAAATTATAATGTTTTGTCCAAATAAGGAGTAAAGAGAACGTATAAGCTTCTGGGTAGTATAAGTTCTAGAGATACTATCTAAATCATTATTTAAATAAAAAGTTCACACACCACTTTTTTTAATTGCAAAAAAATGTCAAATAAAAAAGTTAAAACGGCAGGGAGCAGAGATAAGGGGCTAGAAGATCTGATCAAAATTGAGTCTGCCGCCGAACGTGAAAAAATGGGAATTAAAGAAAATTCTTTTGCAATATAAATAAGTTTACATTGTGATAGTTAATCAATCGATAGAAAAAAGGATCACCAAAATCGATTAAAAATTGCTTCGTGTAAAGTGCCCTATATGCACTTACAAACAGACCAACGCATGTCGTCGCATGTTACTGTTCAAAGAAAACTTTAGATCATAGTTAAATAATGAAAAATTAATAAATGGTAATAATGTTTAGATCAAGATCCTTATTAAGAATTGTGTTCTCCAAAATATTTCAAATTTGTACCTGCTACTTTTGGTGAAACTCTCACAGTAAACTGCATTTGTAAAAAAGTGGAAAAACCCTACTGCGACTAATATCTGTATAGACCGAAAGACCAACAAAAACATGTATTGTCTTATATTATGTATTGTTTTCGCTAGTTTTGCCGTTAATTAGGCTCAATGAAAGGGATTACAAAGGACTAAGCATTCGGTGAGCTAAGTAGCCGCCCCACTTACTTTAAGAGATTTTAGTCAATAAGATAATTTTATTTTAAGCAACAATGTTTTTTTTGTAAATCTAAAAAACATTGTAAACTGCATTTGACATCATTTTAATAAACATCACATATTCAAAATCTGTGTCAAATAATTCATTTTGTGTCGTAAGTCTAATAATAATAAGACTTTGTTATTTCTCCTATAAGTCCCATAATAATCTCTTCCTTCTAAAAAGTCACATAAAAAGTTGATTACTTGTAACATTACCCGAGTTATAATTACTTCCATCGCCAAAAGTTAAGGCTGTCGCGTTAGTCGATAAAAAAAAAAACACACCGTGAGCTGTGCAATAGTTTTTATTTAACTAAAGAATTTCTTTAATTTTAACAAAGATTATAACAAAATATCAAATATATTTATGAATACAGTTATATTCGGGAATTTTTCAGTTTGAACGAAGAATCAAAGTAACGCACTTTATAATATCGTTTTTTAAAGTGCAACTTGTTTTGCCACACAAATGTCTTTAGAAATGTGGTCGAACCCGTAATGAAAAGTGAAGTATACATAACAAAACACAGGTTGCCATTGAAATAAATCTAGCTTGGTTTAGTTTTCTTTACGATTTAATTTTTCAAAATATCGATCAAAATTTGCCCACTCTAGCGCAAAGAGTGACGTAAAAATCGATAGATAATGCAGGGCGAAATTTCACTTCCAATGTGCGTGGCCGTCATGCATTCCTATATATATATATATATATATATATATATATATATATATATATATATATATATATATGTAATAAAATAATTACATTGCTGTTATGTAATGGATATTAGTTCGGCGAATCAGGAACAATACGAGGTTATTATTCTAAAATACAATAACATACACGTATTATGTTATACTGAAAAAAATATTAATAAAAAATAAAACGTATTTATTGAACTATGGGCATATTGTTAAACAGTGAACTCGCTTAAACGATGCCGGAGGGAGCCGAATTTATCCGTAAGAATGCAATAATATGTTTATGTAAACTGAAATATGTTATAAATATCTTAGATTTAAATTTAATTAAACTTCGAAAAAAGTGTGCATGTTGCTTCTAAAAAGTAGTTCACTTGATATTTTAAGGGTGCGTATGGTGCGCTTAAAAAAGTAGTTCACTTGATATTTTAAAAGTGCGCATGGTGTGTCTAAAAAGTAATTCAATTGACCGTTACCGAAGGGAGCTGAGTTTACCCGATTTAGCGTCACTGATCCGAGCGTAATGCGTCATCGAACCCAGCGTGACGACTTAGTTTCGTTCACTGCTCCGAAAAAGTACGCAGCGCATGGTGTGCCTAAAGAAGTTTTTACTTCAATGTGATTATATAAGTATATACAATAATATGAAGAAAAAATGATAACGTTTAATGGGCAAATAACTTTTTAAATCCGTCGTTATCTCGTCTCGCAACAAGCATTTTCGTTATTTTGAATGAAATATTGACTCGCGTAAGCGACTTAAAGAACTGACCGAAGTTAAATACTACTTGTCGAGCTGATTTTCTTGGAAACTCAATCATTTGCTGTCGTGATATTTTACACGGGTCGCGTGGTTCCCGAGCGAAAAGTATTTTAATTAAAGAAATGGTTCTGTAAGTTAGATCGTACTTACGAAAGTGGTCTCAGGTTTATTGCGACAATTCTTTCTGCTTTTAGTTGTTTTAAGTGATTATTTACATTTCTTTGTCACATATCGGAGTAGTATTTAGCAGATTGTATGGTTTGTATTTTGATACAAAGTAGGCTAAGTTAATTGTGAACAGAGTAATAACGTTAAAGTCATTTTTGTATAGTCGTATTATTTACTGCAGTGGGTGTGTGTTTGATGTAAGTTACTTGTATAATTAAAAGGATCCTCTATTTCAGTGGAAGTCTCAGGAAGAGATTGTGGAAGCACTAAAGAGGATGAGATCCGGCAAGGCACCAGGCATTGACGGCATCACGCCAGAAATGCTCAAGGCCGACAACAGCCGAACTTCTTAAACCACTGCTGGAGAAAATTTGGAACGAATAGAAGCTGCCTATTGAGTGGCAAAGGGGAATAATCGTCAAGCTGGCCAAGAAAGGTGACATTACCGACTGTAACTACTGGCGGGGCATTACTCTCATCTTGGAGCGCATCAAGGAAACGGTGGAGCGGCGACTCAGAAAAGAGCAAGCGGGCTTCTAAAAACACAGGAGCTGCGTGGATCTCATAAACACCTTGAGGATCATACTAGAACAAAGCTCAGAATGGCAGAACAGGTGAAGTACAGGATCTCACCTTCACTTCTTCTTTCTGACTTCGAGAAGGCATTTGAGTCGGTAAACAGAACAGTCATGTGGAACACCCTGGCAGAGCATGGCATTCCTTGAAAATCCTTAACATCATCAAGGAGATGTACACGGACTACCAGTGTCAAGTCTTTCACGAGGAAACCATGACGCAGTCCATCAGCGTCAATACAGGCGTAAGACAGGGGTGCATCCTCTCCCCAACACTATTCCTGCTTGTCCTTGACAGGGTGATGCGGAAAGTTATAAATGGCAGAAGACAAGGAATCTAGTGGGGAATGACGGACAGGCTGGATGACCTCGACTTCGCGGACGACATTTGTCTTCTGGCGGGGCGCTTCAGAGACATTGATGACAAGCTGAAGAGGGTGCAGGCCGAAGCAGAGAGAGCGGGCCTCAAAATCAACGTCGGCAAGACGAAAGAGATGCGCCTCAATACCACCGTTGATACATTCCTGAAGCTGGGCGACAAGAATGTCGAGAAGGTGGAGAGCTTTCAGTACCTCGGAAGTATAGTGACGAGGGACAGAGGAGCCGAGGAGAACGTGAAGAGCAGGGTGAGAAAGGCAAATGGATCGTTCGTCCAGCTATACCCGGTGTGAAGAAGTGGATTCATTTCCAAAAGGACGTAGATTAGACTCTTCAACACCAACGTCAAATCTGTCTTGATGTACGGCTGTGAGATGTGGAGGGTCTCCAAAGGTCTCACCTACCAACTACAGTCTTCGTAAATGCCTTTGCAGCATCATGAACGTGAGGTGGTCGGAGGTGAAGAGGAACGAGGATCTGTGGGCTGAAATGGGCCAAAAACCCGTCGCAGACCAGATTAGGGAGAGGAAGTGGCATTGGATCGGCCACACGCTACGAAAGGCTGATGAAGGCATCGAGAAGGCAGCCCTCGACTGGAACCCCCAAGGAGCAAGACGACGTGAGAACGGTCCAGAAAGAAGCAAAGACAGCTGGAAAGACCTGTAGAGAGGTTAAGCAACTGGCAGCTGACCGCACCAAATGGAGAAATTTTACGTCTGCCCTATGCTCCGACCGGATTGACAGGAACTGATGATGATGATGCTATGTCAGTGAAGCGACTTTTTTGCTATTGCTGTTCACCTCTTTTCAGTGTAAATTAATAAAATATGTCTTTAAGTGCAATTATCATTAAGTGCAATAAATTACAATACATATTTGAATTTGTTTTGAAAATCATAATGTAAATACTTGAAGTACAGTGAATCTTACGTTTCTTGTTGTCGTTGCTACTCAGCAGAAATTAGGAAAATATTTTTTTCGAGGATAATTTTTGACACGAGCTACTAAATAGTAAATTCATTTGAAATAATTATATAAGTCATTACGAGTAAGTCATTTTATAACGGCCGCTAAAATTGTTTAAAAAATTCTAAAAATTAAATTTTCTTTAACGATTTTGGTTAACTGAAAATTGTTTTTGTGAAAGTTTGCCCGCTGATTGTGTGAAATAAATACATAACTGAAGCTCAATATAATCCCGTTATATCCCATTGACACGGAACACAATGCTCATTAGGCCTCTGTTGGTTATCCTTCGTTTCTTGTCCTAGTAAAGTTCGATTTTTGCTAATGTCGCTCGCCATGTAAAATATTTCTTTATTTACATTAAATTTTAATCTAATCGGCATTGAGCTCTGTGTTAGTAGATCCTTGAAATTTAGCAAATCATTTTAGCGGAATAAAACTATTTCAAAATTTCTAAATTAAAAAATATACGCAATTACAGAAATGCGCTGTATAGAGTGAAGCCAACCCGTAATTTTATCAAAATGGCATGCAGTATTGTTTTTTAAGCTAAATTTAAAGTTGATGTAATATTTGCATTATTTTCATGGAAGTTTAAAAAAATATAAAATATTAATGTTACGTAGTCGAGAAAAGAGAAGAAAATAAAATTAAAGAGTGGTAGGAGAGAGGTATGGAAGACTTTTGAAAAGAGGACGAGTTCCTGTCTTTTAATAATTTATAATCTTTATTGGTATTTTTCACATTTTGTTTCACTGAATTCATAATGTGCTCAATTTAAAAAAAAAACACATATGATATTTTTATTACAATAAGCTACGTGGTTCACAATTTTGGTAAATTGAAATGGTCACTTCATTTTCCGGTAGTAATTTCTCTTAACATTCTCTCACAAACCTTATGAAACGGCAGGGCCTACTTTACTTATTCAAATGAATAAAACGTTACGCCAGTGCTAGATAAGAAAATTATGCGCGCATGACGGCTCACTTCGCTTCCCAAAACCCTCCCATAGACATAATTATAGTAGATTATAGTTATTAACATTTACGTGTATCCCACATAATCTGAACGTAACAATAAAAATTGCTCTATCATTCTGTGTGTATAATATTACCGTAGTACCGTCGTAGCGTTGGTGTCCATTTTAAGGATATGTTAAATTACAAAGGATTGGTCACTATAAATTCGAGCAGATTCCTTCGCACTCCGCCGAGTTTCAGCGGCAGGTTAT
The DNA here is from genome assembly GCA_039881145.1 of Druceiella hillmani. Lineage (NCBI taxonomy): Eukaryota > Metazoa > Arthropoda > Insecta > Lepidoptera > Hepialidae > Druceiella > Druceiella hillmani. The sequence goes on from JAYKKI010000055.1 coordinate 7,700,662, forward strand.
AGTATTGCAAACTATGGTTAGTAAATTATTGAGTTTAAATGCCATCGTCAAATGAGGTATATTTGTTAACGGCGACAGTAATACATTCAAAACTAGGGCAAAACGAATGGAAAGTTCTCTAGCTATATGCTTGGCATGCACCGTTTACACGTCACTATGATCGCTGCTATAACTCGATACTTACTTGATATATCTAGGTTTAGTCAATTTTAGGATATAATTTATTCTCACTTTCCACTCGAGTTATTTCAGCGCGCCTCCTTGACAAAAAACTAACATGCAAAAAATGGGTACTTTCGAAAGTCCCCAAATGGTGTTCCGTAACTATTTTCTAAAAACGCTAGACTGTTCCTCCGCAATCATTAAAGTTCTCCATTTTTTCAAGAACGTATTCACCAAATGTTCTGAATGGCTCAAAGGTCGGTCCATTCTCGACCAAATCACGCTGACTGATATCTTCAGTCAGCATGATTTGGTCGAGAATAAAGTTGTCCTAAAGAATCACGAATCACTTTATTACATTGATGTATACTCTCCATCAAAACTTTATGCGCATTGCTATGCTCAATGCAAATAAAACGTGTTCCATGTTCTGCGTATGAAAACCATAGGTATAGGCCGGGTTCTCTCTTAGGGCAAATCTGTGCAAACTCACGCGAAAGGCGTCATGATCCGTCAAGAATTGTGGGGTGTCATAGTTAGAATTTTCTAGTGATTTTACCTTTAAAAGTCGCCAAAATCGATTTAGTCTGTCAATGAGTACGTGGATTTCGAGAAATGCGTCTCTTTATAGAATTAAGGGGTCAACAAAAACTCGAAACACAACGGATGCGCCTCGAAACTCCTGCCTCCAGCCAATTAAAAGTTAGCTGCACGTCCTACGATTACGAGGTCAGCAGGTAAGATACTTGCCAGAAGTGGCAGTGCATCAATTGAACAGGTTTTATATACCTTGTTTATATATATAGGCTCACGGCGAGTGGAGCACACAGTGATCTAAGCACGACCTTTTTTACCTATAGAGGATATAAACAAAAAAAAATAACTAACTTAGGTATTGTCTTACTCACTGACTCATAGATCATAAAACCCTTTAGAATCCTCTCTGTCTTCTCAGAGAGACGAATGTCTCTCTCTCTTAACAGCCAGTTAGTAATAGCCAAAATTTAGCAAGTGGCTAGTACTTTTATAGGCATGAAGAAAAATAAAAAAATAAGAAAAAGAAAATGTGGCAATACCTGTTATATATTCGTACGTTGGCAATATAACTTTTTTTAGTCTTTGCTCTTATATGCAAGCGGATTTCATACTTAATTTTTGCTCATATTCTCTTGTACATAGAAAATACGAATAGTTAAAAATAATAAATAAGGATTTAACTTAAAATCAACTAAGGATATTATGAAGGAAATGTTAAACGCAGACGTTACTTGCAGACGATGCATATGTTAACAGTAAACGTTTTCCATATTATTCGAATTAAGAATATAGTATACAACTTAACTATAGTATTCCATATTAGTATCATCTATGTCTCTATTCACAGGCACTAGGCATCATCTAAGACCAGAATACTAATTGAGAAAAATCAAACGACCTTAAAATTCGAGGGAGTTACATTAAGTTATTTCCAAATTCCCAAATATTTGAAGATTAACACAACCTGGATACTACCTGGGTAGGATTAGAGTACTCATTGACATAAATCAAATGAGACTGAAATTGATGTTGTAATCTTATGTTACTGTGTGGTCCATATGCCCACGTTCAGCCTCCAATACAAGAAATTAGACACAACTTAGGACCAAAGTACTTATCGAAACAAATCAAAGCAGTCCAAACTCAAAGAGGTTGCCCCATGTCATTGACCAGTTTTCATAATTTTTTTAAACGATATTTTCTACAGTATAGTTTTTATGGGCGAAGCGTTAAGTTTATTAATCTAAATAATAATGTTTTAAAACTAATAGGTTACAATTTTATTAAAATATTTTTGTCAATACCTATTCAAATTGATCGATAAGTGGCATTAAGATGGCAGTGAATGGAATTATTCCTCAAAGTTTCACTTATGAATATGAAGTAAGTTTCTCTTCACAATATATTTTTTTAAACGACCCGTCCATTCTAGTTGCATATATTACAATTTTCCCGCCGTCACGTTATACGAAGGTAGGTAGCATTAAGGTCTGTTTCCATCTGTAGGTGAGGCATTAGACCGTTACTTATAAAAGCGGCCGGCGGCTGGTAATCACCGTCCGGCACGCAGGCCGCAGTGCCGCCCCTAAAAGGCTCGTTATGTTGCTTAGTTTGAGTTTTTGCCGAGGGCGGTCGTAATTATGAACCCATCGATACTTAATGATATCAATAAGTTTGTTGCCAATCATGTATGTTTGTAGCAAGTTGAATGTATTCGTTTCAAATAAAAATGTTATTGTATTACACTCGTAAAAAAATTGTAAATATGCGGCGATTAGGAATATAACGTTGGTTGATTTATTTTAACATATTTTATCCTGTCAAAAGTATATGAATGTCAAAAGTTTGAATGCTTTGGTGTTTGTTGTTCACTCAAGCATTAAAAACTTTTTAAACAAGATTTTTGTTAGACTTGGTACAGACGGAGTTTATAATTTGAATTAACGCATGGATCATTTTTTACCTCGAGAAAAATCATAATTTCCATGGGAAAACAAAACATGTGAATAGATGACGTTCCGTGTGTTTTAAAATCTATTGTTGACGCATATTGACAGAACATACTTAATATTGTAATTTATAAAGGCCTACTGCGAAAGTATTGCGATGATAAGTAATATATTTCCCCAATGTGGTATCTGTAGAGAGAAAATTTATTTTCATATGACAGTACAGATTTTCCTTTACCGTTTTTCTCATGTTGGCACTTCACTTGGCGTTGCGATATGGCTCCGATTAGTTATGTGGCCATTTTTGAACATACATCGAAATGGGCACATAAGAAAATAATTCGGCAAAATAGACAAAATAAATTAAAGTGTAAGTAAGTAAATAATGTACGTCAATGAAATAATAAAAGAGACATAAAATTAAATTTTTACAATTAAATGAAACTACATGATGTAGTATTATTTCTACTTTCTTTAATTTCTTTACCACGACCTAGGTTTCGTTGTATTACAACATCTTCAGGTGGGATATTAGTTGTAATACAACGAAACCCAGGTCGTGGTAAAGAAATTAAAGAAAGTAGAAATAATACTACATCACGTAGTTTCATTTAATTGTGAACAATGAATTTCTACAAAATTAACGCCAAATATATTCAATATTAAATTTTTAATTATTAATTAATGTAATGTAATAAATAGAATACATTTTTACAAATTATTTTCGAATTAACTATCACACAATAAAAAAAATACTTTAAAAAACCAAAATACATAAACAGGTCAAGTAAACCAAATAACTGAACACGTGGGAGGATGGTTTTCTTTCCTACATGTGCTTGTGTGTAGTACTAAGCACGTACATTCTCCCGTTAGGGCAACTATACACCACACACACACACACACACACATATATATATATATATATATGTATATATATATATATTATTTTTTTTTTTTCTTTTTTCTTTTTTTTTTTTCTTTTTAAAGAGAACAAAAGTAGGGAGGAGGCTGTGTTACTCGCTACCTGTTGCATTTTGTTTTACTGTTACTCCATCTCGCACACTCACATGGGCAACAATACGCGCTGTTCAATCGTTTCGTCCCCGCGTTTGTGACGATTCACATTTTCTCAGTTAGTTCCCTATCTCAAACGTACGTCAAGAAACTTGTTTTCAAAATAAATATTTTCCAAAATAAATTATATGTATGGATGACCTTTTCGTAATATTTGTGACATTCGTGCTTTGTGCATCATTATTGAAGGTGTTGGACGTGTTCCATAGAACCTTCATATACATGAAATATCTTAGTATGTCCTTGGCACACCCACCAATAACGAAAAGAAGAGGGGAAAACCCCCCCTTCGAGTGAAAAATCTCCCCTTCCGGTATATCAGCCAAAAAGTTAGTCCACCTAAACTAATTATACGAATATATATATATATATATATATATATATATATATATATATATATATATATATATATTCAAGCGGGTTTAACGAACGTCGAAATAATCCGAGTCGAATGCGCTACTGAAATCAAGTAGTACAAGTATGGCGAGTAGATATTATTCGTGATTAACCGCGTATTATATAATCTTGATTAAAATAGTTTGGACAAGGACAAAACGCTCGTAGACTTTAGATTGTAAAGACAAAAATATTTTAGATATAAAGGAGATAATATTACCTTTGTTCTTTTAAAGGCAAGGTGTTAGCAATGAGGTGAGGGACGTTGTATTTATGCAAACTTCACCTTGCTGTTATTCACTTGCTCATCATGCTATTTAAGGTCTTCATATTCAAATATTCTTTATCCTGTTATGAATATTTCTTCTCTGCTTATGCTACTAACTTATGGAATTTAGTGGGTTACAATATTAGAAATGTACCACCCAGGTGAGCTACTGAAAAAATGACTCTCCTAATTTCACTCGCACTGTTATTCTTTTGTTTCTTCGTCTTTTCTTCATGCTTTTTATTTTCATTTTTCCTCGTGATATGCAAAGTGCAGGGCATTTTTCAGGTTCCGTAACTCACGAGGGATAAACGGAAACCTTACAAGAGCACTCTCGTGTCCATCGGTCACAGTCACAGTCGTTCGTCGTGAAACTTGAAATTTGACAAAGCTATAAAGTATATTATTTGTGTATATTTCAGTAGTTAAGGTTCAAATACATTCATATGAAAATTTTTGAGGGGTAAATGAAGAAATCAATTTTTTTTTTAAATTTCTCATATTGTGTGGATATTAATTAAAAAAAAATAAGTTAACACTCAAAAATACACTGGGTTTAAGTTATGAAAAAAACATTTCTTGAATGTAATGCAAATTAATTGGAAGAACGATTTATAAGGAATATAAAATTAATCTTTTAAAAATTTTTTCTAAAATGATTCTAGGGTTATTGTTGAAAATATTTACGCTATTTTTTCAACGTAAAAACTCGAAATTTGACATAGTGGTAAAGCGTATTAACCTACCTATACATATATTAAAAGTTAATAATCCGTAAATGTAGTAATCCTATTTTGTTTTAAATTTTATATCTTGCTTAACATGATAAATTGTAGGAATTCTAAAATAATTTTTTGCCCAATTTTAAGTAACATAGTTTTTGAGACATTGTTGAAAACATTCACAAAAAATGAGAGAAAAATGAGTTGATATTTCTAAAAGGCTAAATTGAAATGATTTTTAAAAATTTACGATATATATACGTTTCTAAAACACATACTAGGCAATATATTCACACTGTGAAAAAAATATGAATACTTGTAAATAGTTTAACAGCAATGTTATTTCATTCTTAGATATAAATGTTCGTAGCCGTGTGTTATACTCGTAATCAACTGATTTGATTTGTAAATTAGTTTTACTCTGTTATAATTCTACCATAATTTTTTGAATTACTGATTATTTAAATTTCTTGGCTATAACTGACTGAAAGAGTTTACTTTTATATCCAAGATGTAGCCATATGCACAAATATATTACACCGCCTATGAAACAATTGTTTAAAACATAAATATTTATTTAATTATTGTTTATGCTATTCTAAGTTTAAATATTCAAAGATATAAGATATGTGCTAATACGGTAAAACAAAAGTTTGATAATAATCTTTAGGAAAATAAGTCATAAATTAAAGTTACAAAGTTTCCCCGAGCCCATCTCAGATAAAACTCAATCACACTTAACGGGAAGTACTGAATGACCTACATAACACAGACCGTGTCTCATAAGTACTCGAGTCTTAACTACGTCGGCCAGTAACAGCCAGACGGGAATGGGCATCCACTCGTGTTAGTATAATCAATAGTCTAGAGAGATGCCTACTGTTCCTTATCTACAGTTTTATGGCAACTCTGAAAAGCGATAGGTTTATTAGAATAGCGGCGATTCAGTTGATGTGAATTTAGAATTATAAAGTTAAATTGGAATTGAATTAGAATAAACAGCAAAAATTAGTTTCATGTTGAGAATTATGCAATATGATTCAAGAGAGTATTTTTATTATGAGGAAACAAATCTCACACGGTTACTTTATTTATGTACACACACACACACGTGTGTGTGTGTATATAGAGTGACTTTCATACAAGTACTCTGTAAATTGCTTTAAATACTACGAAGGTTATGGCTATCCGTTTTAGAGTCTGCTAGAAATGTGTACCAACAGGTAAAATAGATAAAAACACATCAAGGTTAAGGTCATAGTCGGTGCAAGTTGAACAGATCGATACACAATTTATTTTACGGTATCAGAACTTATTTGCATAAGGACGTGTTACGGATTGTCAATCCGATAGCTTACGTGAATGTAGTTGTTGACGGATCTACATAAGTAAATAACGAAACTGATTGAATTGTTCGATTGGAATTGGGACGCAAGTCCTCGCGCCAATTTTTTCCCAAATATATAACATTGTAAAAATACCATTTATTTTAGAAAGAGTTGTTTCAGTGGTAAACCTGCTTTTGTGATACATATTTTTTGCAGAATTAGTAACATTAGTAATACAACGGTATATTTTATAAAAATAATTTGATTTACTCAAAGTTCGTTTCCTCAAAGTTCGTTTTATAAAAATTTATTATTTTTTCAATGTATTTACATGTGTTTGAGGATATTTAACCACGTACTAAATGATATGGAATTTTAAACAAGTATGTTTTACATACGATATATTTCAGCCTTCAAAAGTATCGAATGGAATTTTTACATGAAATAAAATTTTTTCAGTAATATGGAAAATAAATTACCACCTGTCAGTCTCATGGTCGTTTTGTTTATAAAAATGTTTGTCTCAAAAAGTACAGTATGCTCGTCTAGCATTTTCAGTAAGCTTATAGTACCTGTTTTAATATAACTTGTCCCCACTTGCAAGATTGATAATAGCAAGACTCACCGAGTTTCGATTCTTTGGGCACGGAACGCTAAAATTTTGTGTTATGGAAAGGGATACCAAAATTTTTTTTTAAAATTGTAGACACTGTTTTCCAACTGAAATAAAAAATTCTACATTAAAATTTAATTTGGAAACGATAAGATTGTGAGGCCTAAATATTTCTATCTGTTCGTTATGTGAACAGAGAAAGATCCTAAGTATTTGGATCTATCCCTTTTTTGTGAGAATATTTCGGTACGGTAAACTATAACCGCATGCTTACATCGAGTCGCCAAATTATAAATCCATGAGTTTTGTAAGGCCCTTTGAATATTGAGGATTTTCTGCAGATACATAAATGATTAAGTCTTTAAGGTGTCCTTTTCGTGAAATCAATTGAAAAAACGGAAAGGCGGTAAAATATAGGTAGGAAATTAGGTCAGCAATTTGTTTCATTATTCGACCCTCCATGTGGGTTTGAAAAGATTGTTGAATTACAAATTGATATTAAATTCCAACGACTGCATCGTAGCAAAAGAGCTATCCTTGTATTTACTGGCATTTGTTCGTCCAATTAAGAAATTAAGAAAGTAAGATAGTTTACACACTCTTATAGTTCACGTTATGTTTAAAGAATTTGAAGATTTCTGATAATATTTTAACTTTATAACAAAAGTTAACAAAGTCGTAAGTAAATAAGTGAATTTCTATTGTATCGATGAAAATATGATATGGTCGAAGTTTTCTTATGTTTCATTAATATTTCTGTCTTTTCTTTAATTTGAACTAAAATCTACATTATTTTGTGTAAAATTATACTCAACAAAAAGTACCCTAACTATGAGGTGACGTTTTAGTGATATATTATAGGTTCGTAAGGATTAGAGAATCTTTTAGAATTTTGTCAATATTTCTACTCAGTGATAAATATTTAGAATGCGCTAGACATTAATGGCCGATTTAGTGCGAGTCAGCATAACTGTATCCGCCCGCGAAACAAATTTATTAGCGATAACGCCGACACGCCACAAAGGACGACGGTTATCACTTACGGGTAAAAAATAATCTTTAGTTGCTTTTAACTAACTCAATGACGCCGCACCGCCACATGGAGAACAATTATAATCTACGAAGATAAGCGCCGATTACGCCATTCCACCATATGGAAAATAGTTTTCATCTACGAAGAACCCATTTAATTTTTAAGTGCCGATAACGCCGCCCGCTGCAAAGGACGACAATCGTCGGTTCATAACTAACAACATCCAAGACGAAGCTATTAGAGATAACTTAGTTTACTTATTAGAGATTACTAGAGATAACAGCGATTATCAGTTAAAAGCTAACTATTAATTTTAAAATGTTATTTTTAAATATATTTAAATGTTTTTTGTAATTTGTATGAAAATGAATAAAAAGGCCTGCGTGCCCTGACTCTTGGTTAGTCAGCTCTAATATTTGTAACACACAACAAGTGTACTGTATATTTAAAATAATAAATTTACTTTTAAATCAACTATCGCCTCATATCCATTAACTTGCGTAAGAGTATTTATACCGTGCGCATGCAGTAGTGAAAATTTCATTTTCGTTTTATTGTCTTATTTGTCAAGTGGTTTTTTGTAACTTGTCGCGTTTAATCTTTATTATTTTACGGAGAAATTGTTACCTAAGGAATTCAGCATAATATGGACTTCGTAACAAACGCGTAAAATAATATTGCTACGAAATAATTTCGATTCAATTAATTACTTTTAACCATAATTACGTAAATACGAGTTGTTAAAAGAATATTGTAAGTATGTGTTTTACATATCCAAAATTATATGTTTCAGTATAAATAATTAATCTCTAAGTGTTTTGCAAGAATTATTAATAAACCATTCCTTTTTAAATTAATTGATTTAAAAGACGAATGCTTCTTTTAAATCAATTAATTTAAAGTTTATCAGGCACATGGGCTTGAGAATTACGATCTAATTTTGGTAGGTTGAAAAAAGAATTATATAGGTTTAGGATGTGTAGGTGTTAAAATAACTTTCAAAAATACGTCAAATTAGTCAGACATAAAGTTGGGAGAATGTTTTCAAATACATATTTGGTCCTTACTGGCTGTGCCTGCGAGTTCGTTTGCGTGGACTTTAAGAAAATATTATTAAATTGACTGTAACGCTATCCAATATAATAGTCATAAAAAAACATAGGTATTATAAGAAAAAAACATAGGCAGAGATAGACGACTGACGACAGAAGTTAAATGTTAAAACTATGAAATAACATTGGTTTTATAAAAACATGTTGCAAAAAATAACAAAGCACGTATCTTATTTTTGACAATTTAAACCAATGAACAATAAAAAGTAAAATTAAATTTTTTATTAATTAATTATAAATTTTTTATTAATAATTATTTTAAAAAAAGTAAAATTATATTTTGCAATGAAAGAAAATATTTTCTGAAATGAGAATTAGAGTTTTATTCGCAATTTTGTCAACCGAAAATTTCAGTAATAGAAGGTAATAAATCATAATTTTGCATTAATAACCATATTTTCAAAACTCAACACATAATGATATTATTATTAAGCAATTTTTAATTTTAAAATCCGCGATAAAAATATTATCGAACAACTAGAAATCTGTTTTACCACGCTAGTAAGGTAACTCCTAAGCCACTACTCACATGATGTATCGCGGAGGCCAACAAAAATTAAAACTAAACAATATTAATTTTAAAAGCAAATATTGATACGAATATTGGAAATCTTTGAAAATAAATGCTTTGTTTTTGTTATTTATTTTTCTATACAAAAAATATTAACATATTTAGTACCACAGTTGTAATGCACAATGATCCTACAATTAAACACTTAAAATAATAATCAAACTAAAACACAATTTAAACGATATACAATATGCACACTTTGTACTTTCCAGTACCGTAGTCAATTTAACGTTACTTGTAATGTTGCACAACACTTCACCCTTATAGCTACATATATGTTACTATTACAGTATGTTGGTGACGTGAACTCACAAGATTTTACTCATTCAAAAAGCGTCCAACGCGTACATCATACAGTCAGGTATATAGAACGTGTTGGTGTATATATGTGTGTGTGTGTGTATTTGTATATATTGTATATACATATATATATATATATATATATATAAATACACAAACACATACACACACACAAACACACACATTATATATATATATATATATATATATATATATATATATACTGCTAGCTAAGCTCATCGCCTCGTACTCATAGTTATAGATATACTGTTAAACTTAGCATATCGGTGACGCGAATCCATAAGAGTTTCCTCTACAAAAATCGCTCAACGCGCCTAAAGAAATTTCCATTACAGAAAAAACTTTTTTAAGTAAGTTCGTTTTGTGTCAAAATATGAGATTACCATATTTTTTTTCTTTGGTCGATTACGCTCCAATTTAGTTTATATGTTAACTTACATATAAGAGAATTCACCAGTTATAACTTCATCGTAATCTTTTTAGCTGCTCTTGCATGATGCACGAATAAGTAAAGAGTCTCATAGACAAACAGATAGAGAGAGAAACGAAAAATTCCGAAAACAGATTTTGTTCTTCTATAAATTTTGTTATCTTCCCCCTGATAATTTCTTTGTAAATATCTTCAAATTACGGATAGACTAATTCTACACTTTTATTGTATGTACAGTACGTAATAATTTTAATAAGTAATAATTATTGATAGCAGATTGCAATAATTTAAAACAAATTAAGGAAACAAAGTAAGATTATATCGAATATATACGAATCGCAAAATGTTATGCGCGGAAGACGCCCAACAACGACGCTTGTAAGTGAGCAACTGAGCAACAAATATGTATCTGCTAGCATTTGGGTTCTTCACTTAAGTACCCATTCCTACCGCACCACTCCTCACTTCACTTTTGCTATGCTCACTTTGTCAATATATATCCGGAAGGAAAAATCATGGGGCAATTTAAAATGCACGTAGTAACATATATCGATGTATGTAAATAGTTTTACATTTGTACAATTACTACGAGTAGATATGTTGTCGTTACTTTAATGCAAAGTAAATTAATTTTTGAATATATTAAATTCGCATACTACGAAAAAAATAGTTTTACTAAATTCTTTTAGTTGTCCTATAGAAATGAAAACATTTAGAATCTTCTCATTAGAATTGATGAAGTAGTTTGAATAATGTAGCTAGTTTAACCATAATACAAGAATTGTTAAAAGATAAGATGCGATTTTTATAAGGCAAACCATTATGAATCATGATAGTGAATCGTATATCATTGGTACCGATTTAGCATATTATCACGTTTATCTTTTACTTATTTATTATTGTCCCATTAGGGGAAATTGTTGCCAAACCCATTAAGTTTCACAAATTAAAAGAAAGTAAATATTTACGTTTGATGAAACACATTTCGATTACTTTATTTTCAACTCTGACTCAAATTCAAAAGTTCAATCAAATTGGCAACAACCTTTTATTGAGGACCAAAATTGATATACTTTTCCATTGCACAGGTCATAATAATTTTAATTTCGATTCTATTGAATTGCAAAGTGTGTAAACTCAACCTATCCAGAAAAACATACTAAGCATAAAAAACTCAAACGGTATAGTTGTAACTTTAATGGAGTCAAAAAAAGCACATCAGAATTACATAATTTAACGTTGGATATGTTTAGTTTTTGAAATGACATTGCTACATTTACTTTAACATTAGAAAAGTACATTACGATTAGAATCTGAGGCTCTAATAAGTTAATTTAACATGTCGACCAAGAAACTTTCATTGGAATATATATTCAGGCTTATTAGGTGAGATCGCGAGATTTTGACTCACAAAGAGCGTTTAGCCATTTTCCCTTTAACTATCAGTCTACTTCTTTTTCGCTGTGTACTTTTAGCCTCAGTTATCTCTAGTTTATTTTTGTATTTATAGAAAAAATGTCTATATTCATTTCGAATTTAAAACATTGAATTGAAACTAATTTATGGCGTGACTATATTTAATCCAATATATGTATAACCGAAGCTTGTTGGACTTTAGAAATTGGTGAGACTTTTCAAAGTTCAAAGAAGTTAAATAAACATATATGCTGAGATTATAAATAAAAACAAATTATGAATACCAATTAAACAATATCGTGGACTGGCCCAAGTAACAATAAAAATACTGTTTGACTGAAGCTACACTTCCGCAATTTATAACTATTAATTTATTACTGAGTTTAACGCCCACATTTATATGTATATTTATTTCTCCCTTGGACACGAACAATAAGTGATGTGAAAATATCACGTAAGAGGTGCGGATGACTGAGTATTGGACTACTGGAAGTATCGGCCGAGAGAAGCGCTGGTCCATTGAAATGGAATGTACATGAGAATAATTTGTAATTTCTTATTAGTAAAGTTTTTATTATTCACTATGTAATAATTTATTTTTGAGTTAAAATGAACATGATGAAAAATTATTACAATTATTCCATAATTTGTTTAAGTGGGATATTGGCATTAATATTTTAAAAATATTTCTAATGAATTCAGAAATAATTGTCTATGTCGCATACGAGATGTGTCTTGAAATATTCATTTTTGATTTATATTACAGCCAAATTTTATGTGGCCCTAAATAGAAAATATTTTAAATTCCTTTATATTTTCCCTTAAATTTTTTGCATCATTATATTTTATAAGAACTCTAAAATGTGAAAATAATTTAAAATTTTTGCTTTGAGATATCTTTTACAAGATATTATCACCAAATTAGTGTACTTGTTAAAGATAGCTGGATGTGAACAACGATAAAAAGTTGCGACAACTGAAGTACTCGACGCCAACAGATATTTTTTATTGACTCTGTTATTTTAGTACGAGATTAAATAAAAGCTCTGTAGAGAACCATCTCATATTATGAAAGAATCAACTTATTTTCGCGGAGCAACGTAATTGCAGATAGTTTGGGTTCCGACAACCTCAAATAATAACTTTTCAAGCGAAGCAATATTGAATATGAAAACTTATTTAATATCAAACTTTATTGATATCGTTAAATGTATTGTAGTGGATATAAGTATTATATGTTTTGTAAGTAATGCTCAAGCATCTTTTAATGATATATTGAAATGTGTTTGACTATTAGGCAAGTAAGGTAATTTTAATAAAGTAGATATGTAACAAAGAGCGTATCTATTATTTATAGAGGTGATTCTACGCATCAAACTGGATTTATTTGAAGGGTTGCTCTGTGATAAGCATACATTTTTTTTTAAATCACAAATTCATCAGTATTTTTTTTAGAAACTGTAGAGAATTTTCATTAAGTTCCTTAATATTTTCTATTAATTTGATGTGCATTATAACCTGAGTAATAGACACGTTCTCGGATACAGCCTGTATTAGGCAAGATTTTTGTTCAATGCTAAGTAGGTTGTGGCACAAAAACTATAGCTTTGAAGGCATAAATCTAACCATTATCTGAATAAAGTTACTACTGGGATACCCAGCAAGTTTGACGTAAAAACGTGTATCCCGAGGTTAACAGAGTGGCTGATCACTATATCGTGCCCAATAAAAGCGGCTTCACTAAACGACGGGGTGTGTAGTTGATAGCGCGGGTTGGTTTATTTTTTAAACATGCAGTAGAATTATTGCAAATTCTGTAACTGGAAAGCACTCGAAACTAAGGCACAGAATTCTAAAAATTAATTAAAGTTAGTGAAGTTAGTAGAAAAATAGAAAATCATACTAGTGTAAAATTGTTTACAATTACGCTTTATTTATTTATTACAAATACGTGTATGTTTTCGTTACGTTGTTCTCGATTAGTTTATACTATGCATTGTAGATAATGTGAATAAAATATTGTTTAATGATCGTAATTTTTAAAATTGTTAGTTTTTCATTTTTATTTTCTTATCGTATTGTTTCTTAAGTGACTTCTATAAAAGGTTTTTTACTTCACTGGTAATACATAATTATTAATTGCAAATATCGATTTTAAAAAGGTCATATTGTATGACGGTATTTGCAATGTTTTGTAGTTTCTTTATCGGAAAAATGCTGTATATTTATTCGTCACCGAATATGTCAATATTTTTTAATAAATTATTAATATTATTGTTTTAATTTCATATGAATTAGGTTAATATTGGCTCTTTTTTGTTGGTCATGATGATTATATCTTTAGAAAGCAAATAATTTGTCTGTGTAAGTTTCCTAAGACCTGTTGAGAAAAAAATTACTTCTTAAATATAAAATTATAAATGTTGTTATGAAAAAGTAGAACCGAAGAACAAGAATGAAAATCTTATTTTAATGAAACATTTAGCGCCTAATCAGAATATCTTAATTATAATATTTATAGATATCGGGTACAATTATTTTATTGGTTTTTTAGTTTAGCACCAATGATATTTAGACAATTTTCATGATATGTCATGAAAGGACATAGAATATAAACGACGATTTTGAAAGAATATGTTGCGGCTCTCAATTTTTTAACATAAAAAAATAAATTTGAAAAAGGGAATTTGTTTTAATCTTTTTTCTTTCACTTAATTCACTTTTTCTTTTTTATTAAATAATTATAAAAAGAGTTTATTATAAATTATTAGGCATTTATTTTAAAAATATAAATAAATTCAATTATCAAACATTAATTGTTCTTTTGACCATCCTAATATTTTACTTACATTGTACTAATATTCCAAAAACAATAATGTCTGTTTGTCTGTGGTTTATATTTCGAATAGTATTAAAATGTTGTTTATACATATATTCCTGAATAAGTATGTGTGTCCGTAGTTTTTTGCCTAATCAGTTTTGGGCTTATTGCATTTTTATTATTTTGCATGTTCAATAGTGTTTGTACTTATAACCTTTCTTTTCTTTAAGCCCCTTTTTTGCTAATTCAATTTTTTGACTTTTACCATATACCTTAGCCTTGATTAGTGAACATATTTTTAAGTAGGTACTTTTTTAATATGTTTTGTTATATGCATAGATTTTATGTTCATTTGGCAAGTATTTCTATGATCACCATTGGTATATCTTATTCATTAAATTTATTTCTTGCACTCAATCAAACACTATTATTTTCATAACACATTATTTCGCCTCATTTGTCATTTCGATGTCGCATTATATATGTACGTGCAATTTGGAATTTCTACGCATCCCAAGGACTACGCTTTCTTGAAAAACAAGACAAAGGGTGAAAAGGTTCCCGGCATCTATTGGGATACGTAATTTATTTAAAACGTGTCTCATTTCCCATTAGGAGACCCTATGTCTACGATTATGTTTATAGTGGGAGATATTTCCACAAACTTAACCGAAGGGGTCTAGATTAATGCTAGACAAACTTTCATCAAAATTAGGCACGAATCACATTAATAAAAGAGCGGCATAGTTATAATAAAATAAGAAATCAGGCATCTTCATATTACGTCACAAACATGTTTAGACAATTTTACATCATACGTAATACTTACGACTTATCAAGCCATAACAGCGAGGGAATAATCTCTAGAATCTGAGTTATTAAATAGTATAAGCATAGTTACAACCTCAAATTACAGTCAGCTTTCTCTACCGCATGTGTACGGTCTATTAGTGGGTTTCTGGTATACGATTAAAATCATTTTTTGGAGACATCTCCGAAACTACTCTACCGATTTTCACCAAAAACAACATAAGTATCAACTAGGGACTAACACGAATAGCTTAAACCCATTTCAATCTAATTTGACATTTTCCTGTTTTTGTGGAATATATGCTTATAGTTTTCGTTGGCATAATACAAGGGTCGAACGGTTTTTCGGGTTTTTATATTTTTATTCATTCCTTTTGAATATTTTTGTTTATGGTAATGTAGTCCCTTCCCGCATAGTTTGTGGTGGAATATATGTAAACCGCCACTCCGTCATTGCATTTGCTCTTTTCTATATACGGTAATATCAATAGTAGCGGTGACTGTTTGTCCGGATTCCTTATCCAAGAATATCTCAACAATCAACCACGCGATTCCACCAACGTAAGAAAAATTCAACAGGTTACGGGCCCAGAAGCCTCAGTGTCGAAATAGTGCAATAATTAAAAAGCAAAGTTAACTGTTAGAACATTATAACCCGGGACCACGTGAATTGTCAAACCATCAAAGGCAAGGTAAGGTCTTCAAACAATTTATTTATATTAATAAAAACATTGTTGTAATATGTGTCTGATGTAGCAAAAAAAATCAAAGAAAAAAGTCAAACCTCAGTTACCTCAGTGTATTTGATTATGAAGCAAGGTTGGGAGACGGACTAGAAAAAAAAAAGAAGAGAAGAAAATGGGATCCGAGAGCAAGAATAAATTTAACGGAGTCAGTGCAAGCCGAGCATATCTCGTACTTCGGAGGACTCACAAAGTAATTAGTAATAACACAGACAGCTACAGACTGCGAATCTGGTAAAGAGGACACGCTTTAGAAGAAGTCTTCGTCAAATAGGAGAATATAACGTAATATAATGTCCAACACCGTTCAACATGACATTACGCAAAGAAACAAACCAATACGATTAGCAAGCAGTTACTATGCAGTTACTTATGTTGAAGGTTTGGTTGACTACATGCCTAATCTAGTCAGCGACAGTAGGCTGTGGCCCAGTCTGTTACAGAAACGGCGTTCATAGCAGACTCTTTAGTCACCAAAGAGGCAATATAGTTGAAGTAGTTATTGTTTTACCTTAGTGAATTCAATGCATGTTCATATTAAAGTTAATAAATAAGATAATAAATAATATGTTTTACATAACTACAAGTTTTTATACATTAAATAATTTACTATCATAATTATATTAAAATTTTGTTCCCACTAAATTGAAAATATAATATTGAATAATTACTACAAAAAGAGTAAAGAATAGCGACGTTAACTTAATATGTTCATTATTGAATAATACAGTTTTCCTAATTGTAACCCTGTATTTTCTGACTCAGCTGAACTCGACACGTAACCTAACATATAGCAAATATTAATTCACGCACAGTCATAAACATAACTGAAGGCAAAGTTTTATTCGTCGGAAGCAAAGGTTTTCCGGGTCAATCGATGTAATTGAAAAAATATTTTTACCGCCCTATTTATGATTTATGGCGCTTTCCGGCGTCCGAATTCGCCCCGAGACAGGATTTCCTTCTTTAACCTTATAGACGTTGATATATCACCAATAGCTTGCGAGAAATATGTTTATTGACTCGCCGTTCGGCTTTGGTAAACAGCGCCGACTTAATTCTTGACGTACCGGTCGAGCTCTGCCCGAAGGTGCGTCCCGTAATCAATAAATACTCTTGTAGTTCGGATGTGGGATAGGTAGTATTTGTGAGCTCGGTTATTTACGTTGATAAAATATTTCGATCTGGAAAGATTTTTAGAAATTGATGCACAGTTTGTGTTTTAGCGTTTGTTTGCTATGCATTGATTTAGTGTTTATTTTTTCTAAAGAGCAGATTATTTCTGAAAATTAATTTATGGATGATATAGAGAGCAGAGCCACAGCGGAGTCAGAGCATTAAGGACTGTAGTGATTTATAGTACTATTCATTTTTTGATTTGCACTTAGGAGTATTCCGTTGGTTTCATATTCGTATACTGTACAATTTTTTGATTACGTTAAGACTGTTTATTATCTGGATTCCTAAAGAAAATACGTGTAATTTGTCATGTATACACGTACTCTGTAGTTTTCTTCTTGCTTTTAAAATTGTTTATCTGCCTTCCCCGTCTAGTAAAAAGAGACTGCAATTATTAGGAAGTAAATTTAAATGGAAATAGAGATTTTCTTAACAAACCCCAGAGCGGTAAATTACTCGCTAAGGAGTATATAGAATTTACGCACCTTGTTGTCGCATATTTTAAATTTTTAATTTATACTTATTTTAAGCCGTATATAGTTGGCATTAAAATTGTTTATGTACACATTAACTACGTGTACATAAACAATTTTAGAGAGATTGCAATTTTCCCATTTCTGTTTGTACAATCAATATCAACGGCAGTTTCCGGATATAGGTACCATTCATTACTCATGGTTTTGTCACAACTCTGAAATGCGATAGGTATATTAAAATGATAGTGACTAAGTAGATGTAAATTATGGATTTTAAGTTTACAGTTGAATTGAATTAAGATGAATCACGAAATTAAGTTTCATCTTAAGAATTATGCGACATGATAGTTATTTTTTGTAAGGTAAGTCTAATTGTTATTACAGAAGGCAAATTTTATTAAGGAACAATTGGCTAATTAATGTTAGAATTTTTAAAAGCATGTTTTATATCTTATTTCTCGTAACCCTTTCGGCTTCGGGAAATAGATACTGTACCCTGACATTTTGGACAAAATTTTAATGAAATGTTTACTAACGTATACGTTTGGTCCTATATAGTTGCAGATTGTGAGTCAGTTATAGATAATATATCACTATGTGATGACTATAGATTATGTATCGTCACGTTAAATGTAAAGGAAACCGGAGCATCTTCTTTAGTTGTCCCTGATAAAACCGTAAAAGTTGATGTCATATTGAATGAATTTCTTAATCTTTGAAACGAATGAATTAATGATCTAAATAATCAAATGTCATTCACTGAAACTCACAAAATAAGAGAGTTCGTTAACCATATAATAGAGGTTTTTTTACAACAATAAGATAGATTATTTATATGTATAAGACAGATTCTTTACAGCAATAAGAGAGGTTGTGTACAATGACAAGTGTTTTCTTTACAAACGAAGATATTCTGTTAATGGCAATAAGTAAGTTTCTTTGCAAGAATGAAAGTTTGTTAATTATAAGAAAACCAATTTTAAACTGGTCACTTTATATATTTATTTACTTATTACTTTAAATAAATAACCCCATCAAAATGAACAAGAGAAACTCCGGGTAACATTCACTAATGCATATATGCAATGCAATGTATAAGTCTGTAAAAAATCTACAAAAGTAAGTTTTCTGATATGAGTATATGTATGGAGTGATTTTAAAATAAATGTTCTGTAAATTGTTTTAAATACTATGAAAGTATTAAAAGCAATTTATAGAACATTTATTTAAAATTTTAAGTTTAAATTGGAATTGAAGGATGTTTTAGAGTTTGCCACAAGTGTGTACCAACAGGTAAATTAGGTAAAACATCAAGGTGAACGTTACAATCGGTACAAATTGAATAGAAGGATACACAATTGTTTTACCGTACTTATTCAGTACTTATTTGCATAACGATTCATTGAGGACTGTCAACCCCACAGCTTACGTTACCAAAGTTATTGGCCGAGCTAAGTAAACAACGAAATTGTTTGAATTGTTCGAACGGAATTGTGACTCAATTTCTCACGTATAATTTTCTTTCCTAAATATATAATATTGTACTTTTACTACTTATTTTAGAAAGTTTGTTTCATTCATAAACGTGCTTCTGTTCTATTCCTTTTTTGTTCTGTTCTATTCTGTTTTAAAAATATTAGTAATACGTTGGCAAAATTTGGAGAAAATAAGTAGGTAGCATAAAGAAACTTAGAGAAACTTATTTCTCTAAGTTTTTTTACGAAAATTTGATAAATGGTATAGGCCCAACTTGATTACAAGTGTTTTAGGAATATTTAACAATTAAGTAAAATATATTCAATTGTTAACCAGTATGATTTTCATATATCTGTAGGAAAAGGAAAATAAATGAGCATCAGTCGGTCTCATGGGCTTGTATTTTGTTTATGCCAATGTTTACATGTGTCAAACTGTACAGTATGATCGTTTAGCGTTTTGAACAAATTCAAAATATCTGTCTTAATTACATTGTCACCACCCACAATATTGACTATGGCAAGTTTCATTGAGTTTCTATTCCTTGAGCACGTATCACGAGAAAACTCAATTTCAAAGATTCGAATCGAGTATTCTCATGATACTCAATTTCAACGATCCGATTCGAGTATTCTCATGATACTTAATTTCAACCATTCGACTTGAGTATTTTTATGATACTCAATTTCAACAATCGAGGGATATCAATAAATTTGTGCTGTTTTCCAATTGAAATAACCATTTCTATGTTGAAATTTAATAAGGAAACAGTAAATTTGTGGGACGTAAATATTTAGTGTTATACGGCACCTGTTTGTTTTCGTGAGAATATTTCAGTAAGGTTAATTTTAGTTTATTGCACGCTTATATCTAGTCGCCAAATAATACGCCTATTAGTTTTGTAAGGTCTAAGTAATATTGGTTTTATACATAAGCAATTAAGCGTTTGAGGTGTCCTTTTCGTAAAATCAACCGTAAAGGCGGAATGGCGGTAAAATACAGGTGGGGAATTAGGTAAGTTGGTTCTTTATTCGACCCTACATGTGGGTTTGAAGGGTTATCGACCCACAATTTTCTATTAAATTCTAATGAGTTAATCATAGCATGGCAGCTGTTAATCATTTTTTTATTAATTTTAACTAAACTGACATTATTTTATATATAATTATAGTAATTAAAAATACCTCTCGATGATAAATTATTTTAGCATTAATTACAGATTCTTAAAAGTTGGAGGATCATTAAAAATGTTGTCAATATTTCTTCTTTATGGTAAATATGTAGAATGCGCTAGGCAATAATGGCCCCTTCAGCGTCAAAGTATATACATCGTGCGCATGCACTAGTTGTTTTTCGGTTTTTGAGCCTTTTTTGGTATGTGATTTTTCGTAATTTATTGTCGCGTAGTAATTTAACAAATTAATCTTAATTATTTCACGGAGCAGTCGTTATTTGAGGACTATGCCGGGATAGTAAGGGATTACTAATAAAACGCTTAAAATATTACGCTATGAATTAATTCGAAATTAATAAAATGCTTTTCACCATATAAATCTAAACAAAAGTTATTTGAAAAAAAGTTGAAAGTCACATATTTGAAATTATATGTTTCAATTTAAAAAGAAATATAATAATTAAAAATGTGTATGTCTCTAACAGTTGTTTGAAAATTGTTACCAAATATCTTCTTTCTAAATTAATTTATTTCAATGGCAGCGTTAGAGTCTATTATGGATCTAATTTTGGTATGTTGAAAAAAAATTAAACATTTATAAGGATACGATGACGTCTTTTAATTAAATATATGCTCTTAATTACTTCAACAATATGTTAAATTACGTAATATTTTTTCAACTTTATGTCTAATGGGAAAATATTTTCAGATACATATTTAACCCTTGCTGGCAGTTCCTGTTGGTCCATATGCTTGGGCCTCTAGAAAATGTTATTATATTAATTGTAAGATTAATACATATAACGCTATCTATTATAATAGTTACAAAAGAATATTTTTTAAATTAGCCCGCTTTGTATCAAAATATGAAATTAAAAAATCTCTTTTTCATTGGTCGATTGCAATCAAATATAAGCTATAAATATATATTATATGTACTATATATATATATATATATATATATATATATATATATATACACACATATATATATATATATACCATATATCACCCATGTACAACAGAATCTACCACTTACAACTTCATCGAAATCTCTTTAGCTGCTCTTGTGTGATGCGTGAACAAATAGAGTCTCACAGACAAGTATATTAACAGGCACAAATAGAACAATTCCGAAAACAAATTATGGTGTTTTGTTAAT
The DNA here is from genome assembly GCA_039881145.1 of Druceiella hillmani. Lineage (NCBI taxonomy): Eukaryota > Metazoa > Arthropoda > Insecta > Lepidoptera > Hepialidae > Druceiella > Druceiella hillmani. Next base: position 7,722,438 of record JAYKKI010000055.1, read on the forward strand.
TTTGTTATGTTCCCTTTAATAAAGTAATTTTAATAATTACTTAACAACTTTCAAAGTACATATGTACGTATTTATCAAATTTATACAGACTAGTGTACCTACCTAAGTAATGAAAATGTAATTACTGACAAAATATTCAAATAATTTTAAAGAAATTGAGGAAAAAAAATAAAATTATATCACGGTCATCTATAAGATTATAGACGACCAACAACGATGTCTGTGAGTGAGCAATCTATATGCGTCTGCTCGTATTTGAGTTGCTCACTCATATACTTACCCTTCCCGCACCACTTCGCAATCACTTCTTGCTCCTTTGCGTTAATACATGTCCGGGCCGAAAACATCATTGGGCGATTCAAAATATATGTAGCGCCATCTATTGATATACATAGGTACCTTTTACACTTGTATAATTACTACGGGTTGGCTCGCTAGGCATTTCTGTGTTGTGGTACTAATGAAACGTATGTGTATTATTCAAAGCATTAAATTTTCATATGGTCTTACTGAATTCTCTTATTCATTCTTTATCCCCACAATAATTTTTTCTGAATATTTAAAATGTAGAGACTTTATATATACATAGATTTGTGTGGCATATTTCACTTCGCGTTTTAATGTTATACTTGGCTTATAGTTTATATACTGTTTATGCTTCGCAATAAGTTGTTCTAAATGTTTAGTGAAATGTCAAAATTATTTCATAGTTCAAGTTTTCGCAAGTCACTTATGGAATAGCTTTTTGTAAACAGTTTTATCACTATCGGAAACTTTAAAAAACTTTCCATTTTATTTAATATCTTAATTTTAATAATAAATCCGGTTATTGGTATTGCTATTGTTAAGAGATGACTGCCATGTAACAACAAAGTTTCATAAAATTATTATATTATATATAAGTTTTATAATAACTTTAATGTCCATTCTTCTTAGTTATGATTTTTTCAAACTTAAACCTGGGAAAATATACTTGGGATCGTAAAAAGCTCAACGGTACAGCTCTAGCATTAATGGAGTCGAAAAAAGCTCATTATAATTATATAACTTAACGTTGGGTGAATTTAGTTTTCTTAATGACTTTTTGCCACATAATCTTTAACACTACGAAGAGTACGTGGCGAATAAAATTTGATGCTCTAATTAGTTAATTTAACATGTCGAATCGGAAGCTTCTCACAGACCATATATTAAGGCCTAATAAAAAAGCTTGCAAGATTGTAGTTTACAACAGAGCATTTAATTCCATTTAATTAAATCGTCAGCCTATCTCTATCCCGCTCAATGATGTCTGTGGAGATAATGCTTTATTGTGTGATGATGTTTTATGTTCGATTTAGAGTTTGGGATTAAGCTTGAAAGCTACCCGTAAACGAGTACTGCTATCAGACAAATGCGCATTACAGACAGATTTTATTGCTATTTTGGAACGACTTAGGTTAATAACATTTAATTTTCACCTGTAGATATTGATATGGATCTTTATATAAAAGCTTTTAGCCTCAGTTATCTTTATACTTTTTGTGCTTAGAAGTATTTTACAATGGAATTCCTGGTTTTTGTTTCTCTATTTACAAAAAATCGTCTATGCTCTGTTAGAATTTAGAACATTGAAATGAAACTAATTTCTGATATAGCTGAGTCTTTTTAATCCGATACATATGTAATTGAAGCTTATTGGATTTTAAAAATTAGTGAAATCGACCAAGTTCAATGGAAAGAAATGATAGAAACAAATATGTTGAGTTTATTATTGAAAACAAATTATGAAAGCAAATCAAACAATGTTACATACTGATTCAAGTACCAATAAAAATACTGTGTGTTAAGTAAATTTACTGTATTTTATAATTATTGTTATATTGCTGAATTTAACGTCCATCTTTTATATGTGTACTTGTATCACTCTCGCACACAAACAAGTAGTGATACGACAATTTCATGTAAGCGGCGCGGTTTGCTGATTGTTGGACTACTGGGTGTGCCTAACTGGAGAAGTGCTGGTTCAAGAAAAGGAATATGTATAATACGAATTTGTTATTTATCATCTCTCATCTGACCCCCGTTTAATTTTGAGTAAAAATAAAAATAATGAATAAATTACTACAATGACGTCTTAATTTATTTTCATGAAATGTAATATTGAACCCAATATATTTCAAGTATTACTAATGAATTAAAAAAAATAAATATTTATGTCGCACACGAGAGGCTATATGAAATATTTACTTGTAATATGTATAAAAATAATGTTTTACATGCTTTTAATTAGAAAATATTATATTTTTGTCATTATAAATGGATTCTAAAAATGTGAACACGATTTCAAAATTTTCGCTTTAAGATATTTTTACAACATATTTTCATTAATACTTGCTTGATAGCAAAAAATTATATGTTCGATAGCAATAAAAATTTGCGACAAATGAAGCGACTGAGGCCGACGGATATTTTTATAGATTATTTGTAGTTTTAGTAAGAGATTAAGTGAAAGCTCTGTAGAAAATTCTATCATATTATAAAAGAATCGATTTGTTTTCATGAAAACACCTAATTGCAAATAGTTTGTAATGGAAATAAGTTTTATGTTTTCTGAACAATACTCGAGTATATATTAATGATATATTGAAGTTTGGTCACATTCACGTAAGTAAGACAAACTGAATAAAATATGAAATATGCAGACTAATAAATAATGTATTTATTATGCACACAAGTTATTCTGCACATTATGCCTATTATAACTGAAGGGTTTTTCTGTGAAGAACAGTTTTTTTCACTGAAATTGTGCCAGTAATTTTTTTTCAAATCAATTTTTTTATTAGACTTATATATCTTAAATTGAGATTGGTTTTTCATAGAGTATGTGCTTCTTGCAAGTACATAAATAAAAACAATTACTCCATACAGTTTCATAATTTTTGTGTAAGGAGTTTCATTTCAAAAAAGATGGATTCGAGAAAGCTCAATATATTTCTATACCTTAACTTTGATTAGTGAACATATTTTTTAAGTAGGTACTTTCTTTAATATGTTTTGTTACATGTATAGATTTCATACTCATTTGACAATTTTTGCTCATGTGTAGTATTTGTATCAAAGTAATATTTCTATGGTCATCTCTGGTATGTCTTATTCATTAAATTTATTTCTTGCGCTCAATCAATGTAAACACCATTATTCTCATAAAGCATTATTTCAACTCATCTGTCATCTCGATATCGCATTATATTTACAAATATGTACATGCGATTTGAACTTTCTCCGCATCCCAAGGGCTACGCTTTCGTGAAAAACAACACGAAGGGTGGAAAGGTTCCCGGCATTCATTAGGACACTTAATTTGTATAAAACGTGTCTCTTTTTCCATTAGAAGACCTTATGTCTACGATGATGTCTATAGTGGGAGATATTTCCACAAACTTATTTTGTATCATATTTGTGTATAAACTTAAGCGAGGGGTCTAGATAAAAGAGAGACAAACTTTCATCAAAATGAGTCATGAATTGCAAAATCAACAGGTTACTGGCCCAGAAGCCTCAGTGTCGAAATAGTGCAATAATTAAAATGTAAAGTTAACTGTTAGAACATTATAACCTGGGACCACGTGAATTGTCAAACCATCAAATGCAAGGTAAATATCTTCAAAAAAATTATTTATATTAATAAAAAATTTGACGTAATGTGTGTCTGATGTAGCAAAAAAAAAAAAGAAAAAAGTCAAACCTCAGTTCGTCTGCAATGGTTCGTCTTCCAAAAGAGAAGAGAAGAAAATGGGATCCAAGAGCAAGAATAAATTTGTCGGAGTCAAAGTGCAAGCCGAGCACATTTCGTACTTCGGAGGACTCACAAAGTAGATTAGTTATAATACAGACAGCTACAGAATGCGAATCTGGTAAAGAGGACACGCTTCAGAAGGAGTACTCGTCAAATAGGAGAATATAACTACCGAACTCAAGAACTAAGAGCCCGACACCGTTCAACATGACATTGAAGCCTAAAAACAAACCAATACGATTAGCAAGCGGTTACTTATGTTATGCTGAAAGTTTGGTTGACCACATGCCTAATCCAGTCAGCGACAGTAGGTTGTGGCCCAGTATGTTACAGAAACGGGGTTCATAGCAGATTGTTTAGCCACCAAAGAGGCAATATACTTGAAGCAGTTATTGTGTTATCTTAGTGAGTTCAATCAAAATATTGTTCAAATTTAGATAACAAAAGTGCCGTAAGTGTGATAAAAAGGTGCAAATATATAGACATTAGCTACAAACACTACAAGAAAGTCTGAGACAGTTGTAACTGAGATACTACAAGAAAGTACTATAGAACTGAACTATGTAAATACAATTAACCAATATGCAGACATGTTCACAAAAGCTTTAACAAAAACAAAATTTATATCAATGAAAGAAAGAATTGGAATCTTAGAGTAGTCTAATTAGTGCAATATTAACCAGAGTAATATTAACTGTTTGGCAATCTAAATTATATATTACATAGTTACTTATTTAAACTTTATTGTAAATCAATTCTGGGCACTTCAAACCCAAAGTCAAAAATGTACAGAGTAAAGAATTGTAAAGTAAAATGTAAAGTATAAGAATGAAAATGGTAAAACTGTTATATTAGTTTTAAAACTCAATATGTAAAAGTAAAGCTTGGTAAAGTAAAAAGAAATATATAAAATGTAATTGACTTGACATGATAAAAGGTTCTAAAACCTCAGGAAAATTATCTACACTTTAAAATCAAAGTTAACCTCCATTAAACGCTATTACTATTATACGATTACATAAATGGTGCTATCTTGATCTCAATGTACTGAAGAAGTTGTTAAAAATATAAACCTAGTAATATACAGGGCCAATTGTTATAAATTATCTGTCTTTGGTTGACTAGAAAATATTAACCTCGTAGAAACAAATCCCTATGCACGTTTACATTAAAGTTAATAAATAAGATAATAAATAATATGTTTTACATGACTACAAGTTTATATACATTAGATAAATTACTATTATAATTATATTGACATTTTGTTCCCACTAAATGGAAAATGTAATATTGAATAATTACAACAAAAAGAGTAAAGAATAGCGACGTTAACTTAATATGTTCATTATTGAATAATACAGTTTTCCTAATTGTAACTCTATATTTCCTGACTCAGCTGAACTCGACACGTAACCTAACATATAGCAAATATTAATTCACGCACAGTCATAAACATAACTGAAGGCAAAAGGTTTTATTCGTAGGAAGCAAAGGTTTTCCGGGTGAATCGATGTAATTGAAAAAATATTTTTATCGCCCTATTTATGATTTATGGCGCTTTCCGGCGTCCGAATTCGCCCCGAGACAGGATTTCCTTCTTTAACCTTATAGACGTTGATATATCACCAATAGCTTGCGAGAAATATGTTTATTGACTCGCCGTTCGGCTTTGGTAAACAGCGCCGACTTAATTCTTGACATACCGGTCGAGCTCCGCCCGAAGGTGCGTGCCGTAATCAATAAGTACTCTTGTAGTTCGGATGTGGGATAGGTAGTATTTGTGAGCTCGGTTATTTACGTTGATAAAATATTGCGATCTGGAAAGTTTTTTTAGAAATTGATGCACAGTTTGTGTTTGCCATATTTACTTTTTAAGCGTTTGTTTGCTATGCATTGACTTAGTGTTTATTTTTTCTAAAGAGCAGATTATTTCTGAAAAGTAATTTATAGATGATATAGAGAGGAGAGCCAGAGCGGAGTCAGAGCATTAAGGACTGTAGTGATTTATAGTACTATTCATTTTTTGATTTGCACTTAGAAGTATTCCGTTGGTTTGATATTCGTATACTGTACAATTTTTTGATTACGTTAAGACTGTTTATCATCTGGATTCCTAAAGAAAATACATGTAATGTGTCATATATACACGTACTCTCTAGTTTTCTTCTTGCTTTTAAAATTGTTTATCTGCCTTCCCCGTCTAGTAAAAAGAGACTGCAATTATTAGGAAGTAAATTTAAATGGAAATAGAGATTTTCTTAACAAACCCCAGAGCGGTATATTACTCGCTAAGGAGTATATAGAATTTACGCACCTTGCTGTCGCATATTTTCAATTTTTAATTTATACTTATTTTAAGCCGTATATAGTTGGCATTAAAATTGTTTATGTACAAATTAACTACGTGTACATAAACAATTTTAGAGAGATTGCAATTTTCCCATTTCTGTTTGTACAATCAATATCAACGGCAGTTTACGGATATAGGTACCATTCATTACTCATGGTTTTGTCACAACTCTGAAATGCGATAGGTATATTAAAATAATAGTGATTAAGTAGATGTAAATTATGGATTTTAAGTTTACAGTTGAATTGAATTAAGATGAACCACGAAATTAAGTTTCATCTTAATAATTATACATGAGAGTTATTTTTTTGTAAGGCAAGTCTAATTGTTATTACAGAAGACAAATTTTATTAAGGAACAATTGGCTAATTAATGTTAGAATTTTTAAAAGCATGTTTTATGTCTTATTTCTCGTAACCCTTTCGGCTTCGGGAAATAGATACTGTACCCTGAAATTTTGGACAAATTTTAATGAAATGTTTACTAACGTATACGTTTGGTCCTATATAGTTGCAGATTGTGAGTCAGTTATAGATAATATATCACTATGTGATGACTATAGATTATGTATCGTCACGTTAAATGTAAAGGAAACCAGAGCATCTTCTTTAGTTGTCCCTGCTAAAACCGTAAAAGTTGATGTCATATTGAATGAATTTCTTAATCTTTGCAACGAATGAAATTATGATCTAAGTAATCAAATGTCAATTCATTGAAACTCACAAAATAAGAGAGTTCGTTAACCTTATAATAGAGGTTTTTTTACAACAATAAGATAGATTATATTAGACAGATTCTTTACAGCAATAAGAGAGGTTGTGTACAATGACAAGTGTTTTCTTTACAAAGGAAGATATTCTGTTAATAGCAACAAGAAAGTTTCTCTGCAAAAATGAAAGTTTGTGAATTATGAGAAAACTAATTTTAAACTGGTCAATTTATATATTGATTTACTTATTACTTTAAATAAATAACCCCATCAAAATGAACAAGAGAAACTCCGGGTAACATTCACTAATGCATATATGCAATGCAATGTATAAGTCTGTAAAAAATCTACAAAAGTAAGTTTTCTGAAATGAGCATATGTATGGAGTGATTTTAAAATAAATGTTCTGTAAATTGCTTTAAATACTATGAAGGTATTGAAAGCAATTTATAGAACATTTATTTCAAATTTTAAGTTTAATTTGGAATTGAAGGACGTTTTAGAGTTTGCCACAAGTGTGTACCAACAGGTAAATTAGGTAAAACATCAAGGTGAAGGTTACAATCGGTACAAATTGAACAGAAGGATACAAAATTGTTTTACCGTACTTATTAAGTACTTATTTGCATAACGATTCATTGAGGACTGTCAACCCCACAGCTTACGTTAACAAAGTTATTGGCCCAGCTAAGTAAACAACAAAATTGTTTGAATTTTTCGAACGGAATTGTGACTCAGTTTCTCACGTATAATTTTATTTCCTTAACATATAATATTGTACTTCTGCTATTTATTTTAGAAAGATTTTTTTCATTCATGAACGTGCTTCTGTTCTATTATTTTTTGTTCTGTTCTATTCAGTTTTAATAATAGGAGTAATACGTTGGCAAAGTTTGGAGAAAATAAGTTGGCAGTAATATAAGTTTCTCTAAGTTACTTTATGAAAATGATATAAATGTTATAGGCCGAAATTTTTCAACTTGATTACAAGTGTTTTAGGCACATTTAACAATTTAGTAAAAGATATTCAATTGTTAACCAGTATGCTTTTCATATATCTGTAGGAAAAGGAAATTAAATGAGCATCAATCGGTCTCAATGGCTTGTATTTTGTTTATGCCAATATTTGAATGTATCAAACTGTACAGTATGATCGTTTAGAGTTTTGAACAAATTCATAATATCTGTCTTAATTACATTGTCACCACCCATAATATTGACTACGGCAAGACTCATTGAGTTTCTATTCCTTGAGCACGGATCGTTGAAATTAAGTATTTTCGTGATACTAAATTTCAACGATTCGATTCGAGTATTCTCACGATACTTGATTTCAACGATCCGATTCGAGTATTCTCATGATAGTTAATTTCAACGATCCGATTCGAGTATTCTCATGATACTTGATTTCAACGATCTGATTCGAGTATTCTCATGATACTCAATTTCAACAATCCGATTCGAGTATTCTCATGATATTCAATTTCAACGATCCGATTCGAATATTGTCATGATACTTAATTTCAACGATCTGATTCGAGTATTCCCATGATACTTAATTTCAACGATTCGATTCGTGTATTTTCATGATACTCAATTTCAACGATCAAGGGATATCAACAAATTTGTGCTGTCTTCAATTCTATGTTGAAATAACCATTTCTTTGTTGAATTTTAATAAGGAAACAATAAATTTGTGCGACGTAAATATTTGGTGTTATACGGCACCTGTTTGTTTTCGTGATAATATTTCGGTAAGGTTAATTTCAGTTAATTGCACGCTTACATCTATAGCCAAATAATACGCCTATGAGTTTTGTAACATCTTCTGAGTAATAAGGGCTTTATACATAAGCGATTAAGCCTTTGAGGCATCGTTTTCGTGAAATCAACCGCAAAGGCGGAATGACGGTAAAATACAGGTGGGAAATTAGGTAAGTTGTTTCATTATTCGACCCTACATGTGGGTTTGAAGGGTTTTCGACCTACAATTTTATATTAAATTCTAATGAGTAAATCATAGCAAAGCAGTCTTTTCTCATTTTTTTATTAATTTGAATTAAAATAACATTATTTCATGTAAAATTATAGTAATTAAAAAATATCTCTTGGTGATAAATTAGTATCTTATCATTAATTACAGGTTCTTAAAAGTTGGAGGATCATTAAACATTTTGTCAATATTTCTTCTTTGTGGTAAATACGTAGAATGCGCTAGGCAATAATGGCCCCTTCAGCGTCAAAGTATTTACACCGTGCGTATGCAGTAGTTGTTTTCTGAAAACTTGAATTTGTTTTTTGTACCTTTTTTGGTAAGTGATTTTTCGTCATTCGTTGTCGCGTAGTAGTTTAACAAATTAATCTTAATTATTTTACGGAGCAGTCGTTATTTGAGGACTATGCCGGGATAGTACGGGATTAGTAATAAAACGCTTAAAATATTACGCTATGAATTAATTCGAAATTAATAAAATGTTTTTAACCATATAAACTAAAACAAAAGTTATTTGAAAAAAAGTTTGAAGTCACGCGTTCAAAATTATATGTTTCAATATAAAAGGAAAATCTAATAGATCAAAATGTATGCATTTCTAACAGTTGTTTGAAAATTGTTAACAACCTTTGTTTTTAAATTAATTCATTTTAATTCAGTGTTAGATTCTATTATGGATATAATTTTAGTATGTTGAGAAAAGAATTATATAGATTTAAGATGGGCAGATGTTAAATATTTTATAGGGATACGATGACATCTTTTAATTAAATATATGTCCTTAATTACTTTCAACAATATGTTAAATTACGTAGACAAAAACATGGGAAAATATTTTCAGATTCATACTTAACCCTTGCTTGCTGTGCCTGTTAGCCTCTGTGCGTGGGTCTTTAGAAGATGTCATTATATTAACTGTAAGATTAATACACGTAACGCTATCTGTTATAATAGTTAGAAAATAATATTTTTTAAATTAGCCCGCTTATCAAAATATGAAATTATAAAAACTTTTCTTCTTTGGTCGATTGCAATCAAATATGAGCTATAAATATATATTATATATACTATATATATATATATATATATATATATATATATATATATATATATATATATATATATATCATATCTCACCCATGTACAACAGAATCTACCACTTACAACTTCATCGAAATCTGTTTAGCTGCTCTTGTGTGATGCGTGAACAAATAGACAGTCTCACAGACAAGTAGATTAACAGGCACGAATAGAAAGATTCCGAAAACATATTTTGGTCTTTTGTTAATTTTGTTATGTTCCCTTTAATAAGCAAATTTTAATAATTTCTTTACAAATACCTTCAAAGTATGTATGTACGTATTTATTAAATTTACCTACCTAAGTAATGAAATTGCAATCACTGACAACATATTCAAATAATTTTAGAGAAATTGAAGAAAAAAAATTAAATTATATAACGGTCAACTATAAGATTACAGATGACCAGAAAATTATGTCTGTGAGTGAGCATATGCGCCTGCCCGTATTTGGGTTGCTCACTCATGTACTTATCCTTCCCGCACTACTCCGCAATTTACTTCTTGTTCCTTTGCGTCAATACATGTCCGGGCGGAAACCATCATTAGGCGATTCAAAATATATGTAGCGCCATTTATTGATATATTAACAACCCATATGCGTCAACTCGTATTTGGGTTGCTCACTCATGTACTTACACTTCCCGCACCACTCCGCAATTCACTTCTTGCTCCTTTGCGTCAATATATGTCCGGGCAAAAAACATCATTGGGCGATTCAAAATATATGTAGCGCCATCTATTGATATATTAACAACCCATATGCGTGAACTCGTATTTGGGTTGCTCACTCATGTACTTACACTTCCCGCACCACTCCGCAATTTACTTCTTGCTCCTTTGCGTCAATACATCTCCGGGCGGAAACCATCATTAGGCGATTCAAAATATATGTAGCGCCATTTATTGATATATTAACAACCCATATGCGTCAACTCGTATTTGGGTTGCTCACTCATGTACTTACACTTCCCGCACCACTCCGCAATTTACTTCTTGCTCCTTTGCGTCAATACATCTCCGGGCGGAAACCATCATTAGGCGATTCAAAATATATGTAGCGCCATTTATTGATATATTAACAACCCATATGCGTCAACTCGTATTTGGGTTGCTCACTCATGTACTTACACTTCCCGCACCACTCCGCAATTTACTTCTTGCTCCTTTGCGTCAATACATCTCCGGGCGGAAACCATCATTAGGCGATTCAAAATATATGTAGCGCCATTTATTGATATATTAACAATCCATATGCGTCAACTCGTATTTGGGTTGCTCACTCATGTACTTACACTTCCCGCACCACTCCGCAATTTACTTCTTGCTCCTTTGCGTCAATACATCTCCGGGCGGAAACCATCATTAGGCGATTCAAAATATATGTAGCGCCATTTATTGATATATTAACAACCCATATGCGTCAACTCGTATTTGGGTTGCTCACTCATGTACTTACACTTCCCGCACCACTCCGCAATTCACTTCTTGCTCCTTTGCGTCAATATATGTCCGGCCGAAAAACATCATTGGGCGATTCAAAATATATGTAGCGCCATCTATTGATATACGTAGGTACCTTTTACATTTGATTACTACGCGTCGGCTTGCTAAGCACTAATCTAACATATGTACTGAATATTTCAAAGCATCAAATTTGTATATTACTTAAAGATGGTCTTACTACATTCTCTTAGTTATCCTTTATCCCCACAATAATTTTGAGACACGCATAATTTATAGTTTTTATATATGCATATATTTGTGAGGATTATTTCACTTCGCGTTTTATTCTTATACTTGGCTATTAGTTTAAATACTGTTTATGCTTCGCAATAAGTTATTCTAATTGTTTAGTGAAATGTCAAAAGTATTTCATAGACAAAGTTTTCGCAAGTTACTTATTGAATAGCTTTTTGTAAACAGTTTCCTTATCTACTTATCACTATTGGAAACTTTAAGAAATTTTCCATTATATTTAATGGGTTAATTTTTATAATGTAGCGAATAGTTTAGAAAATTTCAATGAAATTCAGTTATTGATATTGTTTTTGTCTAGAGTGATTGCCACGTAACAACAAATTTTTGTTAAGAACGAAAAATGACATTTCCTTCAATATTATACGTCATAATAATTTTATTTTCCATTCTTCTTAGTTACGATTCGTGTAAGCATAGTCTATCTGGGAAAATGTACTTGGGTCAGTAAAAAGCTCAACGGTACAGTTCTAACATTAATGGAGTAGAAAAAAGCGCTTCGTAATTACATGACTTAACGTTGGATGCGTTTAATTTTCTGAATGATTTTTCCTACATAATCTGATTATCTATTCATAATCTAATCATAATGTTAACACTATGAAGAGTATGCCATAAACAAAATCTGATGCTTTAATCAGTTAATTTAACATGTTGATCCAGAAGCTTCTCACAGACCATATATTCAGGCCTAATAAAAAAGCTCGCGAGATTGTAGCTTACAACAGGGCATTAAACCCCATTTAATTAAATCGTCAGCCTATCTCTATCTCACTGTATGTTGTCAGTGCAGATAATTCTTTATTGTGCGATGATGTTTTATGTTCGATTTAGAGTTTGGGATTAAGCTTGAAAGCTACCCGTAAATGACTACTGCTATCAGACAAATACTTGTTAGAGAGTGATTTTATTGCTATTTTAGTACGATTTAGGTTAATTACATTTAATGTTTAGCAGTTGGTACTGATATGGATCTTTAGACAAACGCTTTTAGCCTCAGTTATCTTTATACTTTTTGCCCTTAGAAGTATTTTACAATGGAATTGCTGGTTTTTGTTTCTCTATTTACAAAACATAGTCTATGCTCTGTTAGAATTTAGAAGATTGAAATGAAACTAATTTGTGATACGGCTGAGTCTTTTTAATCCGATACATGTGTAATTGAAGCTTATTGGATTTTAAAAATTAGTGTAATCGATCCAGTTCAATGGAAAGAAATGATAGAAACAAATACGTTGACTTTATTATTGAAAACAAATTATGAAAGCAAATCAAACAATGTTACATACTGATTCAAGTACCAATAAAAATACTGTGTGTTAGTAAATTTACTGTATTTTATAATTATTGTTATATTGCTGAATTTAACGTCCATCTTTTATATGTATATTTGTATCACTCTCGCACACAAACAAGTAGTGATACGACAATTTCATGTAAGCGGCGCGGTTTGCTGATTGTTGGACTACTGGGTGTGCCTAACTGGAGAAGTGCCGGACCAAAAAAAGGAATATGTATAAAACGAATTTGTTATTTATCATCTCTCATCTGACCCCCGTTTAATTTTGAGTAAAAATAAACATAATGAATAAATTAGTACAATAAAGTCATAATTTATTTTCATGAAATGGAATATTGAAACCAATATATTTTAAGTATTGCTAATGAATTAAAAAAAATATAATATAAAATATTTATGTCGCACACGAGAGGCTATATGAAATATTTACTTGTAATATGTATAAAAATAATGTTTTACATGCTTTTAATTAGAAAATATTATATTTTTGTCATTATAAATGGATTCTAAAAATGTGAACACGATTTCAAAATTTTCGCTTTAAGATATTTTTACAACATATTTTCATTAATACTTGTTTGATAGCAAAAAATGATATGTTCGATAGCAATAAACATTTGTGACAAATGAAGCGACTGAGGCCGACGGATATTTTATAGATTATCTGTAGTTTTAGTACGAGATTAAGTGAAAGCTTTGTAGAGAATTCTTTCATATTATAAAAGATTCGATTTGTTTTCGTGAAAACACCTAATTGCAAATAGTTTGTAATGGAAATAAGTTTTATGTTTTCTAAACAATACTCGAGTATATATTAATGATATATTGAACTTTGGTCACATTCACGTAAGACAAACTGAATAAAATATGAAATATGCAGACTAATAAATAATGTATCTATTATTTACACAAGTTATTCTGCACATTATGCCTATTATAACTGAAGGGTTTTTCTGTGAAGAACAGTTTTTTTCACTGAAATCGTGCCAGTGATTTTTTTTAGAAGCAGTCGAGAATTTTGGTTTAGTTCCTTAATATTTTTTATACAGTTTGATGCACTGTGTGAGAATTTTTGGTTACAACCTGTACAGGGTAAGATTTTTATTCAATGCTACGCAGCTTGTGACAGGAAAAATATAACTTTGAACACATAAATCTAACCATTATCGGAATGCAGTTACTATTTGGTGCATCATTTAGCATGTTTGACATAAAATATGTATCCCGAGGGAAACGGAATGGCTGGCCACACTCCATATCGTGCCCAACAAAAGCAGGGCTTCACTAAACGGCAGGGTACCTGGTTGATAGCGCGAATTAGTTTATTTTTAAATAATTCCCAATTTTGCAACCTAACTAGTACTCGTAACTATATCATAGTTTCGAACTTACAAATTAACAAAAAATAGTAATGGTGGCTAACATATTAGGATTTTGTTACAATTGTCGATCAGTAGAAGGTTATATTAGGTTTAAAATGGTTTACAATTACATATTACTCAATCACGCGTACACAAATGTGCTATTCTAAACGTTGTCCTCAATTTGTTTATACTTCGCAATTACGTACATGTGAATAAAATATCACTTGCAGATTGTAATTTTTAATGGTTTTCTTTTTCCTACATTTATTTTCTTATCGTATTTTTTTTAAGAGAAAATAAATGATTTTTCACCTGTGACTCTAACGTGACGCGGGGAGTTTATTTACAAGACGATTTTCTAATTTTGCCAAGTTTAACTGAGTATTTTAAAGTAGTTTCCATAAAAAGTTGTTGACTTTATTAGTAATGTATAATTATTTCCTGCAAATGTTTATTTTGTAAAGGTCATTTTTATCGGAAAGGCATTGTATATTTATTTGTCGTCTGGTCGCTGAATACGTCAGTATTTTTTAATACATTACTAGTAATGGTTATATTATTTCACATTGATTAGACTGATCCATTCAGCCAATATTCATGACGTGGCTTTTTTTGTTTCGTTAGTCGTAGTAATAATATTTTCAAAAAGCACACACTTTATCTCTGCGTGAGAAGTCCTACATAGAAAAAAATACTTCTTTAAATTGGAACATGAAAAAGAAAATTATATTCTAATAATGAATTCAATGCCTAATCAGAATACCTTAATTATGCTTTCTAGATTTAGCGGTTGCAATTCTTTTGTTATTTCCGTCATGTAAATATATATTAGCATTGAGCTGTTACGAATTTCTAGCCGAATCGGATTTTTTAAATAATGACTATTTTTGTATAACTCATGAAATAATTGATTGTAAGAAGAATTGATTGTGTGTATTGTATTGTGCAATGAGAACGTGATAGCCATTCTTCTGCACGCCCGTGACTTATTCTTATACTGTATTGTCGACGTGATCACATCATATCACATCTAATTAAATAAGGGTGAAATGCAATTACATTTGATTTGTCTGTAAATCTGGGAGAATTGTTCAAATATTTCTTACTCACCCCCATCATACGACTTTTATAACTCATCACCGTTACTGGACGTTATTTGAACTTGTAAAATAACTTAAATTGACGAATAAATTGTGTAATTTCGTGTCCACCTAATACTTGCTAAAAACAGTTTTACTTTTCAGTTTTAATTCATAACCATTTCTATTATTGTTTACAGATTTCATTCATTTTTTAATGTTTGTATGATTACTCTCGTAAATTGTGTTTCGTTATTTTTGAAACAGTTTTCCGGTAATTATCACTGACTGGAAATTTCGGCAGAATTATCGAAAAGTTTCATTTATTGACAAAGCGATATTTTAGATTACATACGTACAAGAAGTTTTATTCCAATAAAAGTAGATGGAAATTCGAAAAATGCTTAATTTATTTCTATAGCTTAGTCACAACGCGTGGAAATAATTTTCATGTCGATACTTTTTTATATATGTTTTATTATATATATGAATTTTATCCTCATTTGACCATTTTTCTTTAAACATAGTATTTACATTAAAGTTTTCCCATTGTCAACGACTTTCCTCATTTCCACTCCCACCATTGGGATGTTTTAATCAGTATTATTTATTTCTTACGCCCAATCACTTTAATCACCATTATTCTTATAAATCAAATACATATGTGTGATTCGTTCACTCATATCGTTGTGATTACTTCCCCGTCTCTTTCATCTAGATATCGCATTGTATTGATCGATATGTATGTGCAATATGATCTCTTCCCGATTATGTGTCCCAACAGATGTGCACACATCTGTTGGGACACATAATTTATTTCAAACGTGTGTTCTTTCCCACTAAGAGTTTTTATGTCTACGATTGTGTCTATTATGGGGGATATTTCGACACCCTTATTTTGAATATTATTTGTGTGTAAACTTAAACGAAGGGTCTATAGTAAAGGGAAAAAAAATTCCATCAAAACGAGGTAATGCCTCTATTATACTAATAAAAGTATGATTCCATTACAAATTAACACTAAATCAACCAATCTCATCACAAACAATGCAGGACGATTTCGCATTAAGAGTTGTGTGACTTATCAAGTTATAACAGCAAGAGTATAACCCTTAGAATCCGAGCTGTCAAATAATATAATCGTAGCAACAGCAACAATCACAGTCATCTTCGTCTAGAGCACACAAGCGGCCCGTTAGTGACTTTCTGGTATACGATAAAAACGGTTAGAATTATCTTCGAAACTACCTTACGCGATTTTAACCAATAATTTTTCGGTTTAACAATATAAAAGAGGGAGTAACGTATAAGAATATCATATATCTAAAACATTTTTTTTTATAATTGTAAGTGACATAATTTCAGAGACATTGTTGATAACGTCCGCAAAAAATAAGTTCACGCCTTTATTTCTGAAAGGTAATGTTAACATTTGGAAAGTATAGTTTTACTAAAATTAGATTACAGTAGAAATTGATTCAAAGTTTATAGAAAAACTAAAACAATAATTATAAATGTCATGGTTTTCAGAAAAATTCACGCTATTCTTCTATCAAATTATTCTTCTGTCAAAGATATAATAGGCAATACATTTAAACCGTACAGAATAAAATGATTATTTGTAAATAGTTTAATAGAAATAATATTTTATTCTCAAATATTAATATTTGAACGAGTGTTTTACTCATACTTAACAGATTTTATTTGATATTTGTGTCACTGTGTTGAAATTTTACTATATTTTTTTGAAGTTCAGAACGAAATGATCATTTAAATTTCTTGGCTAGGGTGGACTGAAAGAGTTTGTTCTTATGTACAAATTTATTACATTGTAAGGATATATTACATTCAATATGAAATATTTATATAAATAAAACACTTATTTAATTACTGTATGTGCAATTCTAAGTATTGATATTTGTACATAAAGTAAAACAAAAGTTTGGGAATATTTTTTCAGGAAAATAAGGCTCTAATTAAGGCCACAAAGTTTTTCTGGGCCAATTTCAGATAAAATCTAATCAGACTTAACGGTAAGTACTGAATGACCCACATCATGTGAACCCTGACGCACAAGTACACGAGTTTAACTTTGTCCGCCAGTAACAGCCAGACTGGAGTGGGCATCCACTTCCCTTAGTACAATCAATATTAACGGCAGTCTACGGAGATGCCTACCGTTCATTATCCATGGTTTCATGGTATCTCTGAAAAGCGATAGGTATATTCGTACAGCGATGATTCAGTAGATATAAAGTTCAAATTTTAAGGCCAAATTGGAATTGAATTAGAAAAAAACACAAAAATAAGTTTTATGTAAAGAATTATGCAACATGTTAGTTATTTTTGTGGTTTAGAACTAAGGATCGGGAAAACCTAATTGTTATTATAGACGGCGAATTTTGTAAATAAATGATTTGCTGATTAAGTTAGCATTTTAAAAGCGCGCATTAAGTCTTATTTCTTGTTCGCTTTATTACTTTGGTCCTTGGACCAATTTAAATGAAGCTTTCATTAACGTATACGTTTGGTTCTTTACAGTTATAAATTATGAGTCAATTGTAGATAATATATATTATGTGATGATTACAGATTATGTATCATCACGCTATATGTAAAGAACGAAAGAGGGTCTTTTTTCGCTGTCACTGATTAAACCATAAAAGTTGATGTCATTTATGACCGATTTTCTTAATTTTGATAATGCATTAATTATTTTACTAATATAATATCAATACGTTGGAATACACAAAAGAACTGATAGTGACCAGAAAATGATAAACAGCGAGAGTAACTAGGAAAACCCAGGTTGTTTAGACTAATAGGAGAGTACGTTTACAAAATAATAAGATTTATTTACAGTGAGAAAGTCAGTTTGCAATGAGAAAGTTTGTTTACAAAAATAAAGATAGCTTGTTTACAGCAATACGAGAGTTTGTTTACAATAATAAGAGAGGTTTTTACTATAATAAGATGGTTGGTTTACAGCAATACGAGAATTTGTTCATAAAAATAAGAAAGTTAGTATACAACAACAAGAGAGTTTGTTTATTATAAGAAAACCAATTTCACACGGGTTACTTTATATCTTTATTTACTTAATACTTTACATGAATAACAACGATCTCAAACGAACACGAGCAACGCTGGGTAACAGCCATCAGTACATATATATGTGTATATATATATATATATATACATATATATATATATATATATATATATATATATATATATATATATATTATATATAGAGTGATGACTTTAAATAATGCGAAGGTTATCTGTTTTACGAGTCTGCAGAAATATGTAAAAACAGATAAAATAGGTAAAACATTAAGGTTAAGATAGAATTCGGTGCAAATTGAACAAGTTAACACACTATTGATTTTACCGTATCAGTACTTATTTGCATAAGCACACGTTCAGGATTGTCAATCCAAGAGCTTACGCAAACGAAGTTGTTGGGGGATTTAAGCAAACAACGAAATTGATTAAATTGTTCGAATTGAATAGTGACGCAATTTTTCGCGTCGGGTTTTCTTTCCAATATATATACAACATTCTAAAAACAGCATTTATTTTAGAAAGAGTTGTTTCACTAGTTAACGTGATTCGTTTCTATTTTTTAAAGATTCAGTAAAATAAGTCATACCACCGTAAAGTTTGAGAAAATTGAACGTTAGCATCAAATATTTCTCAAGGTTTATAAAAATGATATTGGTCCATATTTTTCCATATGTTTAGGAGGGTTTGGGGATATTTAACCATGTAGTAAGAGATATATATTGTTTAATAAGTATGTTGTATACATATAAATCTTATAGCTTTCAGAAGTATCGAGTTCAGAAGTATCATAAAGAACAAAGTTTTTCCAATGATAAGGAAAATAAATGAGCACCTGTCGGTCTCACGGGTATAAGTTTTGTTTATAGCAATATTTATTTGTCTTAATGCATGATTGTTTAACGTTTTGAGTAAATCCCTAATATATGTTTTAGTCATTCCTATAGCCACCTTCAAGAGTGACCATGGCCAAACTCTCTGCGTTTCGATTATTTGAAAATAGAGTATCGTGAGGATGGATACCAAGAATTGCTTTGAAAATTGTAGGCAATGTTTTCCTTTGAAACAAAAAATTCTACATTGAAATTTAGTTTGGGAACAACAATATTTTAAGACCTAAATATTTTCTATTTCCCGGCGGTATTCGTGAGAATATTTCGGCACTGTTCATTTCAGGTAATCGCACGCTTAGAGCGCGTCGCGTATTTAATCATCAAATGATACGTCTATGAATTTTGTATGGCCTTCTGAGTAATGAGGGCTTTCTGTAGATACATAAGTGATTAAGCCTTTGAGGTGTCCCTTTTGTGAAATCAACGGAAAAGGCGGAAGGACGGCAAAATACAGGCGGGAAATTAGGTCAGCAATTTGTTTCATTATTCGACCCTTCATGTGGGTTTGAAAGGGTTGTCGATGTGCACATTTCTATTTAAATTCCAACAAGTACTTCGTAGCGAGGCCATCATCCTTCTATTTATTGCTATTTATTTTTCGAATTAGCAAATTAAGAAACTGAGATAACGTAAATACTATTAGGGTTTACAGTATTTTAGTTTAATAACAAAAGTTTACAATGTTTTGACGATAAGTAAATAGGTGATTTTTTTATAATACCGATACGAAGTTATTGAAGTTTTTTTGTTTCCTTAATTTTTTTTTTAAATTTAAACTAAAATCTACATTATTTCTTGTAAAATTATAGCCAGCAAAAAGTACCTCTTGGTAACTTTTTGGCGGTAAATTACAGATTAAAGAATCTTTAAGAATTTTGTTGCAATTTCTACTAAATGATAAATACATGGGATGAGTTAGTCAATAACTGCCGTTTTAGTAAAAATTGCCGTTTAAATCGTGCGCACGCAGTAGTTGTTTTTTGAAAATTTAATATTGGTTTTTAATGCTTTTTTATCTAGTGGTTTTTTGTAATTCGTTTTTTCATAGTTAGTATTATTTATTAAGAATTAATCTTAATTATCTCATCGCAGGATATCTTATCGGAGGAACCTGCCATAGCAAGGAATTCGTAATAATACGCTTATATAGCTATGAATTAATTTGAAATGAAGTTACTGTACGTATTTTAATACTTTTAATCACATAGACGCAAAAAATTGGAAGTAGGCGTTTCACATATGCGAAATTATATGTTTCAACACAAATAATAAATCTAATAAATGAAAATGTATACCTCTTTAAATTTTCATTGTTTTTAAATTATTTTATATAAACGCTAATTAAATAATGTCGTGTACTGGTTCAAATACTAATAAAATTAAGTACTAATAAGTTTTCACGTGAGCGGCGTGGTTTGCTGAGTGTTCGATTGCTGGGTGTGCCGAACTGGAGGAGTGCCGGTCTCTAAAAACGGAATGTGTAAGAGCAAAATTTGTAGTTTCTTCATCTCTTACCCAATCTCATTTATTTTTGAGCAAAAATGAACATAATGAATGGCCACAACAACAGAGCGATTTAAAAAAAAATTTTATCCTTTAAAATATTTGAAATGGACTCACAAATAATTGTCTCTGCCGCATACGAGAGGCTTTACAAAATATTTATGTACAACACCCAAATTTTTTATGCTTTTTATAAGAAAATACTTTAAGATATCTTTTACGAGATATAATCACTCATATAGTATACTTGTTAAAGTACACTTATCAAGGATAAGTAGGTCTACACAGAAGTGCTAAACTTTACCTTCGATAGCGATACAAAGTTGCCATAACTGGAACAGTCAACGCGGAAGAATGTTTTGTTGCCTCTGTAGTTTTAGTTCAAGATTAAATGAAAGCTCTGTAGATAACTGTTTCGCATTATAAAAATGCTTTCTTAGCACGACGTAATTGCAGATAGTTTGGGATGTGGAAATTTCAAATAATAACTTTTCAAGCGAAGCAATACTGAATTTTAACACTTATTTAATATCAAAATGTTTTGATATCGTTAAGGGTATTGTAGTAGATATAAGTATTATGTGTTTTCTAATTAGTATTTGAGTACATATTAAGGATAAATTGAAATTTGGTTCACATTCAAGCAAGTAAGCTAATATGAATATAGTATGAAACAAAACTATGTAACTATAACAAAAAAGGCATCTATATAATATTTATGGAGGTTATTCTGTGCATCAAACGAGTATATTCGAAGGATTTTTTTGTGAAAAACAATGTTTTCTCTTGAAATCGTAATTTTGCTAGTAATTTTTTTTAGTGACGATCAAAAATGTTTGTTTAGTTCCTTAAAATTATCTAATAGGTTTGACGCACGGAATAACCTGTATGAGTAATAGACACGTTTTTGGTTACAGCCTGTATAAGGCAAGATTTTTGTTCGATTTTATGTACGTTGTAATATAAAAAATTTAACTTTGAAAACATAAATCTTCCCTTATCGGGATGCAGTTACAACTGGGGTGGGCCATCCAGCAAGTTTGACGTAAAATATATTTCCGAGGGCAACGGAATGGTTGACCACTCTTCATATTGCATCGAATAATAGCGGGCCTTCACTGAACGACAGAGTTCCTAGTTGATGGCGCGAGTTGGTTCATTTATTAAACATTCTTTATCTTCCAAATTCTGCAAGTGAAATAGTACTCGGAACTAAGGTACAGAACCTCAAAAATTAATGAAATATAGTGAAGGCGGTTAAGGTCTGTATATTTCGTAATTTAATATATCAGTAGAAATTTATATTACTTTTAACATAGTTTACAATTACGCTGTGCTCAATCGTGCTGTTTTTAACCTTTTCTCAATTAGTTTATACTACGCAAATACGCACTTGTGAGTAAAATGTTATTTGCAGATTTTAATTTTTAACGGTGTTGTTTTTCTACTTTTATTTTTTTACCGTATTTTTTGGTGAGGAAGACATGGTTTTTCACCCGTAGCTGTGCGAGGAATTTATTTCAGTTTACTTACAAGATTATTTTCAAAAATCTTTTAGTTTATTTGAGTATTTTGAAATGGCTTCATTAAAAGATTGTTCACTTTACTGATAATGCATAATTATTCACCGCAAATGTTTGTTTTGTAAAGGTCAATAATTCTATGATTGCATTTGCAATGTGTTTTTTTATCGAAAAACGCTGCATATTTATTTGTCATCGGATCACCGATATTTAAAAAAAAATTAATAATATGAGTTTCTTAATTTCACTAATATTATTAATTTCACTAATATAATCAATATTGTATACTAAATTAAAAAATTTAGTGACTTTATTAGGTCGATCGAGGTAACGTACTCGCTATGTTTTGTCAGTCATCGGTAAGGTTCCCAGTATCTTTTGGACACGTAATTTATATCAAACGTGTCTCCTTTCCCATTAGGAGTCCTTATGTCTACAGTTATATATATAATGGGAGGCATTTCGCACCCTTATTTTGTAAACGAGGTGTCCAGAGTAAGACGAGACAGACTTTTAATCAAAATGAGATAATTCGTGAATAACATTAATAAAAGCGCGGTATAGCTACGATGTAATACTAAATCAACGAAGAAAAATAGCGAGAGGATAAGCTTCAGGATCTGAACTGGAAAACAGCATGAGCATAGCAACAGGCTCAAATCACATTTATTTTTCTCCGTAGCATGTGCGCGGTCTATTAGTGGCTTTTTGATATACAATAAAAAACCGTTTTTTGACAAACCTCCGAAACTAATCTATCGATTTCAACCAAAAATCATAGGTACCATCTATGGACTAAGACAAGTGGCTTTGTTCTGTTCAAATCCAATTAGACTTTTTTCCCTTTTTGTGGAATATACAATTAAAGTTTTCGTTGGCATATTTCAAGGCTGAACATATTTTTGGGCTTTTATCGTTTTGTTTATTCCATTGAGAACATTAAAATAAAGAAGGCTGTAATCAATCGGATTCTCCCTTCAGATTTTATAAGTCTTTGACAGTACATATATGATGATTTCATATTATATTCGTAACGTGATGTGATAAATAAATCTAAAACTTCCTGAAAATTGTCTACCCTTTAAAATTAAAGCCCACCTCCATTAATCTACTATTATTCGATTATATAGACGTGTGTTTCTTATTTTCAATAAACTGGAAAAGTTGTTGAAAGTACAAATGTACAAACATACACGGTCAATTGTCATAAATAATCTATCTTTAGCTGACTAGAAATTATTAACCTCTTACGTTTACTGTACGTTTACGTTTATATTAAAGTTAATAAATTATGAAAATAATTAATATGTTTCACATGACTACGGATCTTTATATATTAGATAAATTGGCATTCTCATTCTATTAAAATAGATAATTTAATATTGAATATATATAATAGCGACTGTCACGTAGCTTGGATGAATAAAAGTGTAGCGAGGTAAATTTTGTATGTTCATTATTGAATAACATAGTTTCCCTAATTGTAACCTTATATTTCCTGACTCAGGTGGATTTGACACGTAACCTTGGCTAACACATATAGCAAATATAAATTCACGCACAGTCAGAAACTATTAAAGGCAAAATATTTTATTTTTCTACTTTTATTTTTCCATTTACTTTACAGAAAAAAATGTTTTAATATTTGTACCGCCCTTATTATGATTTATGGCATTTTTTGGCGTCCGAATTCGCCCCGAAACAGGATTTCGTTTTTTAACCTTATAGACATTGATATATCATCAATAACTTGCGAGAAACATGTTAATTGACTCGCTGTTCGGACATAACGGACTTAATTCTTTGCCCGAAGGTGCGTCCCGTGACCAATACTCATGTAATTCGGATATGTGGTAGGGAGTGTTTTTGAGCACGGTTGTATACATTGATACAGTACTGCGATATGCAGAGTATTTTTAAGAGATTTATGTATGGTTCACATTTGCTGCTTTATCCGTATGTTTATTGCTACTTTTCTTATAATTTAATTTTTCTTAACAAAATAATGATATACATTTTAAGTGTTTGTTTGGACTTCATATTCTTTCTAACGAGTAGATTATTTTCGCAAATCAGCGAAAAGATATGATCAAGGTTAAAGTTACAGTCGGTGCAAATTAAACAGGTGGATATACAATTGATTTTACTGTATCAGTAGTTATTATTATTAAGGGTTGTTTCGCTTGTAAAGGTGCTTCTGTTCTATTTTTTATTCTGTTTTTTGTTTTTTTTTGTGGACGAAGTAACAAAGTGGTAAAGTTTGAAAAAATAACTTAGTAGCACCATAGATTTTGCCAAAGTTTGTTCATAAAAATTATATGAAAGATATAGGACTACGAGTTTCTTAACGGGCTCACAAATGTTTGGAAATATTTAATGTTGTAGTATGAGATGTGAAACTTTTAACAAGTATGGTTTAAATATGATCTATATATAGAAAAAGGAAAATAAATGAGTTCCTGTTGGTCTCACGAACTTAAGTTTTGTTTATAACAATTTTTATTAGTTTCAAATCGTGCAGCATGACCATCTAGCGTTTTGTGCAATTTCATGGTATCTGTTTTTATTACTCCTGTTACCACTTACAACACTGACAAAGGCAAGATTGAGTTTCGAGCACAGAACGCTGAACTGAGTATTATGAGAAAATTTATTAAAAAATTACAGGAAATAAAAAATTCATGTTGAAATTGAATACAAAAACAAACTGTGAGACATAAATACCTGGTTTCACCCGGCGCATTTTTACTTTTGTGAGAATATTTTATAAGGTTAATCTCAGTTAACCGCACGCTTATATCGAGTATACGCGATACGTCTATGAGTTTTTGGTTCAGTAAGGTACTTCAAATACTCTTACAGTTTACTTTGTGTTTAAAGAATTTTACGATTACTGAACAGCGTGTTTATACAATTTTCTTATCTACTCGATACAAGTTCAAACTTCAAAGAAGTTTCCATTAGATTTGATGAGCTAATTTGAATAATATAGCATACATAACTATATCATAGAGGTTGGTACAATAGAAGATGCGATTTTTATAAAGTATGCCATTATGAATCATGAAAGCAAAGTGTATAGCGTCGATACTGATTTTAAAAATCACTTCCTTGATTGTTTACTTAATTATTACGTAAACAATCAAGGAAGTGAAGTTTCACAAATTAAAAAGAAGTAAATAATTACATTTGATAAAAGTAATGACAACACATTTCGATAATTATATTTTCGGTGACTCCTAAGGGGTCATCTTCTGACGCAAATTAATTACGTGGTTGAGCAGTTAAATATTGTTGAAAATTTCAATAAGATTCAGTTATTGATAGTGTTTTTGCCAACGTCATCCAGCAATGTGACAACAAATTATTATTTAGGATAAAAATGATATACTTTTCAATTGTATTCTTTCGAATTACAAAGTGTGTAAATTTTAATTAACTAGGTAAATATAGCAGACTTCGTAAAAATTTTAAATGGTAGATTGGTAATATTGAGTCGAAAAACTGCCCAACATAATTAAATAACTTGACTTCGGATTCGTTTAGTTTTCTAAATGGCTTATAATAAGTAGATCTACATGGATGTGAAAAATGGTACGTTCGATGGCGATAAAAAGTTGCGATAATTGAGGCGACTGCAGCCGACGTATATTTTTTATTAGATTTTCATAAATTTAGTACAAGATTAAATAAAAATATGTGGAGAACTGTCTCGTTTTATAAAATAATCGATTTGTTTTCCTGGATACAACTACGTGAATAGTTTAAACTTTATAGATATCGTTAAGTGTATCGTAGTGGATATAAGTATTATATGTTTTCTAAGCAATACTCGAATATATATTAACGATATATTGAAATTTGGTTCATATTCAGACTGTGACAAAAAATGTGTCTACTATTTTTACAGGTGATTCTGAACATCAAACTGGAAAAATATTTGAGGAGTTTTCCTGTGAAAAAAAGTTTTTTTAATTGAAATCACAATTTTGCCCGCATTTTTTTTAAACGTTTGAGAATTTTCATTTAGTTTCTTAATATTTACTACTAGGTTTGATGCACAGAATAACCTATACGAGTAATAGACGCGTTCTTGGTCACAGCCTGTGTAAGGCAAGATATTTGTTAAATGCTAGATTGTGATATAAAAAATATATCTTCGAAAATATAAATTTAACTCGTTTCATAATGTAGTTACTACTGAGGTGGGTCATCTTGCAAGTTGACATAAAATATGTGTCCCGAGGGTAAAGGAGTGGTTAAAAGCGGGGCTTCACTAAATCACAGGGCGCCTAGTTGGTGGTGAGAGTTGGTTTATTTTTTAAACGTGTATTATATTCTAAATTCTGCAATCGGATTGGTACGTGGAACTAAGGTACAGGACTCTAAAAATTAATGAAATATGGTAATGGCAGTCAACTGACTGTTGAGCCAGCTGACTCAACAGTCAATTGGCTGCCAATTTCGAATGGTAATTTCGAACCGCCAAACAAAAATATTACATACCAACGAGAAAGTGATAACCATTCTTCTTATGCACGCCCGTGGTTTAGTCGTATACTGTGTTATCGACGTGACTCCAATAAAACAGGGGTGAAATGCAATTACATTTGAGTTGCCGGTAAATCGAAGAGAATTGTTCAAATACTTCTTACTCACCCTCATCATGCGATCTTTATAACTCATCATCGTCATTATTGGACGTTATTTGACTTTGTAAAGTAATATAAATTGAAGAATCAACTGCGTAATTTCGTGTCCATCTAATACTAGCTAAATAATCGTTTTACTATTACTTTTCAGTTCTAATATATTATCATCTCTATCATTACTTACAGATTTCTTTCAATTTTTAATGGTTGTGTAACTACACTCGTACATGGTGATTCATTATTTTTGAAAAGTTTACAGAAAAACTAAAACAATAATTATAAATATCATAGTTTTTAAAAAAAATGTAAGATATGTTTCCTTCTACCAAAGATATACACGGAAATACATTTAAACCGTACAAAATAATATGATTATTTGTAAATAGTTTAATAGAAATAATATTTTATTCTCAAATATTAATATTTGAACGAATACTTTACTCATACTTAATTGATTTTATTTGTCACTGTTTTAAAACTTTGCTATATTTTTTTGAAGTTCAAAACGAAATGATTATTTAAATTTAGTGGCTATGGTGGACTGAAAGGGTTCGTTTTGGGTACAAATTTATTACATTTTAAGAATATATTACATTCAATTTGAAATAAATATATAAACAAAATATATACTTATTACATTATTGGATGTGCCATTCTAAGTTTAAGTATTCAAAGATATAAAATATTTGTATACAAAGTAAAACAAAAGTTTGATTATATATTTCCAGGAAAATAACGTTCTAATTAAGGCTACAAAGTTTTTCTGGGCCAATCTCAGATAAAACTCAAACAAACTTAACGATAAGTACTGAATGACCTACATAGTTTGGGCCGTGACGCATAAGTACTCGAGTTTAACTTTGTCGACAAGTAATCGCCAGATAGGAATGGGATTTATGCTAGTGCAATCGATACTAACGGCAGTCTACGGAGATGTCTACCGCTTATTATCCACTTTTTTACGACAGCTCTGAAAAGCGGTAGGTATATTCGTAAAGGGATGATTCAGGAAACATAAAGTTCAGATTTTAAGGTGGAATTGGAATTGAATTAGAATAAAGCACAAAAATAACTTGTGGGTTAGAACTAAGGGCAGGAAAAGTTACAGCCGGTGAATTTTGTTAATAAATAATTTGCTGATAAAGGTAGCATTTTAATAAGCAGGCATTAAGACTTATTTCTTGTTGGCTTCCTTATTTCGGCCCTCGTGCCAATTTAAATGAAGCTTTCATTAATGTATACGTTTGGTTCTTTACAGTTATAAATTATAAGTCAATTGTAGATAATATATATTATGTGAAGATTACAGATTATGCATCATCACGTTATATGTAAAGAATGAAAGATGGTCTTTTCTCGCTGTCACTGATTAAACCATAAAATTTGATGTCATTTAGGACCGATTTTCTTAATTTTGATAATGCATTAATTATTATTTTAATAATAAAATATCAATACGTTGGAAAACACAAAAAAGCTGATAGTGATTAGGAAATGATAAAGAGCGAGAGTGACTAGGAACACCCAGTTTGTTTACACTAATTGGAGAATATGTTTACAAAATTAAAAGGTTTCTTTATAGCAATGAGAAAGTTTGTTCACAAAAAATAAGACAGCTTGTTTACAGCAATAAAAGAATTGTTTGACGACAATAAGAGAGTTTGTTTATAGAAATAAGAAAGTTCGTATACAACAACAAGAGAGTTTGTTCATTAGAAGGAAACTAATTTCACACTGGTTACTTTATATATTTATTTATTTAATAATTTACGATATACGAATTTAATAATTACACGAGCAACGCCGATCAACAGCCATTAATACATATATACAATGAAATTTATGACTCTTTGTAAAAAATTGACAAAACCAAGTGTTAAGATATGGGCATGTATATATAGAGTGATTTTAAAATAAATGTTTCAGTAAATTGCTTTAAATACTATGAAGGTTATGGTTATTTTTTTTAGTCTGCTAGAAATATGTAAAACAGTTAAAATAGGTAAAATATTAAGGTAAATATAGAATTCGGTTCAAGTTGAACACACAATTGATTTTATCGTATCACTACTTATTTGCATAAGGACGCGTCCAGTATTGCCAATCCAACAGCTTATTCAAACGAAGTTGTTAGGGGAGCTAAGTAAACAACGACATTGATTAAATTGTTCGAATTGAATTGTGACGCATTTTTTCGCGTCGGATTTTCTTCCCAATATATATACAACATTCTAAAAACAGCATTTATTTTAGAAAGAGTAAAATAAGTAATACCACCGTAAAGTTTGAGAAAATTAAATGTTAGCACGAAATATTTTTCAAAGTTTATAAAAATGATATTGGCCCGTACTTTTTTCATATGTTTACAAGTGTTTGGGGATATTTAACCATGTAGCAAGATATATATTATTTTTAATAAGTATGTTTTATATATATATATATATATATATATATATATATATATATATATATATATATATATATATATATATATATATATATATCTATAAATATTATAGCTTTCAGAAGTATCGAGCTCAGAAGTATCATATAGAATAAAGTTTTTCCAATGATAAGGAAAATAAATGAGCACCTGTCGGTCTCACGGGTATAAGTTTTGTTTATAGCAATATTTATTTGTCTTAATGCATGATTGTTTAACGTTTTGAGTAAATTCCTAATACCTGTTTTAGTAATTCCTGTTGCCACCTGTAAAATTGACCACGGCTAAACTCTCTGCATTTTGATTATTTGGGCACGGAACACTGAAATTGAGTACAGTGAAAATGGATACCAAAAAATTGCTTTGAAAATCGTAGGCAATGTTTTCCCAACGAAAGAAAAAAATTCCACTGCGAAATTTAGTTCGGAAACGTCAATAATGTAAGACCTAAATATTTGCTCTTTCCCAGCGGTATTATCGTGAGAATATTTAGGCACCGTCAATTTCCGTTAACCGCACAATTAGAGCGAGTCGTGTATTTAGTCGCCAAATGATACGCATATCAATTTCGTAAGGCATTCTGAGTAATAAGGGCTTTCTGTAGATGCATAAGTGATTAAGCCTTTGAGGTGTCCCTTTCGTGAAATCAACGGAAAATGCGGAAGGACGGCAAAATACAGGCGGGAAATTAGGTCAGCATTTTGTTTCATTATTCGACCCTTCATGTGGGTTTGAAAGGGTTGTCGATGTGCGCATTTCTATTCAAATTCCAACAAGTACTTCGTAGCAAGGCTGCCATCCTTTTATTTATTGCTGTTTGTTTTTCGAATTAAAAAAGTAAGAAAGTGAGATACTCCAAATTCACTTAGTGTTTACGTTAAGTCTAAATAAATACATTTAAGATTTTGTATGATATTTTAGTTTAGTAACAAAAGTTTATTGTGTCTTGATGATAAGTAAATAGTTAAACTTTTATAATACCGATAAGACATATGATATTGAAATTTTTTGGTTCGTTAATATTTATTTTTTAAATTTAAACTATATTATTTCTTACTCTTTAAATCAACATTAGTTCTTGTAAACTTATAGTCAGCCAAAAATACGTCTTGGTGATATTTTAGTGATAAATTACCGATTCTTAAGGATTAAAAAATCATTCAGAATTTTGTTGTTATTTCTACGAAATGATAAATACATGGGATGAGCTAGACAATAATTGCCATTTTAGTGCGAAAGAGCTTTTAAATCACATGTCATCAAATATGACTTTGGTTTTTAGTGCCTTTTTGTCGAGTGGTTTTTTGTAATTAGTCTTTTCATAGTTATTTGATGAATCAATCTTAATTATCTTATGAAGCAGTAATTATTTGAAGAACCCGGCATCGTACTAATACGCTTAAGACAATATGGCTACAAATTAATCCCAACTTAATAAAATACTTTTAAACACATAGATGTTATTATTTAAAAAAATTGGAAACAGACATTTCACATATTCGAAATGATATGCTCCAACACAATGATACATCATATAGATGAAACTGTATACCTCTTTCAATTTTCTAACAAATAATTTGTTTTTAAATTATTTTGATAGTTGTATTAGAGTTAGTCGGCCATATGGGCGTAAGGATTACAATTTAATTTTGGTATATTGAGGAGCAGAATTATATATTTTTAAGATGAATGCATATTAAATTGTGTGTAAGGATATGACACTACCTTTTATACAATTATATGTCCTTAATTACTTTAAAACAGGGTTTCCCAACCTTTTTTTGTTGAGGCTCCCCGGACTATAAATTATATTTTCATGCCCCCCTTTACTTTTTCATGCCCCCCCCTTTGATTTAGTAAATTAAATAAAAATGGTAATTAAATTATTTTGATAGTTGTATTAGAGTTAGTCGGCCATATGGGCGTAAGGATCACAATTTAATTTTGGTATATTGAGGAGCAGAATTATATATTTTTAAGATGAATGCATATTAAATTGTGTGTAAGGATATGACACTACCTTTTATACAATTATATGTCCTTAATTACTTTAAAACAGGGTTTCCCAACCTTTTTTTGTTGAGGCTCCTCGGACTATAAATTATATTTTCATGCCCCCCTTTACTTTTTCATGCCCCCCCCTTTGATTTAGTAAATTAAATAAAAATGGTAATTAAATTATTTTGATAGTTGTATTAGAGTTAGTCGGCCATATGGGCGTAAGGATCACAATTTAATTTTGGTATATTGAGGAGCAGAATTATATATTTTTAAGATGAATGCATATTAAATTGTGTGTAAGGATATGACACTACCTTTTATACAATTATATGTCCTTAATTACTTTAAAACAGGGTTTCCCAACCTTTTTTTGTTGAGGCTCCCCGGACTATAAATTATATTTTCATGCCCCCCTTTACTTTTTCATGCCCCCCCCTTTGATTTAGTAAATTAAATAAAAATGGTAATTAAATTATTTTGATAGTTGTATTAGAGTTAGTCGGCCATATGGGCGTAAGGATTACAATTTAATTTTGGTATATTGAGGAGCAGAATTATATGTTTTTAAGATGAATGCATATTAAATTGTGTGTAAGGTTATGACACTACCTTTTATACAATTATATATCCATAATTACTATAAAACAGGGTTTCCCAACCTTTTTTTGTTGAGGCTTCCCGAACTATAAATTATATTTTCATGCCCCCCCTTTACTTTTACATGCCCCCCCTTTGATTTAGTAAATTAAATAAAAATGCTAACTGAAGTTTGTAAATACACAAACTTACCTTTTAACAGTGAGACACAATAATTTTACACACTCAAACTGATATCTCACCAAAAAATGTACACCAAAACGTCAAATTTTTCGCAAGTTTGTGGTAATAATAGTGATTATGATATTTAATTTCATTAATTTTATGCATGTAAATTAAACATTACATTGTAATGTTAATGTTGTTCGTATATTTTTTTGTTTTTTCTTTCTAAAATGCAAACGCTTTCCATCCCCCTTGACATCTCTCTATGCCCCCCTTGGGAGGCGCGCCCCCCTGGTTGGGAACTCCTGCTTTAAAATATACGTTAAATTACGCAGATATAAATATGGGAAAATATATTCAGATACATATTTGGTTGTTACCGGTGTGCTTGTTGTTGTTTGCGTGGATGTTTAGAAAATATTAAAAAATTAACGGTAACATTAATATACGTAACTCTGTCTATTATGATAATTGTAAAAGAAATGTTTTTAAATAAGACAGCTCGTCGAATCTACCAGCATTTCAACTTCATTAATACAACGTATAAACAGACACAAACAGAATACTTCCGAAAACATATTTTTGTATAGGTTTTAAAATATGTAATAACCAAATTTATACAGCCTAGTGTCCTACTTATCAAAGTGATTAAAGTACAATTATTGAAAACAGATTCAAATAACTTTAAATAAATTGAGGAAACAAAGTATGATTATATCACGGTCGTGTATAAGATTGTAAACGACGTCTGAGAGGGCGCAACCTATATGCGTCTGCCCGCATTTGGATTCCACACTTAAGCATATCGATAGCCACCATCCCGCTTTCACTTCTTGCCATGCTTCTTCCATTATGTCTTCTTCAATATCATTGGGCCATTAAAATATACTTAGCGCTATCTTTTGATATACATGCAGTTAGGCACTTCTGTGCTATTGTTGTACTAATGCAATATAAATAAATTTTTGAAAGATATTTAATTCATATCTTGATAAGAAAATATAAAAATAGTCTAATTCATTGTTTTTCATTTTACGCAAAATTTACATTTTTTCTTATATGTATGGATTTACGTGCAATATTTTATTTTACTTGTGATTTTTATACTTGATTTGTAGTTTACGTTCAGCTTATATTTCGCGACAAGTCATTGTAAATGTATAGCAAAAAAGGTTAAAAAAGTATTTATAGACAAAAGTATTCGCAAGTTACTTTCGGAGCAGGTACTGGTAAACATTTGTAAACAGATGTACTCATCACTATTGCAAACTTTTATAAACTTCCCCTTAGGTTTTATGAGATAATTTAATAATGTAGCGACTATAACTCTACAGTAGGAGTTGTTACAACAGAAGATGCGATTTTTATAAAGCATTCCGTTACGAATCATGAAAGCCAATCGCATATCGTTAACACCAATTTGGCAAATCATTTCGTTGGTGTCTTTACTTATTATTATACCATTAGGGGCAACTGCTGTAAAACCCTCTAAGCTTCACAAATTGAAAGGAAGTTTAATGAAAACAGATAAAACATATTTATATTTAAATTTAATTTTCGTTCATTGCAAAGGATTATCTCCTGATGCAATATGATTATGTGGTTAAGCAGTTGAAAATACTAATGGAAAATTTGGATGAAAATCATTTATTGATAATGCATTTTTAGAGAGTACTGCAACGTGACGACAAAGTTTTATTGAAAACGACACATGATATTCTTTTCAATAGCACACATCATAACAATTTTAATTTCAATTCTTCTGAGTTACGAAGTGTCTTATAAATATACTAGGCGCCGTAAAAAGCTCAAATGGTATATTGTAGAGCAAATAATTAATTAATTATTAATGGAACCAAAAAAGCGCATCATAATTATATAACGTTAGATGAGTTCAGTTTTCTAAATGACCTTTTGCTACATTTACTTTAACACTCCGAAAAGTATGTCGCGATTATAATTTGACACTCTAATCAATTAATTTAACATGTCGACTTAGAAGCTTTTCTTAGACTATGTGTTCAGAAGCTCGCGAGATTGCAGCTTACAACAGAGCATTTAGCTATATTCAATTAAACGGTCAGACTACCTCTTTTCCACCCGATGTTGTCGGTGGAGATAATTCTTTATTGTGCCACGACGTCTTATGTTCGATTTAGAGTTTGGAATTAATCTTTTATTAAGCTGTCTGAAAACTACTAGTTTTATCAGATATATGCGTGTTACAGACAAACTTCGTCGCTGTTGGGCAAGACTTATATTAACAGCTTTTAATTTTCAGCAGCTGCTACTGACATTGATTGACACTGATTTAGACAAATGTTTTTAGCTTTGGTTATTTCTTTACTTTTTGCGCTCTAACGTATTTTACACAAATAAATTCCTTGCTTTTATTTCTGTATTTGCTGAAAAAATTTTCACTTAGAATTTAAAAGATTGAAATGGAACTAATTTATGACATTACTAATTCTTCTTAATTACACATATATAAATTATGTGTAGTCGAAACTTGTTGGATTTCAGAAATTGGCAGGATTTTACCAAATTATAGAAACGAAAAACCTAAGTTTATAAATAACACAAATTACGAATGCCAATTAAATTGTGTCGTGTGCTGGTTCAAGGACCAATAAAAAGTACTGTTTGTGCTAAATTAATTTACAGCAATTTGTAACTATTAAGTTATTGCTGAATTTGTCGTCCATATTTTATATGTATATTTCTGTCTCGCTAAGCGGCGTGGTTTGCTGAGTGTTGGACTACTGGGTGTGCCGAACTGGAGGAGTACCGGTCTATAAAAACATAATGTAAAAGCAAAATTGTAGTATCTCATCTCTTATTTCAGTTTCATTTATTTTTGAGCAAAAATGAATTGAAAAATTAAATTTTTGCTTTGATACTTTCAAAATATTTGAAATGGATTCACAAAAAATTGTCTGTGTCGCATACGCATACGAGATATTATCACCCATATAGATAAGAACATCTACATAGACAAATGTTCGTCTACATAACAAAATGATACGTTTGATAGTGATAAAAAGTTGCGAAAACTGAAGCATCCGACGTCGAAGGATATTTTTTATTGTCGCTCTGTAGCTTTAGTGCGAGATTGAATGAAAGCTCTGTAGAGAAATGTCTCGTATTATATATGAATCGACTTGCTTTTTTGGAAAGACGTAATTGTATATAGATTGTGATGCGGAAATCTCAAATAATTTTTTAAAGCGAAAACTAACTTTTAAAGCGAATCAACATTGAATTTGAAAACTTATTTAATATCAACCTTTAATGATATCGTTAAGCGTATTGTAGTATGTATAAGGGTTTTCTATGTAATACTCGGGTACATATTAATGTATTGAAAATTGGTTCACATTCAAGCAAAAGAAGGTAACCTGAATAGAGGATGAAGTAAAAAAACTAACAAAGAAGGTAATCTATATATTATTTTTGCGGTGCTCCTGTGCATCAAACGAGTATATTTGAAATGTTTTTCTGTGAAATATAATTTTTTCTCTTGGAATCGTAAATTTGCGAGTAATTCTTTTTCAGAAACCATCGAAAATTGTTATTTAATTCATTAATATTTTCTAATAGGTTTGATGCACGGATTAACCTGTATGGGTAATAGACACGTTTTTGGTTACAGCCTGTATAAGGTAAGATTTTTGTTCGGTATTATGTACGTTGTGACACAAAAAATATAACTTTGAAAACATAAATTTAACTCTTATCGGAATGCAATTACTACTGAGGTATACCATC
Source organism: Druceiella hillmani (assembly GCA_039881145.1). Classification (NCBI taxonomy): domain Eukaryota; kingdom Metazoa; phylum Arthropoda; class Insecta; order Lepidoptera; family Hepialidae; genus Druceiella; species Druceiella hillmani. Next base: position 7,758,459 of record JAYKKI010000055.1, read on the forward strand.
CAGCTAGTTTGACATAAAATATGTATCCCGAGGGCGACGGGATGGCTGACCACCCTCCATATCGCGTCCAATAAAAGCTGGCCTTCACTAAACGACAAGCTTCCTAGTTGATAAAGTGAGTTGGTTTATTTTTTAAACGTGTTTTAAATTACTAATTCTGCAATTGGAATAGTACTCGGAACTAAGGTACAGAAAAATTAATGAAAGATAGGGAAGGCGGCTAACATCTGTGTATTTTGTAATTTAATAGATTTGTGGAAAATTATATTAGTTTTAAAATGGTTTACAATTACGCCATATTCAATCATGCTCCTAAATATGCTGTTGGTTACTTTAATAAATTACTGATATTAGTGACTTTATTATAAAAATTAATAATATTAGCGAGTTAATTAAGTGGATCGATTCAAATAATGTTCTTAGATTTAGTTATTTCCTTTGTTAGTCGTGGTAACGATTTTTTCTCTAAACCAATAATTTGTGCCTCAAAGTTTCCTTAAGTGCTATTTAGAGAAAAAATTACTTCTGTAGCTAAAAGATTACACACCTTATTATGATAAGGTTGGGTTGAATTATTAAAATAAAATTATATTCGGAACAAACGTAATTTAGTACCAATGATAATTTGAAAATTTTGTTAGTATGACTTGAAAGAGTATAACATAAAAACGACGAATTCGAAAAAAGGAATTACAGCTCGCGATTATTTATAAGAAAAAAATCGATTTGAAAAAAAATTACTCGCCAGAAAGGTCATCAAATTTGTTTGTTTCTAACTTTTTTCAATAATTTTACAATGATTATGTCCTTAGACACTACGCACTTAACTTATACAAAGGAATAAACGAGAATTAATCCAATTAAATAAGGTAAAACCGTTATATAAAAAAAAATTGTGAAAATATTTTTGGTGCTAAATTGCTTTTATACCATATATTATAATTCGTTATTATATACTAATATTTTTCTAATGATTATATTCAAATATATTTTAATCCAGTGCTTACCCAAAATACATTAATTAAACTATTTATTGATATTGAATATATTTGGCGTTAATTTTATAGAAATTCATTATTCACAATTAAATGAAACTACGTGATGTAGTATTATTTCTACTTTCTTTAATTTCTTTACCACGACCTTAAAGATCTATCTTTGCTAATATCCCACCTGAAGATGTTGTAATACAACGAAACCTAGGTCGTGGTAAAGAAATGAAAGAAAGTAGAAATAATACTACATCACGTAGTTTCATTTAATTATCTATTTATTGATATTGGTTATAATTCTTTCATTATTTCCATCGTGTAAATATGTATTAGCATTGTGTTGATGCAAATTCCTTATCGTATTCGATTTTCTTTAAATAAATACTATTCTTTGTATAATTCATGAAAGAATTAATTATACTATTAAATCATGGGCAACTACTAATTAAAAAGAACTAATCTTCGATAGAAATGACACAAAACACGAGTCTCGAAATGTCAAATAACAATATTACATTAACAATGAAAATCTAGAAAACGTTCAATATATTTTCATAGTTTAGTCACAGACTCGTGAAAATATTTTTTCGAGTAGATGTTTTCTTTTATATGCTTTTCTATTTGCATGGATTTTACCCACATTTAACATTTTGTCTTAACACGTAATATTTACATCAAATAACCTCTTCTTCACGTTCATCATTGGCATATCTTAGTCAGTATGATTTATTTCTTGCGCCCAATCAATGTAATCACCATTATTCTGATAAATCTCATATATACATATATATATATATATATATATATATATATATATATATATATATATATATGTGATTCGATTACTCGTGCCGTTGCGATGACTTCACCTCAACTGTCATCTCGATATATTATTATAGTTATAGATATGTACCGCAATTTGAACTCTCTCCTCTTAAGGGTTACGCTTTCATGAAAAAGCAGGACAAATGTGGGAAAAGTTACCGGTATCTTTCGGGACACATAATTTATATGAAACGTTTTATATCCTTTCCCATTAGGAGTCCTTATGGCTACAATTGTGTATATTATGGGAGGCATTTCGACATCCTTATTTTGCATTATGTTTATAGGTAAACGAAGGGTTTAGAGTAAAACGAGATAAACTTCATGAAAATGAAGCAATGGATGAATTACATCAATAAAAGAGCGGCATAGTTACAATAAAGTACTAATAGAATTAGTAGAAGAAGTACTAGAAGATTTCGCATCAAGAGTTGTAGACTTATCAAATTAGGACACCGAGAGGATAACCCTTAGATTCCGAGCTGTCAAATGATGTAACCATAGCAACAGTATCAAATCACAGTCATCTTTCTCTACAACATGTGTGCAGTCCATTAGTGGCTTTCTGGTATACGATAAGAAACCATTTTTGGACAGATCTCTGAAACTGCTCTACCTACTTTAACGAAAAACCATAGGTACCATCTATAGGCTAACACGAATAGCTTTGTCATGTTTCAATTTAATTAGCCTTTTTTAAGTTTTTGTGGAATTTAAATAAAAAGTCTGTAATTAACCAGATTCTCCCTCCAGATTTTATAAGTCTTTCACAGTACATATACGTACGTTCATACATACGTATAAACCCACAGATTCCAATGTGAATTGTGCTCATAAACCTTTCCTAAATAATAAAAATATACCTTTCCTTTGAAAATGGAAATGGAATTCTTCTCTTAATTTCATTGATCTTCTTATGGACGTTAAAGCAACATTTTCATTATTTTGTCGAAATTCTGCATGGTGTCTGATTTAATAAAATATTTATGAAATAACATAATAAATGGCTCTAAAACTTCATGAAAATTATCAACCTTTTAACACCAAAACCCACCTCCTTTAAACGCTACTACTATTATTCTGTTACATAGATACCTTGATCTCTATATACTGAACAAGTAAATATGTGTTAATAGACACGGACAATCTTTATAAATTATCTATCTTTAGTTGACTAGAAGCCTCGTGAAAATAAAACTGTATGTACGTTCACATTAAATAGTGGTAATGAATAATATGTTTCATATGACTACAAGTCTTTTGTACATTGGATACAATTGCTATTATAATTCTGTTCTCACGAAATCGAAAATTGAACATTGAATGAATTGTCACAGCAGCGACCACACACCGAATAGATATCACTTTAGCGAGGAAAAGTAAATATGTTTATTATTGAATAATACAGTCCCCTAATTGTAATCTTATAATTCCTGACTCAGCTGGACTCGACACGTAAGCTTGGCTAAAACATATAGCACATATAAATCCACGCACAGTAATAAACATAACTGAAGACAAAAGGTTTTATTCCTCTGAAGTAAAGGTTTTCCGGGTCAATCGAAGTAATTGAAAAAATATTTTAACCGCCCTATTTATGATTTATGGCGCTTTCCGACGTCCGAATTCGCCTCGAGACAGGATTTCCTTCTTTAGCCTTATAGCTTGCGAGAAACATGTTTATTGATTCGCCCTTCGACTTTGGTAAACAGAGCAGATTTAATTCTTGACGTAACGGACTTATTCTCTGCTCGAAGGTGCGTCCCGTTACCAATCCTCATGTAATTCGGATATGGGGTGGGGAGTGTTGGTGACCACGGTTATTTACATTGATAAAATACTGCGATATGGAGAGTATTTTTAAGGGATTGATGCATAGCCACATTGCGTGTATGTTTATTGCCACTTTTCTTATAATTTAATTTTTACTTAACAAAATAATGATAAACTATTAAAGCGTTTGTTTGGAATGCATTGACTTACTTTATATTCTTTCTAAAGAGTACATTACTTTCGCAACTCAGCTTAAAGGTGTTGTTACAGTATTCAATTCCAAGAGCGAAGCCAGAGCGGCACATCTCATCCTCAATAAATCACATTTTTACTGATATCTAATTGTGTTTTACTGAACAGTACTATTAACTTTTCATTCACAATTAAGAGTATTTTGGTTGTTTCATATTCGTATGTAGTAAAATGTTTTGATTAGCTTTAAGATTATTTATTTCATGAGTTCTTAAAGTAAATACGAATGATTGAAATTTATCAGAACATAATAATTTAGAGGCATTAAATAATACTAAATGCTACGATAGAAATTCTCGTAATAAACCACCTGATTGGTACTTTATTCAGTAATATTTTGGTTATGTCAATCTCACTGTGATATATTTTTTATTTTTGATACATATTTATTCAATTTATCGTATATTCGCATACTCTAAAATTTTTTCCTGGCTTTAAAATTGTTTACGAGTATCTGCCTATGCTGTTGTGTATTTTTAATTTTGATATACTCTCCTTTTTAAGAGAATTTTTTACCCAGAATAAGAGGTTTCTTAAAATAAGTTAGCTTTTTAGTTCATTTAAAGAAATAAGAGAGTTTTATTATTATAAGAAAACCAATCTCACACCCGACACTTTGTATATTTGTTTACTTCCTACTTTAAATGAGTAACATCGATCGAAATGAATACGAGCAACACCGGGTAACATCCACTAGTATATATATACAATACAATGTATAACTCTTTGTAAAAATGCAACAAAAGTGAGTTTTCTGATGCGAGCATTACAGAGAGATTCTAGAGTAAATTTTCTACAAATTGCTTTAAATAATATCAAGGTAGCGTATCAGTATTTTTTATTATTATTATTATTAAGGGTTGTTTTACTAGAAAATGTGCTTCTGTTCTATTCCTTTTTGATTTTTTTGTAATAGAAGTAATAGAGTGGTAAAGTTTGAGAAAATAATTTAGTGGCACTATATATTCTCTCAAAGTTTGTTTACAAAAATTATATGAAAAATGTAGGCCTATAGTTTTTTAACGGGCTCACAAATGTTTAGAGATATTTAATCGTGTAGTATAATATGTGCAATTTTTAACAAGTATGGTTTACATATGATTAGTTTTGTTTATAACAATATTTATTTGTCTCAAATCGTACAGCATGATCATCTAGCGTTTTGTGCAATTTCGTGGTGTCTGTTTTGACGTGAATACGCCTTTAAATTTGCTACAATACGGGGGCAATCCAAACAACCTAATGATAACAAAATCGGGGGATACAGTTTGGCGTTGCAGTTTCCAATCTATCCTCTACATAAAAAATTATACCACTGACAAAGGCATGATTACAACACAGCCAAAGGCATGATCGAGTTTCGAGCACAGAACGCGGAATTGAGTATTATGAGATTGTTTTTCAAAATGTTAATACTGTTTTTCAATTGAAATAACAAATTCTACGTTGAAATTGAAAATGGAAACAATAAGATTGTGAGACGTAAATACCTGTTATCACCCGGCATCTATTTGCTTTCGTGAGAATATTTTGTAAGGTTAATTTCAGTTAACCGCACGCTTATATCGAGTCGCCTCGTGATACGCCTATGAGTTTTTAGTTCAGTAAGGTACCTCAAATACTCTTACAGTTTACGTTATGTTTAAGGAATTTCATGATTTTTAATTAGATTTTAGTTTAATAACGAAATTTAACAGTATTTGGAGGGAAACTAAATAATTTAAAATATAACTTCTTCTTTGCCAGCACTACAGCCTAGTGCAGGGCAAGGCTTTCCCAATCTGCTCCCTCCAGGCAGTACGACTTGATGCAAGGTTTCTCCACCTGTTGACTCCCAACATTTTTAAGTCTTTATCTAAACTGTTCAACCACTTTGTAGGTGATCTTCCTCTTTTCCTTGTACCTTCAATCTTCGCGAACGTCAGTTTTTTAACTGGGTCCAGATCTCCCGTCGAAAAACATGTCCCAACCATAGGTTCCGTAGGTCTTGATTACTCTCTAAATGTTTGCTTGCCCATATTTAGTATAAATTTCATTGTTATATAAGCTTCTCCAGAGCGCACTGACGTAAATTAATTATGTGGTTGAGCAGTTGAATATTGTAGAAAATTTCAATAAGATTTAGTTATTGATAGTGTTTTTTCAAAAGGATGCTATGTCACATAGCTATGTGACATAAAGTATTTTTTAGGATAAAACATTATATTCGTTTCAATTGTATTCTTTCGAGTTATGAAGTGTGTAAACTTAAGTTACCTAGAAAAATATAATAGATGCCGTAAAAATCTCAAATAGTAGATTGGTAATATAAATTGAGTCGAAAAGTTGCGCATAATAATTAAATAACTTGACTTCCGATATGTGTAGTTTCCTAAATATTATAAATAATATATTTATAATAGAGCATTAAGTTAAGTCTATTTTTATTCCACGCGATGAAGTTGTTGGAAATAGTTTTTTATTGTGCGACGACGTCATATGTTAGGCCTAAAGTTTTGGGATCAACCTTGAAAATTATCTGTATACGACTACTTCTGTTAGACATGTGTGTATTACAGAGAGAAAGTTCATTGCTATTTTAATACGAATTACGTTGATAGCATTTAATTTTCAGCAATTGGTACCGACATGGATCTTTAGACAAACGCTTTTGCCCTCAGTTATTTCTATACTTTTTGTTTTACAAACAAATTCACGTTAACGTTTTTATAATATTTCTAATGCATTTAGAAATAATTGTCTATGTTGCATACAAGACGCTAGGTGATCAGAACATAATAATTTAGAGGCATTAAATAATATTAACATCCACTAGTACATATATACAATACAATGTATAACTCTTTGTAAAAATGCAACAAAAGTGAGTTTTCTGATGCGAGCATTACACATTATTTACTTGAGATATGTACAACACCAAAGTTTTGTGTGCTGTTCATTAGAAAATCTTTTATATTCTCCAATAATTTATATTACATTTTATTATGTCATAATCTATTACCTCTAAAGATGTGAACATAATTTAAAAATTTCCGCTTAAGATATCTTTTAAAAATGATTGTCACTAATACAGTGCAAATATTAAAGATAAGTAGATCTACATGGATGTGAAAAGTGATACGTTTGATAGCAATAAAACTTTGCGGTAATTGAAGCGACGGCAGCCGACGTATATTTTTTATTACATTTCTATAAATTTAGCACAATATTAAACAAAAATGTGTGGAGAACTGTCTCGTTTTATAAAATAATCAATTTGTTTTTTTGGAACCATGTAATTGCAAATAGATTAATCTTTATAGACATCGTTAAGTGTATCGTACTGGCTATAAGTATTTTATGTTTTCTAAGCAATACTCGAATATATATTAACGATGTATTGATATTTGGTTCACATTCAAGGAAGTAAGATAATCTGAATTGAGTATGAAGTTTACAGAATGTGTGTGCTTATCAGAATCTTTTCGCTATCTTTTTCCCACTCGTATGGTATTTTTATTGTTCTCGGCCGTCAAGCGACCCCCCCCCCCAAACTCTTTCCAAATAACTTTGTTTCTTTAGTGACTTGGTTATCGCTCGGAGTACCGTACATCGCATTTTAAGAAGAAATAATTTGTACCCGTATCATGTACAGCGAATGCAAGCATTGCTACCTGCTGACTATCACAGACGAAGAAATTTCTGTCGGGAGATGCTGCGTCGATCCAGGCAAGATCCGCTTTTTTAAATTCAATTTTATGGAGCAATGAATCATGTTTTAAAAGAATAGGTGTATTTAATATGTACAATTTACACCAATGGGTATAGTAAGAAAAGATAGATTTCAACATGATTTCGGAGTCAACTTGGGGGCTGGACTCCTGGATGGCAAAATTGTCAGTCCATCTGAACTTCCACCGTGGCTTAATGGGGTTCGTTAATTACGATTTTTAAGGATGAACTTGGAAATTTGTTGAATAAAACAACAATAAAAAATACAATATGTATGTGACAGGATGTGGCTAGAGCACGATAGTGCACCGGCCCACTTTTCGCGACATGTAACTGAATATTTAAATGCAACTTACCCACATCGATGGATAGGACGTGGCGGTACCATTGTATGGCCACCACGTTGGCCAGAACTCAATCCATTGTTCTATTTTCTATGGGGATATCTCAAGGAGGCGGTTTATGAGGCTACTAACGTTAATGAACAACAATTTAGATGAAAATTATACCAAATGTCTGAAGTGGTAATAAACAACAAAAGGGGCTTACGAAGTTTAAGAAGAAATATTGTAAGAAGATGCTGGTTATGCATAAGAGCTAGGAGAAGGCATTTTGAACATTTATTGTAATAAAAAAACATAAAAAATGCGCTATGATCACTTGTTTTATTTTACCATGACCGAAAAAATTATCAATGGTATGGGTTTAAAAAAAAAACTTGTTATGAAATGACTTAGTACCAGAAAATTATGCCTTTGTGGAATTTGGAGGAATTTAAGATGTTTTTGAAATGAAGTTCCACAAGGTGGCCATACAATTTTTTACATTAGCTTGTTCGAAAATTTCTTTTCATGTTTTGTAATTAGAAAACATGCGTATGTTTCACACATGTTGTTCGCATTTAATTTTTACGTTGCTAATAATAACGAATGAATAACATATTAATTTGGAAGACGAATATTTTTTAAAACTCTTGGGCAATAAAAAAGCAGGAAAAGTAATAATACCTATATATTTTTTAAATAAAAATATATTTTTCATGCGTAGTAACAAAAATAAAAAAATCATATCTCTAAAACTATTAGGGCTAGGGTTATAAAATGTATTGCTTCGTATGTGTAATAACTCCCTCTATCACCGACATTTCATTGGTCGACTCCTTACGCAATACTCTGTATAGTGAAAAATTTCAATTAAATTCAGTTATTGATTAATGAATGAAAAATGATATTCCTTTCAATAATATACGTCGTAATAACTTTAATTTCCATTCTTCTTAGTTACGTTTTGTGCAAACTTAATCTATCTAGGAAAATATACTTGGGTCCGTAAAAATCTCAAGGGTACAGTTCTAATGTAATAATGACTACCATATTTGTTTAATACTATAAAAAGTATATAGTGAATAAAAATAAATATAATAAATAAATTAGTATTTAATAAATATTGACGTTAATATTTTTAAAAGATTTTTAATTAATTCAGAAATGATTGTTTATGTCGCATACGAGGAGCTAAATGAAATATTTAATTGTGATATATACAACACTAAAGTTTTATACGCTTTTAATTAGAAAATATTTTCATAATTTCTATTACATTTTTGTGTCGTTTATATGTGAATTCTAAAAATGCGAATATGTTTTCAAAATTTCCGCTTTAAGATGTTTTTACAAGATATTATCACCAATAGCGATAAATGAAGCCAGTAAGGTCGACGGATATTTTTTATTAACTACCTTTAGTTTTAGAACTATAATAGGTGAAAGCTCTGTAGAAAACTCTGCATTATAAAAAAAAAAAAAAGAAAATTCGTATTATAGCAGAATCGATTCGTTTTCATGGAACCACCTAATTGCAAATAGTTTGGGATGTGAAAATATCAATTAATAACTTTTCAAGCCAAGCAATATTGAATTTAAAAACTATAAAATGAAGTAAGTTTTATTTATTTATTATGATAAAAGTTTTAGGTTTTACAAGCGATAGTCGAGTATTTATTATCAATACATTGAAATTTTGTTCATATTCAGGATAGTAAGATAATGTGAACAAAATATGAAAAATGGAGACTGTAATAAGGAATTTATCCATTATATACGTAGGTCAACCTGTAACATCAAACTGAATATAATTGAAAAGGTTTTCTGTAAAAAACAATTTTTTTCCTTGAAATCGTAATAATAATTATGCCAGTATTCTTTTCAGAAGCGGTTGAGAATATCGATTTTTTACTCAGTTTGATGTACAAAATACCTGTGTGAGAATAGACGAGTTTTTTGCCACAGCCTGTATAAGGCAAGATTTTTATTCGATGCTATATACATTATGTCACAAAAATATAAGTGTGGAGACATAAATTTAACCCTTATCGGAATGCAGTTACTACTGGTGTAGGCTATCCAGAAAATTTGACGTAAAATATGTATCCAGAGGGTAACGGAATGGCTGACCACCCTCCATTTCGTGCCCAATAAAAGCGGGGTTTCACTAAACGATGGGGTGCCTGGTCGATAGTGCGAGTTGGTTTATTTTTTAAACATGCTTGTTATTCCAAATTCTGCAAGTCAAATAGCACTCGGTGCTAAGGTACAGAACCCTAAAAATTAAATAAAGGTAGTGATGGCGGCTAACATCTGTGTATTTCGTAATTTAATAGATCAGTAGAAAATTCTAATAGTTTTAAAATGGTTGATAATTACACTGTACTCAATGATACTCACAAATATGCCGTTCTTACGCAGTTTATACTTCGAAATTATGTACATGTGAATGAAATATTGTTTACAGATCGTAATTTTTAGTGGCATTTTGATTTTAAGCAGATTTCTAGCTTTACTTCCTTACCGCATTTTTTGTTGAGAAGAAAGAAATGGTTTTTCATCTGTAAGGTTAACTTTATGAGGGAATTTATTTGAAATTATAAGTAAACTGATTTAAATTGAACAAGATAATTTTCAAACATTTCCTAGTTTAAGAGAATATTTCAAAATGGCTTTAATAAACAATTTTTCACTTTAAAGGTAACGCATAATTATTCATTACAAATGTTTGTTTTGCAAAGGTCAACAATTATTGCAATGTTTTTGTGGTTTTTTTATCGACATTTGCAATGTTTTTGTAGTTTTTTTATCGGAAAGGTATTGTTAATTCATTAGTCATTTGGTCGCTGAATACGCCAGTATTTTTAAATAAATTTCTAGTAATAGTGATATTACTTCACATTGATTAAGCCGGACGATTCAGCCAATGTTTTTGTCATTAGCTATTTGTTTCCTTAGTCGTGGTAATTATATCTACAGAAAGTTAACACTCTGCCTCTTAAAGTCTCGTTACACCCTACATAGAAAAAATTACTTTTTTAAATAGAATATGATAAATGTCGTTATTATAGGAAATATTTATTATATACCATATTTAGCAGTTGCAATTCCTTTACTATTTCCATTATATATATATATATATATATATATATATATATATATATAATATATATTAGCATTGAGCTGTTAGGAATTCCTAGCCGATTATAATGACTATTTTTGTATAACTCATGAAAGAATTAATTGTCCTATTAAACCATGTGCAACAACTAATCATAACGAACTACACATCGAGAGAAACCACTCAATACACGAATTTCGAAATATCAAATAAAAATATAACAATACCAATGGGAACATGATAGCCATTGAGGCCATTCTTCTTCTGCACGGTTGTGACACGCGCGGTCGTATTCGTGTACTGAATTGTCGACGTGACGTGTATCGCATCTAATTAAATAGGGGTGTATTTGAATATTTGAGTTGCCTGTAAATTGGGAAGAATTGTGCAAATATTCCCCACTCACCCTCATCATACGACCTTTGTAACTCATCACTTTTGCTGTACGTTATTTGAACTTGTAAAATAATATAAATTGAAGAATCAACTGTGTAATTTCCTATCCGCCAAATACTTGCTAACTAATTGTTTTACTATTGCTTTTCACTAGTTTTACTATTATTTCTGGAACAGGTTTCCATTAATTCATTCAATGATTGGAAATTTCGACGGAATTTCCGCGAAATATATATATATATATTTATATGGATTTTATCCTCGTTTGACAATTTTTCTTGAATACTACGTTATTACATTAAAGTAACCTCATTTCCACTACCGCCATAGGCATATTTTAATCAGTATTATTTATTTGTTGCACGCAATCAATGTAACCACCATTATTCTCATAAATCAAATACATATATGTGATTCGATCACTCATACCGTTGTGATTACTTTACCTCCTCTGTCATTTTGATATCATATTATATTTATAGATATATATGTGCAATTTGATCTCTTCCCGCCTCCCATGTGCTACTTTTTCGTAAAAAACAGGACAAAGGTCGGAAAGGGTTCCATCATCTGTTGGGACACATAATTTATATCAAAAGAGTCTCCTTTCCTATTAGGAGTTTTCATGTCTACTTTTGTGTCCATTGTGGGAGATGTTTTGACACCCTTATTCTGTATCATATTTGTGTGTAAACATAAACGAACTGTTTAGGGTAGAGGGGAAAAACACTTTCATCAAAATGAGGCCAGGGGCGTATTATATGAGTAAAAGTATGACATAGTTACAATTTAACACTAAAACAACTAACCTCATATTGTCTCACAAACATGGTTGGACGATTTCCCATCAAGAGAGGTAGACTTATCAAGTTGTAATAGCGCGGGGATAACCTTTAGAATCCGAGCTATGAAATAATATAACCATAGTAACTTTCTGGTATACGATAAAAAAACGGTTTTTTAGAATGATCCGTTGGTTAAAATTGTTTAGAACATCTACGCGATTTTAACCAAAAACCAACTGGTTTAACAACCCTAAATGAAGCCATCCCACTTTTTTAAATTCCATACGTTGCGTGAGAGAACAACTTATAAGACTTCTAAAACATGTTTTTTCAGGATTTTAAGTATCATAGTTTTAGAAACATTACTGAAAATATCCACAAAAATCGGTTTACACCTCTTTGTCCGAAAGGTAAAGTCAAAATTGTAAAATAATAGTGTTACTACAAAGTTATCCAAAGTTTCTAGAAAGACTAAAAGAATAATTATAAATTTCATTGCTTTTGAAAAATTTACGATTTATTTTCCTCTGCCAAAGATATACTGGGCAATATACGGTAAAAAATAATGATTGTTTGTAAAATGGAAATATTATTGTAATCATAAATATTAATATTTGCAAACGTGTGTTTTACTCGTAATTAGCTGATATTATTTGTAAATTTATGTTACTGTGTTTACTATAATTTATTGAAGTTCAAATTGAAATTATTACTTAAATTTCGTGGCTATGGTTGGCTGAAAGAGTTTGTTCTTATGTAAAAATTTATTACATTATAAGAATATATTACATTAAATTTGAAATAACTATATAAAAAAATGAAGTTATTTAATTACTAAATGTGCCATGAGTTGAAATATTCAAAGATATAAATATGTACGTAAAGTAAAACAAAAGTTTGATAACTTTTTTCTAGGAAAATAAGGCTCAAATTAAGACTACAAAGTTTTTCTGGCCCAATCTCAGATAAAACCCAACCAGACTTATTGGTAAGTACTGAATGACCTACATAGTATGGGCCGTGATGTACAACTACTCGAGTTTAACTTTGTCGGCCAGTAACAGCCAGACGGGAATGGGCATCCACTCTGTTATACAATCAATACTAACGGTAGTCTGCGGGGATGCCTACAGTTCATTATCCACGGGTGTTATAGCAACTCTGAAAAGCGATAGATACATTATATAGCGATGGTTCAGTAGATATGAAGTACAGATTCTAAAACCCAATTGGATCTGAATTAGAGTAAATTACAAAAATAAGTTTTATGCTGAGGATTATGCAACATTATAGTTATTTTTGTGGTTTACGACTAAAACTAACCCTTTCCGTCTCTAACTATTACTATGCATGGCAAATTTTGTTATTAAATAATTTCCTGATAAAGTTAGCCTTTTTAAAATATGTATTAAATCTTATTTTTTATCGGCTTTCTAACTTCTGGGAAAGGACGTTATTTCCCGAAGCCGTTGGACCAATTTTAATGAAACTTTCACTAATGTATATATTTGGTATTTTATAGTTATTGATTATGAGTCAATTATAGTTTATATATCATTATCTGATGATTACAGATTATGTATCATCACGCAAAATGTAAAGGGAGCAAGAGGGTCTTCCCTCGCTGTCGGTGATAAATTTGTAAAAGTTGATTATATTTATGGCGGGTTTTCTTAACCTTATAATATCCTAATAAAATATCTACTCATAAAAAAGCTGATAAGATTCAGTAAATGATATAGAGCGAGAGTGATTAGGAACACACGGTTTGCTTACACCAATAGAAGAATAGGTTTATAAAACCAATAAATTTTGTTGGCATCAATAATAGAGTTTGTTTACATAAAAAGAAATAGCTCATTTACAGCAATAAGAGATTTATTGTTTAGATTATTTGTTTTGTGGAGATTATTTATTTAGGGGAATAAGAGAGTTTGTTTGCAACAATAAGTGAGTTTGTTTACAATAATAAGAGAGGTCTTTATAACAATAAAGTAATTGGTTTAGAGCAATAAGTGAGTTTGTTTGCAACAATAAGACAGATTATTTACAGTAATAAGACAATTCGTTTATTATAACAATAAGAGATATTGTTTGCAAAAGAAAGATAGTTTGTTTACAGCAATAAGGGAATTTGCATATGACAATAAGATAGTTGGTTTACAGAAATAAGAGAGTTCGTTTACAATAATAACAGTTTTTGTTTATTGGAAGAAAATCGACTTGTTGCTTTATGTATTTATTTACTTAGTACCTTATACGAATAACATCGATATGAAATGAACACCAGTAACGACGAGTATAAGTCTTAAAATCAGATAAAATATGTAAAACACTAAGATTAAGATAGAATTCGGTGCAAGTTGAACAATTGGACACACAATTGATTTTACCGTATCAGTACTTATTTGCAGAAGGACGCGTTCAGGATTGTCAATTCAAGAGCTTACGCAAACGAAATTGTTAGTGGTGTTAAGTAAATAACGAAACTGATTAATTTGTTCGAGTGGAATTGCGACGCACTTTTTCGCGTCATGTTTTCTTTCCTAAACATTTAACATTTTAAAAATAGCATTTATTTTAGAAAACCTTGTCTCATTAGTAAGCGAAGCACGTTTATTAATAAAACAAGCCTTCCAAAGTGTTTTTTTCTTCTATTCTTTTGAAGATTCAGTAATATAAGTAATTCAATCGTAAAATTTAAGAAAATAAAAAGTTAGTACTATATATATCTCAATATATGTTTGGAAAAATGAAAAGGGATACAAAAAAAATGTTTCAAAAATTGTAGGCACTTTTTTCCAATCGAAATTATAAATTCTACGTCAAAATTTTACTTGGAAACAACAGGAATGCACGATGTAAGTATTTGGCGTTTCCCGGAAATTACTTGCTTTCGGTACTGTTAACTACAGTTAACCGCAAGCTTACGTCGAAACGCGCATTTAGTCGTCAAATGACACGCTTATGTAATAATGCTCTTAAGTAATAAGGGTTTTCCGTAGATACATAAGTGATTAAGATTATGTGGTGTTCTTTTTGTGAAATCAACGGAAAATGTGGAAGGACGGTGAAATACAGGCGGGAAATTAGGTCAGCATTGTGTTTCGTTATTCGACCCTTCATGTGGGTTTGAAAGGGTTGTCAATGTGTATATTCCTATTTAAATTCCAACAAGTACTTTGTAGCAAGGCAAATGTGGAAGGTCGCCATCCTTTTATTTATTGCTGTTTGTTTTTAGAATTAACAAATTAATAAACTGAGATAACTTAGATGCTTTTAGGGTTTACATGACGTTTCAGGAATTTTAAGATTTTTGGTAATATCTTAGTTTTATAACAAAATTAACAGTGTTTTGACTATAAGTAAATAGGTGAATTTCTAGAACACCGATAAGAAAAATTATATTGTTGTTTTCTTTTTTTAATTTAAACTAAAATCTACAGTATTTCATGTAAAATTATACTCAGCGAAAAGTACCTCTTGGTAACATTTTAGTGATAAATTACAGATTGTTAAATATTAAAGGATTTTCAAGAACTTTATCGGTATTTTTAATGAATGATAAATACACGGGATGCGCTAGATAATAATAACCGGTTAAATGCGAAAAAGTACCTAAACCGTGCTCATGGGGCAGTTATTTTATATATATATATATATATATATATATATATATATATATATATATATATATATATATATATATATATATAGCTATCTGAAAATAAGTTCGATCAGGAATACGCGTATTATAGACAAACTTAATCGCTGTTTTGGCACGATATTTATTTTTAGCAGCTGGTACTGACAAATGCTTTAGACTAATGTCTTTAGCCTAAGTTATCTCTCTAGTTTTTGTTCTTCATTGCGTCAGAATAATTTGCAGCAATATAATAGTGTAACTATTAATTTATTACTGAATTTATCAATACAAAAATTACACGTAAGCTGCGCGGTTTGCAGAGTGTAGGGCTACTGGGTGTGCGCAATTGGAAAAGGTCTATGTAAAAGTAACGTGCATGAGAAACATTTGTGATTTCTCGTCTCTTACCTCACTCTCATTTATTTTTGAGCAAAAATTAATATAATGAATAAATGATTATAATAAAAAATCATGATTTTTGTTTACAAAATGTAATATTGATATTGACAGTAAAATATTTTTAATGAATTCTGAAATATGCAATTATTTCAGTCTGTATATTTCAGAATTCATAATTATGTAGCATACGAGAGGCTAAATGAAATATTTACTTGTGAAATGTATAACATCTAATTTTTTATGCCTTTAATTAAAAAATATTTCAAAATCTTTCATAATTTACATTACATGTTTTTATATCAAAATATATGAATTCTAAAAATCTGAACTTACTTCAAAAAATTCCGCTTTAATATATCTTTTACGAGATAAGATACTTATAGTACTTATACTTATAGTACATTTATTAAATTGTACAAATACTTATAGTACCCTTATTAAATTATACTTAAATATATGTACGTGTATAGAAGAGCAAAATGTTTGATTGCGACAAAAAGTTGCGATAAATGAAGTGGCCGATGCCGAAGGATATATTTTATTGTGTCTCTGTAGCTTTAGTACGAGATTAAATGAAAGTTTTGTAGTGAACTGTCTCGTATTACAAAAGAATCAACTTGTTTTCGAGGAACAACGTAATAGCGGATAATTTGGGATATGGAAATCTCAAATAGTAACCATTCAAGTGAAGCAATATTGAATTTGAAAACTTATATAATATCAAACTTTATTGATAGCGTTAAGCGTATTGTAGCAGATATGAAAGTATTATATGTTTTTTAAGTAATACTCGAATATATATTAACGATAAATTTGGTTCTCATTCAAGGAAATAAAGTAGTCTGAATAAAGTATGAAGTATATAGACTGTGAAAAAATGTATCTATAATTTATACAGGTAATTCTGTGCATCAAACGATTATATTTGAAGGGCTTTTCTGTGAACAATAAATTTTTGTTAAAATCGTAACTTTCCTAGTAATTTTTTTCATATACGGTCAAGACTTTTTATTTAGTCTTTAACATTTTCTACTAGATTTTATGCACAAAATAACTCGTATGAGTAATATACAAGTTCTTAGTTACAACCTGCACAAGGCAAGATTTTTGTTCATTGCTTCGTACGTTGTGAAATAAAAATATAACTTTGAAAACATAAATCTAACCCTTATCGGAATGCCGTTACTACTGGGGTGGGCCATACAGCAAGTTTGACATAAAATATGTATCCCGAGGGGGGCGGAATTGCTGACCACCCTCCATATCGCGTCCAATAAAAGCGAGGCTTCACTAAATGACAGGGTGCCCGGTTGATAGCGCGAGTTGGTTTATTTTTTAAACATGCTTTATATCGGAAATTCCGCAATTCGAATAATACTCCTAACTAAGGCACATAACCGTAAAATATTAATGAAAGATATTGAAGGCGGCTAATATCGGCGTATTTCGTAATTTAATAGATCTGTGGAAAATTACATTAGTTTTAAAATGGCCGGCAATTACGCTGTATTCAGTCATGCTCACAAATATGTTGTTCTTAAGCTGTTCTCTAATTAGTTTATACTTCGCAATTTCGTACGTGGAAATGAAATATAATTTACGGAGTGTAATTTTTAACGGTATTGTTTTTCAACTTTTATTTTCTTACCGTATTTTTTGCTGACCGGAAAGAAATGATTTTTCACTTGTAACTCTAACTTATTTCAGTTTACTTATAAGCTAATTTTCAAAAATTTTTTAGTTTAATTGAGTATTTTGGAGTGTTCATTTTACTGGCAACGCATAATTATTCACTGCAAATATTTGTTTTGTAAAGGTCAACAATTCTATGACGGTATTTGCAATGTTTTTGTAGCTTTTTATCGCAAAAGCGCTGCATGTTTATTTGTCGTCTGGCCACTGAATACGACAATACATATACGTTTTTAATATTTTTTTAATAAATTCATAATAATAAATTTTAATACTAGTGACCTAATTTCACTAATATAATAAATATTTTTTAAAAAAATTAATAAGGGTAGTGATTTGTTTAGGCCGATCGATTTAGGTAATGTTATTAACATTTAGCTATTTTTTTGCTAGTCGCGATAATACTATTTTTAAAAAGGTAACAATTTGTGTCTCAAAGTTTCCTTAAGTTCTATTTAAGAAATATTACTTCTTTAAATAAAAAAAGTTAAAAGGTTATTACGATAGGGTAGGAATTAATTATAAAAATAAAATTATTTTTCGGAAAAAATGCAGTTGTAAAAGATGTTTTGAAAATTTTATAGAATGTGACATGAAAAAGTATATAATAGAAACCACGAATTAAAAAAATATATATTGGAATGTGACAATTTTTTGGCATCATATGAAAGAACGTACATATTTAAAAAAACATCTGCCGCTGACGATTATTTATTTATAAGCCCAGCTCGGCCCAGCCCAGCCCAGCCCAGTTCGGTTTGGGCTAGGCTTAATTTAATTAACCCACAGTAAATATTATCAATATTAACATTTTTATTCTTAATTCAATTAATAATGAAATGGAAATAATGAAAAAATAACATATGAATTTAAAATATATCTAAAAATTAGACTACTACAAAATGGAACTACATATAAAGACAACTACATATAAGGAAAATGTAATTATTGAAATTGACAGGTTAAAAAAATATTCAAGTTTGAAAATTAAATTTCTTACGTTTTAATTATTAACACTTAATAATTTATAAGAAATTATGCTTTTGATTGTCTAATAAGTGCTTAGCAATAAAAGAAAAAGTGAAATAACTGGTTTAAAAAGATTAAAACATATTCCATTGCAAACAAAATCATCATTTATAATATTTTTCAAAAATTGATTTTTTTATGATGAACAATCGTCACCTGCACAACTTTTTTTAAATATTGTTTTTAAATATCGTTATTAATGTCTATTCTTTGATATGATATCAAAAAATGTCAAAATGTTCCTAATACTAAACAGCATTCATACCCTTTAATCATAATAATTTAAAATATTTAAGCGTTTTTATATTAAATTCTAATCATCCTACTTATTTATCTATATATTTATTTACACACACACATTTATCGATATATCACAGGTAACTCATTCATAAAGAAACTAATGGCTTTATAAAATTTAACTTTATAGATTAAACCTAAATACAACAATTTACAAGAACTACAAAAGATAACAACGAAAAATTTCCACAAAACTATTAATCATCATAAACAAATCATACTCTACTGTAACAGCAATCAGGTGGTTGAGCAGTTGAACACCGTGGAAAACTGGATAATTTCGATTTAATTCAGTTCCAGAGGGTGGTAAAACAAAAAGGCCATATTTGTGTGAGGGCAAGAATTTGCCATCTACGAAGAATAAAACTTTTCTCAATACGGCGCATAGGATTTTTGCTTTTAATATCTGCAAGATAAATTTAATTACCTTAACGTCTCTTCTGAGTTGTAACAAATGGAAAAATTGAATATCCAGAAGAAAATTGGTAGGAAAGAATAAAGGGAAATGACCATATTGCCTCATTCGCAGAACGTCTTTTACATGCGTTCTATTATCTAGCTGTACTTGGCTTCATGTGAGCTCGAAATAATGGAGCCGGATTCGAATCGGCTCATTGATTATTTAAATTTATTGCATATGTTTTTGCAGTTGAGCTGACAGCAATTTACTAACTTATGTTAACCGTCGAATTATAAAAGTACATTCTCTAAAATGAAAGAAAGATTCAAAAGGAGGTTGTTGAAAAAGAGTTAAATTCACCCCCCGTGCGAAAAGTAAATATTGCCAAGAAATAATTATTAAGGTTTTAGTAAAGAGAATATCTGGTCTGGTCTTTCCAATTTTGAGGATGCAAGACCGCCACAAAATTGACGCGCTGGAAATGTGGTGCTGGAGCCGTTTGCTCAGGATCCCATGGACCGCGCACCGAACCAACGTTTCGATCCTCAAGGAACTTAACATCAAAGAGAGATTATTGTCGACTGTGCAATTGCGAATCCTTAAATTCTTTGGACATGTCACCCGTAACGAGGACTCCATGGAACGACTGGTGGTGCAAGGCAAAGTCGAAGGTAAACGATCCCGCGGACGCTCTCCGACACGGTGGACAGACCTAATAAAATCTGCGACGCACTCCAGTGTAAATGACTGCTCGCACTCCGCAAAACACCGAACTACATGGCGTCACATCGCGAGGGCAGCAGTGGCGAAGGAACCGGCCGAGTCATGATCACGAGTGCACGACTAAGAAGAAGAAGAAAGAGAATATATTAATTACTTAATCCAGAAGTAATGGAAATGTTTTTAGGATATGTTAAATTTCTTAGAAAATATCACTATAGTTTTCTAATATATCTGGGTAGCATTCAACAATTTTTTAGCAATAGAAATTATTTTACTTCTCTTAGATATAATACTTTTAATGTTCATCATATTTTCAATTGTGCTCCCTCTACATATTGCATTTTTTTACTCTGGACAAGAACTGAAGAATCTTTATTTTTCGCAACATTTTTCGCTTTTGCTCTTCATGAAATATCCTGCTGTTTTGTGAGTTATTCAAATATTATGTAGAATAAATTTGGCGTTAATTTATAGAAATTCATTATTCACAATTAAATTAAACTACATGATGTAGTATTATTTCTACTTTCTTTAATTTCTTTACCACGACCTAGGTTTCGTTGTATTACAACATCTTCAGGTGGGATATTGGCAAAGATCTTTGTAAAGAAATTAAAGAAAGTAGAAATAATACTATATCACGTAGTTTCATTTAATTGTGAAAATATTATGCTTATAATGTGCAACACCTTATAGGTCAAACGCACACACGAGCATATATATTTTATATCAAATGATGATATAAAATCTATATGCTCGTGAATTGTTAAGCGCGCTGAGAAACTAAATAGATCACAACGTAAATCGTTTAACCTAAACAATTGTTAGTTCTTCTCTAAAATAAATTATTAAAACTGAAAAACTGAATTATATAATTCTGTTCCTATTAAAACTGAAAGATAAATTACTACTTATTTTTTCATCATTTGTTAATGAATTTTATCTGCCGTTATCAATGTTATGTGATGCAGTTTATAATTTTGTGTGTTGTTCTTTATTTATATAGTAACCAATCTCGTTCTAAATGATAATGTTCGTTTTCTCTTTTTCTTATAGAATTTAGATAATTGTTTTTATCAATTACTTGTTTATTCTAAGTGTTCTTTATTTTCACCAAATATGTCATACTGAAACCTTGCTAGCAATATAGCGTTCATTGGAGAAGAGATTCAAATTATAATATGGAAAATCTAGTAAGCTTACGTACAAAAATGATATGCGCACCGATATCGAATATCGCTAATACGCTAACACTGGTTTGTGCTTATGACTATACACAGACAGAAGTGAAAACTAAAATAAAAAATACAATAAAATACACGTATTACATTAAACTACTCTCAAATAAAATATTAAACACTAACTGTATACACTTGAAACATTACATTGATTATATACGATAACATGGGCATATTATAATAAATTATACTCAAATAAAATATTAATCATAAATAAAATATAATTCTTGAAATGATGCACTCTGTGTTAAATAGTGAACTCTCTTGGCCGATGCCGAAGGGAGCCGAGTTTACCCGATTAAGTGTCACCGACCCGAGCGTGACAGCTCAGTTTCGTTCACTGATCAGAAAAATATTGCTTGGTGGGCCTAAAGAAGTTTTCACTTCAGTACTTTTAGTAAACTGCTCATCTACAGATGGTAATAAATAAAGCATAGATAATAAGGCAACAGGAGCATTAACGAAAGATTTAAGAAAAATACGTCATATTATTTTTCACAGTCGTCATATTATTTTTCACAGTCGTCATATTATTTTTCACAGTCGTCATATTATTTTTAATTTTTTTCATATAGTTTAAATTACTCGTCGTACTACTATTCCTTTTTTCAAACAATTCGCCAAATGGTCTATTAGACTCCGAACTTTAGTAATGAAAAAATCCTTTGAACAGGTCGCAATGATGGCACGGGTTATATTTATCACGGAATACATTAATTACTAGGTAGGTCGTGCGATACATGCGCTGCAGTACCTTTGACCAAAATTATAACAACTTAATAAAAAAAAAATTTAATGATGATTTAATTATTGAAATATACTACTTATTTATAGTGAACGAGAATCTGTTTCAAGTTTAAATGTATCAAATTCTCCATATTTCGTCATATTACTTCGTATTTAATTTGTTATTTTGTTTTCTCTATCGTTATTATGTGAAAAAAACTGTAAAGTATCTATAAATGTACAGTAAATTAATGAGTAAATAAACAAGAGAATTAGTATATTATAAATATCACCCGAATCACCATGGCGACGATATATATATTACATATTTAGCCTTTGACGATGCAGGGCACTGTGGGTACTCGGGTTGGATTCCCGGCCGTTCGTTGGATAGGGCCGGACTAGTGTTATGATTGGCTATAAGAGAATGCTCTCGTAGCAATAAGGCCGCCATATGTATCAATTAGATACATTAAAGTAGATAAATAAATATATAACTGTGTACATATATAGTTTCCACATCTAATGTCCGCTAACCCTACCTAGGTACGTACCTCGTGTGTAAGCATCAGTTCGCCGCGCGTCTCACCGCTCCCCGCAAGCCGTTAGTTAGGTCGCCAAATGAAATGACAAGTTTGATAGAGCCTTCCTTGTAAATACATAAATAATGAAGCATTTGAGATTTCCCTCTAGTGAAATAACTAATTCATAAGGCCAAAATGAGGAAACGCAAGCCGATATATTAGGGCAACATTCTGTTTTCACATTCGCCCCATTTATTGGATGAGAAGATTGATTGTCAGAATTTCATTTCATTATTTCTAATATATTGATGGAAAATAGACTTTTGTATTTTCTTTATATAGATGCATACAATCGAGAAAGATGTTAGGTGAATAATTTTCTAAGCAGGTAGTAAGAAAGAAGAGAAAAAGATTTTTTTTTATAATTCATGAGTTCCACTTACCAATTTTATTTAATGTACCTCAAGGCACAAACAAATTAGAAAATTTCCACATTATAATGCATGAATGGACAAAATGTACCGTTAACACCAGATTTTGAGAAAACCGCTATCAAAATTAAAAATATGCGGTAGTAAGGTGTATAAATTCTATACATACTTTTCGATAGTCATTACGACAATCTGTATCTTAAAATCTAGACTTGTTTAATGTTTCTAAATTAATTATTTTCTAATAAATTGTAATCACTTGGAACTACGCGAGGAAGGCAGATAAATAATTTTAAACCCAATAAAAAAATTAGAGTAAGCGAGTATATGACAAATAAAATGTGTATAAATCGAAAGTTAAAAATCTCTCACAGTGAGATGCATAATCTAAAATATTATTACGGAATAAAGTACAGATCACGTGGTGTATTATGAGAAAATCTATTTTAATATCTATTCTTATTTAATATTTCCAAATTAATTACTTTTGATAAATTGCAATCACACTTATCTAGTTGAGGACTCTAGATAAACAATATTAATACCAATAAAAATTGTGCAGTGTGCAAAAATATAACCAACAAAATAAGTGTTAGTAAATGAACAGTTAATTTCATAAAGTCAATACATACCTTACGAAGTAATGTATCGCACTGACCGTTTACTACCAAAACCTTATTTTAGAATCTAGCTTGAATGAGCTTCAAAATTAATTCCTTTCTGATAAATTGTAATGACTTGTATTTTCTTTAGAAATCCATACAATAAACGATTTTAACGCCAATCAAAAAGTTGTACAGTATGCGAATATAAAATAAACGAAATACTTATAAGTGTGAATAAAAAATTAATAGCACTGTTCAAAAAATCACCACAGTCCTGACAATGAAATATACTACTCTGGCTTCACTCTCGGGAATTAATATTATCAAAATATCTATAGGCTAATTTGCAGAAATAATTTACTCTTTAGTAAGAATAAACGCTAAATCAGTGCGTAGGAAACAAATGCTTCAAAGTATGTAATTATTTCGTTAAGGAAAAATTAGAGTATAAGAAAAGGGGTAATCAAATATTTGCAATAGGGCAAACACGAATTATGCATCAATATAGTAAAAAAACTCTCCATATCGCAGTATTTTATCAATATGAATAACCGCGCTCACAAACATTACGAGTATCTACCCCACATCCGAACTACGTGAGTATTGATCACGGGACGCACCTTCGGGGAGAGCTCGACCTTTACATTAAGAATTAAGTCGGCGCTGTTTATTAATGCCGATCCGTGAGTCAATAAACATATTTCTCGCAATCGATTAGTGATATATCAACGTCAATAACGTTAAAGAAGGAAATTCTGTCTCTGGGCGAATTCGAATGCCGGAAAGCGCCATAAATCATAAATAGGGCGGTAAAAATATTTTTTTTCAATTACATCGATTGACCCGGAAAACCTTTGCTTCCGACGAATAAAACCTTTTGCCTTCAGTTATGTTTATGACTGTGTGTGGATTTATATTTGTTAAGTGTGTTTCTCGGTTGGACTCGACACGTAGCCAAGGTTACATATCGAGTCCAGCCGAGTCAGGAAATATAGGGTTACAATTAGGAAAACTGTATTATTCAATAATTAACATATTAACTTTACCTCGCTATACTGTTACTTGTTCGAGCTACGTGACAAACACTATTGTGGCCATATATTCAATATTAAATTTTCTATTTATTGAGAGCAGAATTTTAACAGAATGAGGATAGCAATTGCATCTAATGTACAAAATACTTGAAGTTGTATAAAACAGGTTATACATTATTACTATTTATTTACTTTAATGTAAACGTGTATGGAGATTTATTTTTAGGAGGTTAGTAGTTTCGTATCAGCTAAAAATAGACAATTTATAAAAATTGGCAGCGCCGAACGCACTGCCAATTTTCGATTGTATATTCGATTAATAATTCGATTAATAATTCGATTGTATATTCGTACTTTCAACAATTTGTTCAGTATACTGAGATTAAGATAACATATGTCTATGTAATCGAATAATAGTAGTAGTGTTTAAGTGGACTTTGGTTTTAAAGGGTAGACAATTTTCATGAGGTTTTAGAACCATTTATTATGTCATGTCAGGAATATTATATCAAATCAGATCACATATGTACTTCCAACAAAATAATGAAAATATTGCACTAACATCCATAAGGGGATCAATGAAAGTAAGAGAAGAAATATATTTTCAAAGGAAACGTTAGATGATTAGCACAAATCACATTGGAGTCTGTGGGTTTATACGTATGTATGAACGTACGCATATGTACTGTCAAAGCCCTTAAATTACGCTAAAGAAAACTTTAAATGTATCTTGCACAAAAATTGAAAAGAGCTAATTAATTGGATAGAGCTATTTGCGCTAGCTAATAAATGATACCTATGGTTTTAGGTTAAAATCGGTAGAGCTGTTTCGAAGGTTTGTTCAAAAAATGTTTTTTTTTATCGTATATCAGATAGTCATTAATAGATCGCGCATATGCTGTGGAGAAATACGACTATGATTTGAGGTTGTTGTTATGCTGATACCATTTAATAACTCAGATTATAAACGTTATCCATGCGCTGTGAGGTGAAATCTCTTGATGCAAAATGGTCTAACCATGTTTGTGACATAATATGAGTTTTTTTTATTTAGTATTCGATTTATTTATTATCGTAAATGTGTCATAATTTTATTTACATGCATTGTCTCAATTTGATGAAAGTTTTGTCTCCCTTTACTCTAAACACGTGGTTTAAGATTACAAACAAATATGATACAAAATAAGGTTGTCGAAATATATCACATAATGGACAACATCGTAGACATAAGGACTCCTAATGGGCAATGAGACACGTTTGATATAAATTATTTGTCCCAAGAGATGTCGGGAACCTTTCCGCCCTTCGTCCTGTTTTTCACGAAAGCGTAGCCCTTGGGATGTGGAGAAAGTTCAAATCGCACGTATATATCTATATGTATAATGCGATATCGAGACGACAGAGGAGTTGAAGTAATCGGTATGAGTGATCGAATCACATTTATATTTGATTTATGAGAATAATGGTGTTTACATTGATTGCGTGCAAGAAATAAATCATATTGAATAAGATGTGCCAATAATTTATGTGGAGACGAGATTACTGTTATGTATTAACTACGTGGGAAGAAAAACAGCCAAATAAGGATAAAATCCGTACATATAACAAACATAAAAAAGAGCCTATTTAAAAAATATTTTCATAAGTCTATGACTAAGCTATAGAGATATATTAAGCATTTTTCAAATTTCCATCTATCGTTTCTGAAATGACAATTCTTGTACACTAACAGATGAAATGATTTGTAATAATTGTTTTCATTTAAGTACACACGAATATGTGAAGTACACAATTCTATTAGTCAATTTCAATATACGAGATATGTATTTCTTTCATTAGAAGATTACGCCCAAATTTTGCTAATAAATAAATAAAATTTATGTTTTGTTATCATAACTGTATACATTGTTAAAAATTATTAATACGCCGGTAAAAAAAATTGAATAAAAATGTACATTAATATGTGTACAAATGATGTGTAAGTGAAAATACCCTTTTGGCGATATATGATAGTTGATTTGATGTGCTAGAAGGCACGGCGACAATATAGTATACGATAATACGACACGCGTGTTACAGAGTAAGCCACGTCTGTTGCAGAAGAAAAATGGCTATCATGTTTTCTTTGGTATTGTACAATTGTCGTTCTCCAGGTGTAATTTTTGTAATTAGTTGTTGTCAATGATTTAACAGTATAATCAAGTCTTTCAAGAATTGTGCAAAGAATAGCCATTATTTAAAAAAAACTAGACACCGTGAGGAATTCGTAACAACTCACTGTTAATATGTGACGGAAAAAATAAAAGAATTGTATTTAATATTTATAGACAGCATAACATATTCTTAGTAGGCACAAGTTAGAATATAATTTTACTTTTATTCTTAAATCTTACCCTATTATACCAAGACATATAACTTTCTATGTAAACAAAATTAATGTTAATAAAGACTGATAAAACACGTTTTTGTAGCAATATGAAATAAAAGATAAAAGTCATTTTTAAATATCAAGATTTTGATCAAAAGTGTAAAATAACGTGGCGTGCCTGTTATAAAAATGTGAGTCGAGAGCCCTCACACGCATTATTCTTTTTTACCCTTATTAAAAAAAATAATTATACATACATACGTACATATATACAAACGTGAAAGTGTAGCTAATATAAAGCTTGTAAAAAGGAGTTATTTTCTAAGTAGGACTTGGGAAACTTTCAGAGACAATTTTCTACTTTCTGAAAATATATTTGTTTTGGCAAAATATGAAATTAAGTCACTATTGTTATTAGTTCATTAAAATAAATTGACATATTCGACCAGACGACAAATAAATATGCAGCGCGTTTACAAGAAAGAAACTGCAAAAATATTGCGCATACCGTCATAGAATTGTTAATCTTTACAAACATTTGCAGCGAATAAATATGCGTTATCAGTAAAGTGAAATAACCTTTTATTGAAGCCACTTTGAAGTACTCAACTAAATATTGGTATTTTTGAAACAATTACAGGGTAAAAAATATTTCTTTTTCCTTAACAAAAAATACGGTAAAAAAATAAAAGAAAAACAACACCGTTAAAAATTTCAATCTGCTAGCCATACTTTGTTCATATATATGTAATTGCGAAGCATAAACTAACTGAGATCAACTTAAGAACATCATATCTGTGAGCATGATTGAGTATAGCATAATTTGAAACCATTTTAAAACTAATATAATTACCAACTGATCTAGTAAAATTATAAAAATTCTAAGACGGGAACGGTCATGAATATAATTCATTAATTTTTAGGGTTAGTACCTTAGTTTCGAGTAATATTCCATTTGCAGAATTTGAAATGCAATTCATGTTTAAAAAATAAACCAACTCGAGCTATCTTTTAGGCACCCTGTCGTTTAATAAAATTTCACTTTTATTGGACCCGATATGGTGGGTTGTCAGCAACTCCTTTATCCTCGGGATACATATTTTACGTCAAACTTACTGAATGGTCCACCCCAGTAGAAAATGTACTCTGATAAGAGTCAGATTTATGTTTCCACAGTTATACTTTCTTGTGTCATAAGCTAGGTAGCATTGAACGTATATCTTAAATTATACAGGTTGTAACCATAAACGTGTCTTTACTCATAAAGGTCATTCTGTGCATCAAACCGAATAGGACATATTAAAGAACTGGATGAAAATTATCAACCGTTTCTGAAAATTATACTGGCGAAGTTGCGATTTCAAAGAAAAAAAATTGTTTTTCACTGCAAAACCCTTCAAATATGCTCAGAATTACCTGTATAACTAATAGATACATTCTTTGTTGCAGACTGTGTATTTCATAATTTATTCAGATACGGAATGAAAATTCCCAATCGTTTCTAAAAAATACTCGTTTTGATAATCAGAATCGTCTGTATAAATAAAAGGTACGTCTTTGTTACAATCTGAGTTGCTCATATTTTATTCAGATTGCCTTGCTTGAATGTGTACCAAATTTTAATATATCATTAATATATAGTCGAGTATTGCTTAAGAAACATATACTACTTATATCCACTACGATATCGATAAAATTGGATATTAAATAAGTTTTCAAAGTCAATATTGCTTCAATTGAAAAGTTTTTATTTGAGATTTCCACATTTCAAACTATATGCAATTACGTTGTGCCAAGAAAATAAGTCAATTCTTTTATAGTACGAGACAGTTATTCACAGAGCTTTCATTTAATCTTGTACTAAAGTTACAGAATCAATAAGAATATCCATCGTCGTTGGTCGCTTCGCAACTTTTCATCGCTATCGAACAAATCATTTTTTATATCCATCTAGACGTATTTATCTTTAATATTTGTACTATGTTGGCGATAATATCTTGAATGAGATATCTTAAAGCGAAGTTTTCAAATTATGCTCAAAAATTTTTAGAATCCTTACATATTGATGTAAAAAATGTAATGTGAGTTATAAAATAATTTAAAATGGTTTCTAATTAAAGACGTAAAACTTTTGTGTTTTACATAACTCAAGAAAATATTTCACAAAGCCTCGCCCTCGTATACAACATAGACAATTATTTTCGATTTCTTTACCAGTATTTTGAAAATATTAACGTCAATATTTCGTTTTATAAAAAAATCATAAGGTTATTGTAATTATTTATTTATTATATTTATTTTTATTAAAAAATCAGTGAGTGAGATGAAAGACAATAATTTACAATTGTTTCTTCTATACATAACGTTTCTATGGACCGGTGCTTCTCTAGTCCGGCACATCCAGTAGTCCAACAGTCAGCAGACTACACCACTTACGTGATATTTTTGTATCGCTACTTGTT
Organism: Druceiella hillmani; assembly: GCA_039881145.1. Taxonomy (NCBI): domain Eukaryota; kingdom Metazoa; phylum Arthropoda; class Insecta; order Lepidoptera; family Hepialidae; genus Druceiella; species Druceiella hillmani. The sequence goes on from JAYKKI010000055.1 coordinate 7,788,211, forward strand.
TATGTGGGATTGAGATATAAATATAAATATAAAAGATGGGCATTAAATTCAGCAACATAACAACAGTTATAAATTGTTGTAAATTAGCTTCACACAGTATTTTCACAAAAAGTATAGAGATAAGTATAGAAGTAATTTTTAGCCTCAGGCTAAAAAATATTTGTCTAAATATTCATGTCAACACTAACTGATGTAAATGAAAATCTATGAATCTAAGTCCTGCCAAAATAGCGATGAAGTCTTTAATACGGCGGGACTAATCGTTTTCAAACAGTTTTATTGGTTAATTCCAAACTCAAAATAGAACATAAGAAGTCGTGGTACAATGAAGAATTATCTCCACCGACATCATCGAGTGGAAGAGAGATAAACTGATAGTAATGGGAAAGACGAACAGGAATTGCAAGACATGACTTTGTTCATTGTAGTATTATACATTAAATTTTGATATTAAAACCGCTGAATCAAGATTTATGTTTTTTGTAAGCTTTTCAAGCGAAAGTAGCTTTGAACAAGTTCTGCCAACACGTGTAGTATTTTTACGATGAAATTGCCGTCGTAATTCTTTTTAATGACGAAGTTGATGATCAAAAAAAATGAGAAATTACCCGATATTGGAAAGAGGTGCAACCTATCTAAGGGAGTAATATTAAAAGCTTTGTATGGTGAGGTTCTATTTTAATAACATTTTTTAAATTTTTTTTTAAATAATTGTTAGTCAAGTGTTAAACCTATCTTTTAATGAAAAATCTCTGGACGCTTTGTATCGAAAAAGAGCATAAACTTATTTTTGCACATGAAAATCGATGACAGTTTTTGGAAAAAAAAGTATCATTCTTTATGATTATAAATAACACTGCAGGAAGGACGGTTAAGCTGATGCAAGACTTTTACGTATTGATCAGCGCAGAGGAAGAGCATAAACAATATCTGCTACGTTGCGTGCAAGAACACAGAAAGCTCTATCCTGGTTGCTAAATAGAAAACGACTTTAAAAAGAAAGTATCCACAATAGATTGGTATTTTAGAAAAAAGTATAAATTGATTTTAATAAAAATAACTAATAATTCGATGCTGCTTAACATTTATTTATCTATTTAATTCACTTATTGGTACAACTCCATATTGTAAAAAAATCTTCTAAGTAATGTTTTCGAAGACGAGTCAGTGCGGGTTTCCATTATCATAAATACCTAGAATTTTCTATTGAACTATGTTTTAGGAAACAAAAAGGTTTATCGAATACAAAAAGACAATTATTTTATTCTTATTTGCAAAACGCCTGACACAGAATAAATACACATAAAAAAACATGCCTATTATTCATTTATCATATTATTAATTTTGTGTGTCAAACTGAGTTTATTTGATACGTTTTCTTTTAAAAAAATCAACTTTGACAGAGATATTTTTCAGAAACTATTGAGATTCTTCATAAAGATGTTTAACATTTTATACTTAGTTTCATACACAGATCACCTTTATGAATAATATATACTTTTTTAGTCCCTATATGTATAATAGCAACAACGAACAGATAAGTACACAGCAACGAACTATCCGTTCCCGTTCATTTACATTCAAACATGCGGTATCCCGAAAAGGGTTCCAAGACATATCGGCTCAAAGTCACGTCAACTAGTGTACCGTAAATGTATTAACGTGGAAATTGTTTTGTTGATATCCTATTTTTGATAGCTATGACACCAAATGGACATAGAACCATAGACTTTCAAACGCCATACTTGTTCTGGCTTATTATGGTCGAACAAAAACAATTCTCTAACGGAATCGTGGAACTTGCTAAACTTTTAAAACAAACTTGTAATGGAACTATGAATGTTAATCATTTTTAAAAGTTTCTGTTTATTTCAATAAAGGACAATAACGTACGCATCGGATAATTAACGAAAATCGGTAGGACAATAATCGGATGAATTGGTATTGAATAATATAGTATACTCATTCCCTTATTACAAGCACTGTACCCATTCTGGCTTATTACAGTCGAGGAAAAAAAATTCACGCTAATGAAATTGTGAAACTTATTAACTTTCTAAAACTTATGAAACTTCTAAATGAAACTATGAATGTTAATACTTTTTAAAAGTTTCCGTTTGTGTCAATATATGACATTAATGCGCAATACGTGTGAGAATGTTATGTATCGTCCCACAAAATCAATCTTGCAGAAAATCTTATCAAATCTGACCTCTCTCTAATCCTAACGTTACGAAATAAAACTCATTGACGGAGAAAATTATACAACATACGACAGAACATCCAAATGATAACTGAAAGGACACACTTGTGAGGTAAATGGGTGGAAACTCGGTCACCAACTTCGTCTCACAATATACGGCAGTTGTCGACAGCCGACTCGTTGCCTACAAAAGTTGTTCGTCTGCGTTGAAATGTTTATAGCAAATGAGTAGAAAAATAAAAAAATTAAATAGTTTGGCATAACCATGATACAGTTATGTCGTAAGCGAACGTATTATAAAAGGTAGACGTTTCGTTACTAGAGTAGAGAGATTTCGATAAAAATGATTTTTGACTATAAGCTTTGACAGCAATGATAACTGCGCTTAGAATATTCGCATCTCTAAAATCGACTCTACGTGAAAAATCATCATTTACTCAGATATGTTCTCCCCTTAAATTTGAAGATGTCCCATATTTTGACTTCAGACTGGCTTTTCATATGACATTTCTTTGTAGACAAAGAACAGCCACATTCAAAATGAAATAGTCACATTCGAAGTGACCCAATTGGAGACGACGCATACAAATAGTTTTTCTTTTTTGAGGAGTGAGAGATGGTACGATAAAAATGTTATAGATTTGTTATTAGGTATAACATTTTTAAAGTCTTGAGTAATTGACGTTTCTTTAAATAATTTTTCGAAACAGAATTCCTAAAAATCTCAATAATCACTGTTTCCGTACATAAGTTTGAAAATTACAGTTCAGAAAACTTTTTAAAAACTGGAAAGAGTGGCAATGAGTTATTTATTGACTAAGTGTCATTACTTCACAAAATGTTTTTTATTGTAAACGGTTTGCTTAAATCGAAACTTCAGCGAAGGTAGTAATTACAGTAAAATAGTTTAGTACTCTTCTCCCTTGATATTAATTCCTCTTATTAAAATACATAACACGTTACAATTGATGTTTACACTTTGTTTATTAGGGTGTTAACACTAAAAACACTAAAGTACACACCGAAAATTTACTTTCGATCAATAGTAGGTGTTAATTAAAAGACTTAATTTAAAGATCTGAGGTATCGTTTTCATTGCTGCATAAGGTTTAGGATTTTCTAACACACTTCTTCGCGTCCATTAATGTGCAATTAAGAAAATCGTGTAAATTATTATTTCATATTTCTAAAGTTTCGTTTTGACCTGTAAAACATTTGAGAAATATATGATTTATAATATTTTTATTGCTTTTTTAATACCCACACCGTTCCCCATATATAAGTAAAAGTTACTATATTTTCGACGAATTCTTCTGGCAAATTGTTTTATATATTATCCTCAGTGCATCAACACGCGTCTGAGATAGAGTCAAAGTCCCTATTAAAAATGTAAATCAAGACGGATCAGACAGCTCGTTACGTGGACTTTTTTATTTATAGAGTTCAATCTCCACGGGACCGTCTGGAGTCTCATTAGGTTTCGTCTGTCTTCTCTCGAGTATAGCTTTCGTCCCGGCAAGCAGTACACTCGTATAAAACGATGCTATTGAATTTAAGATCTACGTAGCATGTATAGAATGTTTTTAAGATTTGTTGATATATAGAATTGACCAAGTAAAAATTGTGTTCATGTTACATGTGGTCTGTATCTGGATTACTAAAACTCGAATGTATATGTGACTTTTTACTTGGATGGTAATTAAAAACAATTTAAAAAAAAAGGTTCCATAACTTTAGGTAGGTTGGTCTTAGAGGTTATAAAAACATATAGTTTTAAAATAGTACCCATATGGGACAATTATAAAATAGGATATTCTTATTAGGTTTCTGTAATTCGGTAGCCAAGTATCGCTACGTTTATTTGTCTATCTGTATGTCACAGTTATTGTATAAAGCTAAAATTTGACACGAAGTTAAGAAATCATCTTTAAAAACTCTTTTTAGTGTATCTCACCAATATGCATGTAAAAGTGATCTTTTTTATTCACATATCCAATTGTAAAAGGTATTTTTGAATAGGTCATTTGAAAATATTAAAGCTAAATTGACATTTTTATTATAAAATTGAAAGGATAATTATCATTAAGTAGACTCTACAAGTTTACGAGTAATAGTCGACTAATTTATGACATGTAGTTTAATCTGTAAAAATTTCATGAAAATTCATACAAATTATTTAAATCAAAATATATATTTATTAGGTTCATAAAAGATATCCTAGAAAATATATTCATATATTTACATGGTGAAAAATATGTTCAATATTTCTTATCAATTATATGTAGCGAGCATAATAGTATCAAGCTACGCTTATACTTAACGATGTTATTCATTAAAACTTCGTTTTTGTATTCATATTTCCAAGATTTTTTATAGTTTTTCTTCAAGTAATTTTCTCACAAGATATTATTATCAAACTATTGAGGTTATATTCTGCAAGTTTCCTGTAAAATAAAATTAGGCTTAAATAACTTTATTCGAGAGCGAGAAGGTTTTTTTCTCTTGAATCTTTTGTTAAAAACATTTTATCTCATACGACAAACTAATGGAAAGAAAATAAGTTTAAACAACGTTTAACACACTTTCAAACTATAACTAATCTAAACTACTTTAAGGAAAAAGCAATCACAAATAAATTCTTCATAATAAACCAAATAAAGCCACCGCTGGCCGCACGCACTGGGCAGCCACTGAGCGCTAATTGCAAGCGCAGTGACCGCATTGCAAACCGCATGCTGCGACGAATTGAACTGATGCCAACACGTTCATTACGAGTATATTAAATCGAGTCAAACCACACTGACTAGAACCCAACGTACAAATTATCGATTATGTCTTCGCAAACATAATATCTAGGTACTACTATCATATACGCATAATATTTTTGGTAAATTTTAACGCATTTTTTTACTTGTTTCAATTTTTCTACTTTTTCTTGCTTTATTATATTAAATATTTCAATTTTCTGACATATCGTAATACGATAAGCATTTAGATCCAAAAAGCGAATGAAGTCAACAATTTAGGGCAAAAATATGTCTTCCGTAGAAAGGTATATTCCGCGTAAATTTATTTTAAAAATAAACAGCGATCGATCTTTCCAACAAACTAAGCCAAGGTTTATGATAAATGTTTCTGCCATTAAATAAAAGAAAACAGCTGAAATTAACTTTTGCTAAAGTGCACTTTTTCACCTCATGGTTTTATTACACAACTCAGGAACTTACTATTGTCCAACATTATATTGGATAATACTCACATTTCATAAATTAGTATGTCTTTGTATTCTTGCATATATAATTATATTCCTATTCGTATGTGTAGCAACTCTTTATCTTCTAACACTTTCCATTTAAATACATAACTCTCTCTACATTTAGATAATACACATTTGTTTTCAATTACCTATGCGTTAGTAAGTTCAGAGATCATTAATGTTCTCACGACTGGCTACTTATTTAATAATCAAATGAAATTCCTTGTTTCACATGAAATTTTTGATAAATATTTAACATATTCGAAAACGTCTTGTCGCGAAACTGCCCATTCACAAGCTATAAGGTGGGTGCAAAAATAAAATTTATCGACATTTTCCTTTGATTTTCACACTTTTCATAGACGTAAAGGCTATTGATTTCGAAAATTCCGTTTTATTTAAACAATTATTAGTTTTTATATTATATTTATCACATGAACTTTTTTAAAATCTTTCATGCAAAGAGTCACTTTATTTTCAATTTAATAAACGATTAAAATTTACTCAGTCAATTTTGGGCTTTACTTGAGTAAACACAACAAATAAATAAGCTGCAAAAATGATGTTCTCAGGTCTTATACATCAATGCGTAGATCGGAAAGAAAAGTAATATTTCCCGAGGTATATACATATTGCTATTTATACCTACCTGCATCTACCTATTAATAAATAATTGTCAAGCCATCGTATGACAAAGAAGATCAAATTTCAATATGTTGGTATATTGGTTAAGAGAGAATGAGAAATTGGGGCTGATTAACTCAGAACGTACTATGACTTGCATGAGACTAATATTCAGACGGGCGACGACAATATAAAGTTTCTCCTTTCGAAGAGTGAAGAAAAAAAACAACAAATAATAATAAAAACCACGCAACTTATCCTATATGCTATCAGACATATTCCATTTGCCCCACATTATGTGGGGCGAATGGGATATGTCTGATAGTATGGGATATATTCACTAAGAAATAACTACCTATCACAAGATAAAAAAGAGACTTAAATTATATAAGAGTTAAATCGTAAACGGCAGAAGCTATACTATAGTAAAAACCAGATAAATAGCAGTTGTTCTGCTTAAAACGGAAAGTGCAACAGTTACTTTCTATATTGTACATAAAGATGTCGCAAGTAAAATTACTAACCCCATAAGATTTTTCATTTAACATCCGTGTAAATAAATTACGAGTTACGATCAATACGGTGAAAGGTTTCGAAAGTGTAACCGGACATTTAATAATAATTACATATAGTCATACTTAAAGGAATACTATATTTACATGTGTACGATATGTGTGAACATTTTAGTGGCGGCCCTTTCTAAAGTTAATAGTGAAACATTAACAGGGGCTGAAGCTTTGTCGTTAAGTTTAATTAACGAAGAAAAGTGAAAACAAGAATGTGTAAAATTTGCGTATGGCTTCGAAAATTTGATATATTTATCAACTCTTTATCAAAACAGAGTCCAAGTATTAAGGTAGTCATTATCCTAATGTTTTCGAAAAGTTAATGGAACACTGTAATATAACTTAAAGGAAGGTTTTTCTGAAACTTTTTGCAAGTGTATTAAATTTCTTCTCCGTTCGCGATTTAAAATAAAAATGACACCGGAGTTATGTGTCCACTTTAAATTTATCCAAACTTTACAGTAATTTATCGCGTTAAAATTCGATCTTTTGACGACGTAGGTCGACAAGGTATTTCAATTATAAAATTAAGTTTGTTCCAGTGTTTGGCTTGTGAAATTCTGGTTGAAAATAGTTACGTATTCTGGTACAATAATTGTACCTAACTATGTATACGTAAGAAAAGGGATTAATAACATGATTTAAAGCCATCAGCACCTAAGGCTTTGAATTCAGAATTAAAATTAAGTATATGGGTAAGGTAGATTGCAAAACTTATTGAAAATATGAAATATGTAACTAACAACGATCATGTATTTCCATTCATTCAGGTAAGGCTTTAAGTGTAGAAATATGGTCATGTTTTTTGAGTCGAAATATACATAAATTATTAACGCAAACCAATTTGTGCTGCACATTTCTAATTCAATTAACAGTTTCACCAAATACGTTGACAATACTTTCTGTCGTAAATATTTACATATTCATAAAAAAAGTGTTAAATCGATTAGTTTTAAAAATTAAGAATTAATAATAAACTAAGCTCAGTCGAGGTCTTAAATGCTAACCACATAAACACAATACCAAATTAATTTTCACATCCCTCTAAGGGAAAATATATTATGTTTATACATATATACAAATAACCCTTTAACCCTTGAACATATTTCCACAATTTTTGGATGTGTAAAATTATTGTGTATACGAAACTAAATTCTAAAATTATTTTTCTTTTTAGCCTTTTTCTACCACTTCTTCGTAAGCCTCCTTTAGTCTATGCCATTCACCTCTATCCTGTGTCGCATTTATATACGGGCTACATGGCCGTATCTATTCTTATTTACTTTTGCTGTTAAGTTGACGACATGATACATTTTACTTGGTTGCCTCAGCGTGTGCTCGTTCCATGGTCGTGTATTCTTACTTCTATCAGATTTCTTTTCTATTGCTTTTTGCGTCACTCGTAATATGGTAAGGGATTCATTGACGGAGTCCCAAGTTTCAGCTCCGTAAGTGAGAACAGGCAGAATATGTATGCTTTCTGTCCTGCAGCGATATTCATTTTCAAAGCAATTTCAAGTCCGGAGTAGGCGGCCTGTGCTAGACGCGTTCGTATGTCAATTTTGTTAATCTGGTTGGCTTTATACAATTTGATCTCCTGTACAAGATATACGTACTCCTCTACTCATTCGATAGTAATTTTTTTTCTTTAATGTTTATACCAGTGTTAGTATAATTGTTTATGGCAATATACTTAAATTAATCCAGATGTAAATTGATGTATTGCTCTAATCATACGAGTTGGACAAATCCGCCAACTAAGAAACACTGTGCCAGAGCCGTGCCCATCTTTTAGATGTAAAATGCATGTTTTTTGGGTAGGCATTATAAATAGGCGAATGCGCATGGTTTAGGTTAGAGAGATATATTTCTGTAGTTTTTGCTTCTTTATAGAGATCTTACGCACAGAGTAATATATTTACAGAGAATAGCTCATTTGTTCTAAGCTGAGAACAGTCGTTTTTACCATGGGTTGATAGTTTGATTGAATTTTCTCTCGAAATTTATTACAAATATCTATAAATTTCACGTTGGGATAACTAATAACCTTTCGATACGTAATATTACGTTAAATACCGATTTCCTTATTTTAACACAAAATGATAAAAGCGAAATCCACTCTTTGCAGCATATTCTAATTTTAAATGCTATTTGAGTAAATACTTTAAACTATCTTTAACTCGTATATATTTTTCTTGCTAGCTTTTGTATTCTTAAATTATCTAAGAATGAGAGCTTTTATAATGAATGAGAGCTTTAACAATGAATAAGAGCTTTTATAATTTTAAATTACCAGAAGAATCCTTGTAAGGATCTATGTTCCATGACTATCTACGTCCGAAAAAGTATTTATATTTTTTGGTACATAGATATTTACCGGGACCCTCCCAGTACTGCATCAAAACGATGATATTATATATTTAAACCAGTTTCATTGGATAAAAACAAAAAAAATAATTATAGGTGTATTTATTTTCTATAGAATTTCCTCGCAATAACAAAAAATAATTTTTTATCACTACGTTTAAATTTGTAAGTAGAAATGAAAGATAAACTCCTAAAAAGAATGCGGGAATATTATCTCTTCTCAGATCATCCAATTCAAATAGGGTTTCACGATCCCATCGGATACTTTCAAGTATTGATATAAAATCATACGATACTTAGATTGATACAAACAAATGCGATACATGCCTGGATCAATACAAACGTATTTGCATCGGATCAAATCGTTCGATTCGAACGGATTGCATCAATAGTATAATCAAGTCACACAGTCGCGAATAGCCAATTAAACACATAAAATATATTGTAATGAACACATTTGACAGTTGGACTAAGTGTCAAGTTGGTTCATAGTGAAGTATTTGATTTGTTTCATTGGCGATTGGAGGCGGATGCCGGCATACGTTTTATTTATATATTTCAATGCGACCATTTAGAAACGTAGACGATGGGTAATCAAGTTTTGAAGTTCGAAGTGTTCGTTATTCGATCGTTGAATTGAATCCGAACAATTTGTTAAGACTTATTGTTTTTAAATAATCTATATTTCGAAGATATAAATTTGTAGTAATTTTTCATTGATTACAAAAATTAATTGCCAAAATTCTTTCAGAAATAATTAAAAGTCTACCAACAACAGAAAAGTTTTATTTTTCATTCCTTACCTGCTACATTTATATCATACACTTTTTCATATATAATATTCATGTACGTTATTCTATTTTATTTAAATAATAAATAAACTATTATAAATATTTAAAAATTATTTTAATCCACAGTGTACCGATTGATATATTTGAAGGATCGGATTGTAACTATTCGATACCAACCCAGTATTGTATCATATAGTTACGATCCGGAACGATCCAAGGTATCGATGCAAAGTAAAATAGCTTGAATCTCTACTTTAGAGATTCTCTATTCGCACGTTAGCTCTATTAAGGTAAACTAAGTGGCGTGCCAGGGACTCACGAATACATTTATCTCGGACGAGGAAACCTCAGGAATTCTGCCTGGGATGCATATTGATAAAGCGATGCAATGAACATGATAAATACGATGCATTCGTTTTGGTAAGTGAATGTGTTTCGAGGAATAAGTAATAACTTTTGTAGGATGTGTCGGTAATTAATTTTTAAACATTTATGTCTGTAATAAAATATGAAGATATTGTAGATAACATGAACATTTGGGAAAATAATTAATAATATGTACAGATATGTTTAAGGTAGTACTACCTTAGATAAATCTTTCAAAAGCTGATTGGGCCTATTATTCTGATTAATGAAAAAAAATAAACTAAGATGTTGGAAAGATAATATTTATTATACTCATCTTTTTTTACACAACGTTTTTTCCTATTCAGCGTCACATTTAAAATGAAAATTATGGAAAAGTAACACTTTATAAGTCGTAACCTTATCTCATTAAGTATATTTAATTCTGCAGAAAGAGTTTGGTGATAGTATTTAATAGACTTAAATAAATTACGCTTTAACCAGAAAACGTCAAAATTTAAATCTAGTTAAGACGAAATTTCCCACAATAAAAATTTGTTTATTAAATTTGTTTGTTTTAAAGTAATTTTTTTTCAACTTATTACTTACGTCATTTCCTTCTAAATGACTATCTGTGAAGCATATTCGAACTATACTCGACCTTAAATTGCGCTGATGTAAACAATATTACAATTCCACCCAAATATACCCACATATTCAGTTAAACGAGGGCCTTTTTTAACGACAGGTTTGGTTATTTTTCCCGACATGACTCCCTAACATCTTTATGGTTACTTTGATAAAAGATATTGTAATTAATTAATTAATACTTTAATATTTTTATTAATAAATTATAAAATACTACTTTTCTTGTAATTACTTGTTGGTCTACCGTTTTGTTTATTTGTAAAATATTCAGGTGTAGGCGGAATCTCAATGTCTTTATGGTCAGACAAGTGACGACGTATACGAAAACAGTGCGCGGATATTTTTCGGCAAATCTCGGAACCCTAAAATATCAGTGATGTATATATATATATATATATATATATAATTCGAAGCATATATTTCCTTAATCATATGGGTAATGAGTTTCTGTACAACTTAATGAGAAGTTAACTACCCGAAGCAAGTAGAAATGTTTGCTTCTTTGAAAAGGGTTTGCACGAAAAGCTGTCATTTACCCTAATAATATTCTTCCCTTTGATTTTAAGTACATCACACTTCCCTTCGCTCTCGCCGCTCTACTCGTTTGATCACTAAATGAGATGCCAAATTCGATACAGCTTTCTGAATAATTAGAACTTCCTGTAAACACTTAAGTAATTAAAGCCTTTGGGAATTCCATTTGTACAATCGGTGATTTACATTGTGGGTCTTACTTTAGAGCTTTTCATTATAAAATGGAAGTGTTCTCTTTAATTATTAAAATTTCATGTTGTTTCAACACATTTTGTTAGAAAGTCACCATTGGTTTTCCTTAATTATGTTTCTTAATAATTCTGACATAAAAGGTATTCGGTCAAATATATATACACACACACATATGTATACATTATGTTAGATTATCAATAACAGCCAAACAATTTTTTCTAACGTTTTCCGGAAGGTAATGTAAATTTTTGATTTTCTCTGGTAGTATATATAAAGATATTCCTTTCGATCGACGAGTAAATAACAAACAAGATTTGTAAATTTCAACATACATTTCATATACGTGACAGATCAAAGGTTAAGTTCGTGTTATCAAAGTTAAGTTTTGTAAAATTTTGGTCTTTAACTGAAGCGATATTAAATCAAAAAAATAAAATGTTTTATTGGAATAGATCCAAAGGCAAGTTCGTATTATCAAGGTTAAGCTTTGTAAAATTTTTGGTTTCAACCTAAGCGAAATTAAATTAAAAAAAATAAAATGATTTAATGAAACTGATCCATGGTTAAGTTCGTGTTATCAAGAGCAAGTCTTCGACCAAATCGACATAAAATTTAAAAAATTAAAATGCTTTGTCAAACAGATCCAAGACTAAGTTCATGTTATCTGGCAAGTTAAATTCCAGCTCTCATAATGTAATAGAAAAACAATTACATGCCTTGCGGAAAAGGTGGTAATATTCTGTTCTATGATTCAGATAGTTTTTTGATTCCGAAAGTCAACAGATAATTACGAATAGTATGTGTAGATTTCAAAATAATCAATTTATTCGTTTGTTCTTACTTCCCAATCATCCAACACCGGTTTTATCACCAGGTCGTACAGCGCAAAATCATAGTTTTATACTAATCCCTCATACTGCAATAGAAAAACTGCTACGTGCTTCGGGAAAAGGTGGAAATATTCTGTTTTATGACTTCTTTCTAAAAGTGGCCCAAAATTATAAATATTACATCCATTTTTATTTATTTACCACGTTGTCTTCATGAAATATACTCCATTAATATATATAGATTCAAAATAGCGAATTTGTTTGTTAATTTTTTCCAAATTCTCGACCATAATAAAAAGCGATATTGACCTTATTACCAGGAGGTATTAAGGTCAATGTCGCCCTTTAATATGGTCGAGATTGCGCGAGATCTGATAGCAATCCCGGCATATATAAATATGATTAAGTAAAAATCATAGCCCTCGCTTTTACTTCATTACTTTACATCAATATCAGAGGGTTATTTCAACGTTACTTCAACAATTTTTGTGCTATCAAATGTTATGTGTTAAAAAGAATACACTCATTTTTTGTAAAGAATGTTGAAAACTTTGAGCTACATTATCATTTACAATGAATGAAACTATCATAAATGGACAGACTGAAACTATCACAAATGGATAGAAGACAAACAAAAACCTTATGGACATGTAGTCTAATTGCTATGTAAAATCATTATTTTTTGAAAAATCGTAGAATTTATAGCTAAAATAAACCATGTCATGTGTACTTTACTTTTAAAACTAAGCCTAATTATAATATCGTAAATGCCAAAATGGATTTATCTATCCTTTCACATCCCGGCAAAGCAACATATCATTGTGATTTTTCACAATTAAATGAAATTACGTTATCTAGTATTATTTCTACTTTCTTTAAGTTCTTTACCACGCCCTAGGTTTCTTTGTATTACAACATCTTCTATATACAGGTGGGCTATTAGTAAATGCGATTTTTGTTAAGTTGACCTTTATAATGATAAAGAAGTAGGAACAAACAAACAAACAAACAAATTTGTTATTTCGAACTCTGTACATATTAACGGATTTATTCGTAATTGCGTGTCGATTTTAGAAGAGTCATATAACAGAATATTTCCTCCTCTTCCCCAAAGCATGTACTTGTTTTTTTATTACATTATGAGCGCAGGAAAGTTTGCCGAATAACGCGAACTTAGTCTTGGATCTGTTTTAACAAATAATTTTATTGTTTTTTTAAATTTAATATCGCTTCGGTTGAAGACCAAAATTTTACAAAACTTAAGCTGGATAACACTAAATTAACCTTAGATATGTTTTAATAATGCATTTTAATTTTTTAAATATATTATCGTTTTTATTGAAGACCAAAATTGAACAAAAATTACGCTTGATAACACGAACTTAGGGCCCTCGCTTAACTGAATATGTGGGCGTGTTAGCGCGGAATATGTAATATTGTTTACGTTAGCGCTAGGTAATAAAGTCGAGTATAGTTTGAATTTGTTTCGCAGAAAGGTGTTTAGAAGTATATGACGTAAGTAATAAGTTGAAAAAAAAATTTGCTTTAAAACAAATGTTCCAGTAAGGGAAATACCATTTTAACTATATTTAAATTTTCTGCTTCTGGTTTAAGAGTAATTTAATTAAATCAATTAAAATCTATCACAAAATTCTTTCTACAAAATTAAATCTGTTTAATGAGATGAGGTTACGATTTATAAAATGTGACTTTTCCATAATTTTCATTTTAGATGCGATTCAGAATAGAAAGAAACGATGAGTAAGAAAAAAGGCAAGCATAACAAATATTCTCTTTCCAAAATATTGGTTTATTTTTTTATTATTCGGAATAATAGGCCGAATCAGCCTTTTGAAGATATATACGTATACGTGCACGTGTTATTAATTATTTTTGCAAATTTTCATGTTGTCTAAAATATCTTCATATTTTATTACAGATATAAATGATTAAAACTTAATTATCGGCACATTCTACAAAAGCTATTACTTTATACTTTAAAATACATTCACTTGCCAAAACATATGCGTCGTATTTATCATGTTCATTGCATCGCTTTATCAACATGCATCCCTGACAGAGGATGCATTTCTGAGGTCGTTAGCGACTGATAAAGAGGTTTCCTTGTCTGAAATAAATGTATTCATGAGTCCCTGGCACGCCGCTTTGCTTAACTTAATAGAGCTAACGTGCGAATAGAGGATCTCTGAGGTAGAGATTCAAGCTATTTTCCTTTGTATCGATTCGGATCGTAACTTCAAATAATACTGGGTTGGTATCGAATAATTACGATCCGATCCTTCAAATATATCGATCAGTACACTGTGGAGTAAAATACTTTTTGAATATTTATGATAGTTAATTTATTATTTAAATAAAATAGAATAACGTACATAAATATTATGCGTGAAAAATTATATGATATAAGTATAACAGGTAAGGAATGAAAATAAATAAAACAATATTTAAAATGATTGTTTAGTTGCTTTTTCTGTTGTTGGTAGACTATTAATTATTTCTGAAAGAGTTTTTGGCAATTAATTTTTGTAATCAATATAAAATGACTGCAATTTATATCTTTAAATTAAAGGTTCTTCTAAAAATAATAAGTCTTGACAAAAGATTTGGATCAAATCCAACGATCAGGTAATGAACACCTTCAAACTTCAAGACTTGATTACCCATCTTCAACAGTTCTAAATGGCTGCATTACAGCCGTTTTTGTCAGAAACTGTTTGACGTGGAAACTTGAAATTTGGTATAGTGATGAAGTTTATTAAATCCATATACTCGCGTGTCTCAATAGTCAAACGCTGGAGTGAATATTTTTGGTGTACCAATGGAATGACTGAATTTTTTTAAAATCACGTTTCATTTTGGATATCAATTGAAATAGTATGTCACAAGGATTTCATAAAATTGAATTTTTAAAATTAAAAAAAAACATGAAGGTGTGATTATAATCACAGGACAGAATGAAAAATTAGAATAAGAAAAAAATAACTTACGCATACTATATCAAATTATTCTCAAATAAAATATTAAATACTAACCGTATACACTTCAAATATTACACTGATTATATGAATTTGTGATTGTGATTTATATCGTGATTTATATTAACATATACGCAAATAAAATATTTTTAAAAAATAAAACGTAATTCTTGAAACGATCCACTCCGTATTAGATAGTGAACTGGCTTGGCCGATGCCGAAGGGAATTGAGGTTACACTATTCAGCATTACCGATTCCATAGTGACGGCGCTACGTCACCCAAAAAAGAAAAAGGTGCGCCAAAAGAAGTTTTCGCTGCAAAAATATACTCCATTCCCTTATCTTGGAAACTGCTAAATTCAAGGCAATCATAAAAAAAGCGTTGATAGTAGAAGTTTACGTAAAGTTTACTGAGACTTTATAGAAATAAGCCTGTATTTACCAATTTTTGAGATATTTGCGATATTTTTATATCTGTGAAATATCTACTGCGCATTACACTAACACTGTGAAAAATTATAATAAAATATGTGCCTAAGTTTGTACGGAAATCTCACAGTGCGAATTCAACTAGCATTTAAAAGATTTATTTATTGATAAAGACCAATAGTCGTAAAAAGTTAATACATAAATATATAGCACATTAGGTAAAGTAACTTAAATGGCGCTTTTGATTTTATTAATAATTGATCACCAAAGAGAGTTGATGCCTTGCTCACTAATTAAATAGCATCGTTTCATCTTCATCAGTCGTAATTCTCATTGGAAACGTGAAATGAAAGCGAAAAAGACAATTTATTCCCATGAGATAAATACATGTACTGGCTCAGGTCAACGCGGAGTGACTTGACCTGAGCTGGCGTAGTTAATCTGTCGGCGGCGGTGCTAATCCGTGGTGACACGAGGCCCTCTGAGGCGGTCACCGCCCACGCTATCAGCGCTCAGTGTCACTGAAATGTAAGCTATGATTTTGGATGCCTGACATCGTTTCAACAGACAGTGGCTTAGCTCCATGCCATAGATATTTATTTAAAGTGGCTTAGTTGTATTTGAACCAATGAACTTTTTTCTCTCTTTTTGAAATGGTTTTCTTAGCTTTTTGAATGTTTTAATAGTTTCCTTTTTTATTCGGACGTATAGCATTACAAGTTTATATGTTTTGGAATAATAATTGATCTTTAAGGCACATAGACGTGTTTTCCAAATTATGAAAATGGGTTTTATTACTTTCTCTTTATTTTGTCTACTGTGTCAGTTGCTGATGATGGTGGTCGGTCTGTAAAATAAGGAGAAATAAAATCTAAATTTATAAATTAGGTTGGAAATAATATGATTTATGATAGTCAAATAATCCTATCTTGTCTTAGGAAAGGCACTAAGATAATTTTTGGAAATATTAATACACTGAGTAGTCAAGATGTACATGTTTTTTTGATGTTATGTTCAAGTGTTATGGTACCGAAAAAAGGTGAAACCTGTTTGTTGTATTTGATCTCTAGCATATACAAAACAATGCAATCTAGCATATCCAAAGCAATTTCGATAATATTATCTTGGTATCTTTTGTGAGGACCTTAACATGATCATAGGATATGATACAACTAATTGCTGTCGGAAAGCAATGTATGGAATCTTACAGAGTTGTAACATAACACAGCATAATTTAGTACTCATTGTGCTATCTGTCCATCGGCATGCGACACTTTTTGATCTTAACAATAGTTCCAGATATACGCTTACGGTAATAAGGTCGTCTTTGCAAAAAAAAACCAACGAATAGAACATAAACGATAATCTTTTATATTACATTACTTGCGATAACGGTTCAGCAAATACAACGTTTTGTAATCCAACCACAGCAAAGCCACGATTGCACTGACGTGACTACCAATTTTACTAAATTAAACCAAGCTGGCGGCGGGTACAGATGTAAAAGTAGTAATGTAAGGGGCAATTAATTCGGAATCATTGACGTCATATTTAATAGATTTACCATCGTTGCTCTAAAGCAAGTCGCCAAAAGACTTGCTTTAGAGCAACGATGTCAGTCATATTTGACATTTATTTAAAATGTGTTTAAAAATTATTCGAAATGTATTTGGTAAACCCACAATTGTTAGATCTTGTTTAAAAAAACGTTTTACACTGAAAAAATCGACTTTCATAATTATTAAATACTTCAATGTGTATGAAAATGAAAAACCTTTCTGATTTTAAAACACAATTTCGTTGAAATTTCATCGGGATACAAAACCTTGTGAATATTTGAAATGTTTGAAGAGAATGTGTAGAAAAAGAAGTAGACAACTTTTGGACTTAATTTGATAATTTGTCTTTGGAAAATAAATGTTTGAATGAAACAAAGTTAGCAAGTACAATCTAAGCTAAAAGTGTAAAACAAACAAAAGAAAGAAAAAATAATAATAAATATTATGTGACGTGAATTTTATTTGTACCCATATCGAAATTAGTTATACTCATATCAAAAATATCGGTAGCAACATGTATAAACAAAATATATCCGATTAATATACGTCAATGTTTAACTGCAACAAATTGAGTACAAACATTTTTATTTAATGATTGAAATAAAAACCAATATGGTGTTTTAAATTCCGGAGCCAAACAGCGAAATCAGAACGCTTAACGTTGAAACGCATCGCATAGATCATTATAACTAAGATGGCGAATTTCGAGTAATTTTATAAATAATATAGCGCGATCCCATAAATTTAATTCCATAAACAAAATATGTCTGTCGCTATGGAATGATACGAGATATAGCGAAGTTATGGAATATTATAAATAAAAAAAACAAATACAGGACAAAAAAGTAACTTATCTATATAAAAATAGGAAATAATTTATAAGACTCAAAAAGGTGAAATAGGTTCTTAACAAAAAAAAAACAAAAACTTCACAATATGGCGCTCAATTCAAAGAACTAATCAAAATTATTACAAAGATTCTACGATAATGTTCATTAAAAATAATATCGATAAATGCTTCCATCCTTTGACCGATTTTGGAGATTTATATCATTTTAAAAATTATTCACATCCACGAATAGAGGATCACGATATATGCAAATGAATCATTCTCAAGTAATGAATTTACAATGACGTTGTAATCGACAGATATATTACAGCTATATCGAAAATATTTGATAGTGAGTCAAATAATTCATATGTATAAAAGAGACACATGTATTGTGGCAAAAGTGTATAAATAATAACATAGCAACATGTATAAACAAAATATATCCTATTAATATACGTCAATTTTAAATTGCAATAAATTGAATGCAAACATTTTTATTTAATGATTGAAATGAAAAACAATATGGTGTTTTAAAATTCGGGGCTAAACATCGAATAGATGAAGGCCTAACGTTGAAATACACCGCACAGATCATAGTAACTAAGATGGCTAACCTCAAGTAATTGTATAAACACGTTAGCGCGATCCTATAATTTTTTTTCCATAAACAATATATATCTGTCGTTATGGAATGACGCGTATGTGAGGTATCGTGACGTCATGGAATATCACGAATAAAATATTTTGTTTTTATACAGTTTAAAATTTGGTTCCTTCATTAACGCACTTCCTTACTTCATACGTGTCGATTTTTCATATCTATTTTACTAGATACTTGACACTAGAAGCTAAAAAATTGTATTTTGTGGAAACGCCCTTAGAAGAGAACGTGAAGTCAAACAGTATTTGAATATGCCTGACTTATTGTTTCTGATAATGGAATTGGATTAATTATTCTCATGATATACCATGTTACTTTTTGTGTATGTATTTTTAATATCTTAATTATGCTTCGTCTTTTTGGTGTCTAATTTTCATAAATTCATATTTATTGAAACTACAAAAAATTCACGTCACATAATATTTATAATTCACGTCACATAATATTCATAATTTTTATTTTTCTACCATTTATTGATTTAGCACTTTTAGCTTAGATTGTAATTGCTGACTTTGTTTCATTCAAACGTTTATTTTCCAAAGACTAGTTATCAAATTAAGTTCAAAACTTGTCTACTTCTTTTTTTACACATTCTCTTTAAATTTTTCAAATATTCACAAGTTTTGTACCCCGATGATATTTCAATAAAATCGTATTTTAAAATTAAAAAGGTTTTTCATTTTCACACGCATTAAAAGATTTAATAATCATAAAAGTCGATTTATTTATTTAAAGCATACAACATTTTTTTTGAACAAAATATAATAATTGTGGGTTAACCAAATACATTTCGAATAATTTTTAAACACTTTTTGAATAAATTTAAATATACGTCCGAATAAAAAAGACATTAAATCATTAAAAAAGCTAAGAAAACCATTTCAAAAAGAAAGAAAAAAAGTTAAGTGGCATACAACTAAGCCTCTTTAAATAAATATCTATGGCATAGAGCTAAGCCACTGTCTATTGAAACAGTGGCAGGCACCCAAAATCAGAGCTTACATTTCAGTAACATTGAGAGCAGGTAGCGTGGGCGGTGACCGCCTCAGAGGGCCTCGTGTCACTACGGATTAGCGCCGCCGCCGACAGATTAACTACGCCAGCTCAGGCCAAGTCACCCCGCGTTGACCTGAGCCAGTATATGTATTTATCTCATGGGAATAAATTGTCTTTTTCGCTTTCATTTCACGTTTACAACGAGCACCTCGACTGATGAAGATGAAACGATGCTATTTGATTAATGAGCATAACATCGACTCTCTTTGGTGATCAATTATTAATAAAATCAAAACCGCCATTTAAGTTACTTTACCTAATGTCCAATACATTTATGCATTGACTTTTTACGACTATTGGTTTTTATTAATAAATAAATCTTTTAAATGCTAGTTGAATTCGCACTCAACTGAAAGAGTTCCGTACAAACTTAGGCATATATTTTATTATAATTTTTCAGTGTTAGTGTAATGCACAGTATATATTTCATAGATATAAAAATATCGCAAATATCTCAAAAGTTGTGAAATACAGGCTTATTTCTATAGTCTCAGTAAACTTTGCGTAAATTTCTATTATCGACGCTTTTTTATGATTGCCTTAAAGTTAATAGTTTCCAAGATAAGGGAATGCAGGTGCATTTTTTCTGAACAGTGAACAAAACTAACCCATTACGGTGTTAGTGACGTTGTTCAGTGACGTTGTTCGGTCACGATCGGATCGGTGATGCTGAACCTAGTAAACACGGCTCCCTTCGGCATCGGCCAAGCCAGTTCACTGTCTAATATGGAGTGGATCGTTTCAAGCAGTACATTTTATTTTTTCAAAATATTTTATTTACGTATAATTTAATATAATACACGTGAGTTGTCGTATATAATCAGTGTAATATTTCAAGTATATACAGTTAGTATTTAATATTTTATTTGGGAATAATTTAATTTAGTACGTGTTTGTTGTTGTTTTTTTATTTTAATTTTCACTTTTATTCTGTGGTTATAGGCACACACCCTTTTTTAATTTTAAAAGTCAATGCTATGAAATTCTTGTGACTTGCTATTTCAATAAAAATGGCTGTGACAGACACACAAGTGATTTCTGAAGGATTTCATTTTGTTAAAAATTTATTTTTTAGGTACGGAAACCTACAAAAAATTATTAGTTTTTATAATAAATCAGTCACAATAATAAATTTAATATTTAAAAAAATGTGCATAAAAACTTGTTTGTCTACTTCGGTAAAAAATTTATTAAGAATTTTATAAACGTTTCCTAATAAATCAATAAATAGGAAAAAAGTCTGTACATTCAATATTTCTTCTAGAAAATATTCAAAGAGCCGTGAATAATCTGTAGAAGAGAACCCTATCATATTACGTCTTTCATATAAGAAATATTCGATATTTTCAGATATGGAATTTCAGATATCTGTTGCGTCATTTGAAAATTACTAAGCAAACTTAAATACGGATTTTCTATTAATTGTAATCTATGAACGGAA
Organism: Druceiella hillmani; assembly: GCA_039881145.1. Lineage (NCBI taxonomy): Eukaryota > Metazoa > Arthropoda > Insecta > Lepidoptera > Hepialidae > Druceiella > Druceiella hillmani. The sequence continues at coordinate 7,809,542 of JAYKKI010000055.1, forward strand.
CTGATGTATGAGTATTTTGATATGGCGTCAAAAATTGGTGAAGAAAGAAAAAATATTTGCACGTATATACAGATGTAACATAAGACAAATATGTTATTTGTACAGGTGATTCTAAACATCAAATTATTCAGAAAATGTTAAGGAACCATATGAGAATTATCAATCACATTAGAAAAACCACTGTCAAAATTGCGATTTCGATGAATATATTTACTTTTTTTTACAGAAACACATTTCAAATATGCTCAGATCCACAGAATTTCCCACGTGAACAACATACACGTTTTTTACACTAATCAATGAAGAGAATAAAACGGTTTGCAAAGGTATTTGGTACGTGAACATACGGAAAATAATTAATATCGGGTGTAGTGATCGAAATTACGACTTGTCAAGAATTTTGGGGAAATATTACTAGCTGGTAAACTTCCTATCTTTCAAGTTTCAAAGGGATCATTTTCATTTTTTGCGATGTATGTTGGGGGCATAATTTTCACTTTTCTTACTTTTACTCAAAATACTAATAGTATACCGTACCGTCCCCACATTTATAACGGATTCACAGTATACGGCACCGCCGTATATGTTGAATTTTATAAATTAATGTGATATGCATATATATTAATTAAAAATAAAAGGTATTTAAATGTTTTTATATTAAAATCTAATTATCCCATATATTTATTTACTTATTTACTCATACATTTATCGACATGTCATATTTATCATTTTTCCAAAAAAACTAATGGCTTCGTAAAATGTAAACTTATAGATTAAACCTAAATACAAAAACACACAAGAACTACAATGGATAATGACGACACATTTCTTCAAATTTACTTTCACTCATCATAAATAAATCACACTCTGGTGTGACGGTGATCAATTTGTTGAACAGTTGAATAGCGCGGGAACTCGATAGTTCTGATACAATTCAGTTCCAGACGGTGGTATAGCAAAAAGGTGATATTTTGTGGGCGCATGAAATTGTTAGGTACGAACAATGAAATTTTGACAAAAATGGAAAACTTGAATAATCAGGAGGAAATCAGTAGGAATAAGATAAGAACTAAGACACTATCTTATTTACATATATAGGAGGAATGCACTTTGCACACATTCTATCATCAAGCTGTACTTGGCTTCTTATGATCTCCGAATATTGAAGACATATTCTAATCGTTTTACAGTTTAATTATTTGATTTACTGCATATGTTTTTATGGTTCAGCTGACAGCGTTTTAATAATAAATAATGTTAGTCATCGAATCATCAAAGTACTTTCTCTAAAGTGAAACGCTTTTAACAATGAGTTATATTTGGCTTTCATGGGCGAAAAAAACTGCCAAGAAATAATTATTTCAGTTTTCAATAAAGAAAAAATATAAATTATTTAATCCGGAATTAATGGAAATATATCTTAAATATCTTATAAATTGTCAATAGGTCTTAATTATCTTACAAATGTCACACATATACTACGTTTTCTAATGTATCTAGATAGCATTATAAAATTGTTTAGCAATAAAGATATTTTATTTCTCTTATATATATTTAATATATTTGGCGTTAATTTTGCAGAAATCCATTATTCACAATTAAATGAAACTACGTGATGTAGTATTATTTCTACTTTCTTTAAGTTCTTTACTGCGACCTAGGTTTCGTTGTATTCCAACATCTTCAGATGGGCTATTAGAAAAGATTCAAAGATTCAAATCTTTGCTAATAGAAGATATTGTAATACAACAAAACCTAGGTCCTGGTACAGAACTTAAAGAAAGTGGAAATAATACTACATCACGTAGTTTCATTTAATTGTGTCTCTTATATATGTTAACTTTTGTTGTTCATCACATTTGCATTTCTGCTCTTTCTCTATATTAATTTTTTCCACTCTGGGCAAAAATTAAAAATCTATATTTTTCACAGCACTTTCAACTTTTGCTCTCTTCTGAAAATATATTTCTTTTATGTGAATTACTCAAATATTATAATTATGAAGTACAACAACTTTTGGGTTAATTTAACGTACGCACGAAAATAAAGATGTTATATCCAAAGTCATTTACGTGAACATTTAAGCACACTAAGAAAAAGTTTAACCTAAATATTTGTTTGTTTTTGAAGCTTCTCTATGATACGGTTATTTCCATTCGTATAAAAACTGAAAGGTAATTTACTACGCATTTTTCATCATTCTATAATACGAGAATAAATTTTTTCCACACAGGTCTGTTAGCAATGTCAATTGCTGCAGATCATAATTTTGAACTTTGTTTTTTATTTATAAAGTAACCAATCTCGTTCTGAACACTAATATTTGTTTTCTATTTTTCTTACAGAACTTAGATACTTGTTTTTTTTTCATTTACTCTTTCACTATATCACATTTGATTATAATAATCAAAGTATTCGCACTCAATAGTGCACCGTATATTGGTTGGTATATTAAAAACGTTTAGACTTTATTAGGAAGCGTATTTTTTATGTTCACCATATACCTACATCATGCCTAAACCTTATTAATGCATACACACTTTCTTTCAAAGTCTGGAAGAAGGCCAGTATTGGAGAAAATATTACGATTAGAACATGATAAATGTATACTACGACCGCGGTCTTCTTGCATGTAAAGCAATAAAACGTGTGAGCAAAATGGAAAATATTGTGCGTTTACTCGCACTGACAGGTAGTATGGCTACGGCTTGTGATACGTATTGCTTATATCGTAATGTTATCGATAAACCACGTAGAACATTAAACTCAAACTACATGATTTAAATACCTTTGATGCGCCTATAAAACAGAGTTATTAATGGGTAAAAGTAAACATTATGATAAATGTTTGAAAATAAGATTATAAATATTTTATTAATATTTATAAAGTAAATATTAATATTTAATTCATTAATTAGCTATAATAAATTAAGTGATAAGTAATTCATATTAATTACTTAATTACTAATTATTACTGCCAATACAACCCTTGGTATGAGCGCAAGTAAAGGGAGAAGTAAATTGACTCCACCCGGTCATTGTTATTGACTCAAAGGCTTGTAAGATGAAGATTTGAGAAAGTTACGTATACCAAAAAATGAATCACTAATTATTTCCATTATATCAAAAATCTTATCAGAATCGTCATCATCACTTAAATTAATGAAACGAAAGGCTGTGGGATGTAGGACTTTCCCAAGTGTTTATCTTGCAGGTCTTCTGTATGTTGAACACAGTTTTCCCAATTTTCTTTTCATACATTTACAATGGCCTGATGGAAAAAATGTCTCGACATCTGCCGTTTTAAATGAGTAACAACAGTTCTTCATAACCACTTATCTCATTACTTGCGCCCACATCAATTCTATAGGGTTATATTTGCAGTGATACGGTGGCAAACGAAAAACTTCATGACCATATTGGTTTTTCAATTATCTTAAATAATAAAGCTTTTAAGGTTTATATCGATGTGCCTTTTGCAAAAGTTTAAAAGTAGATCAGCATTCGAATATGAAATTTTACTGCCCTGAAGTCGTTTTTGTATTTTGTCTACACTTGACGCTGATGTATGTGTTCGATTAATTTACTACGGGTGGTAACTGACGTCATCCGGATGGCTCTTCCAATCTCAATAGCAATCACTAAAACCACTTAGTAAATTCTTCAGCTTCCATTTTAGAACAATAGTGGTTATTTTTTTATTTTATTGCTCGAGAAACCAATTTCTCATGTGATGAAAATCAATATTTGGCAAAACCAAATGATAAATTATAATTTTGCTTCTTGCACTGATTACGAGAGCCGACTAACTTGAATGACGTTATTTGCTTACAGGCTGTTGTCAGTATTACTCCACCAAGATAATTAAACATCAGGCAAAACGTGACGTCATTATGTTTAATTGTCTTATTAGACTAGTAAATAGTAGAAAGTGCATGAGTCATTGATCAGGTGTTCTTTTTTGTCGATAAGATGTAGCCGACGTGAAAATTACTACACGAAACGGGTATTATTGCTTTGCATGTAAATATATCTTCGAACATCGCTAATATAGATGAAGCCACAGGCATCACTCTTTCATCCACAAAGGTCATTTTTATCACAAGAAACCTCTGTTCAATTTTACTTAAAGACATCTCTCAAGAGTGAAAAGTGACGAGATTTGTATGAAATCTAGCCTTGTTTTATTATTAGTGTTTGTTATTACCTTAGGGAGGACGGTTTCTCCATCATTTCAGAGAAATTCTAAAATTTTGGTGTTGCTTTACATTTGATATTAGAAGACATTGTGAAAACTTTTGGAGCAATGAAAAGTATTATTTTGAATGAGAGAAATAAAGTTACAGGAAAATAATATTATTTTCGCCATGAATAACATGTGTGATTATATTTGAGGCTGTATGTGCCTCATCCCAGTGACGCCACGCGTCATCAACGGGTACTTTGTCTTAGCCACATTTGTGTAACCCAATCTCTACGGATGCGTGTAGCTGTTGGTATGGATAAAGAAAATTAGGTCCGCATTGCCTCTATTTGTTATTATAATTACTTTTGTAATCGAATACTCAATGATCAATAAATTGTTATACTCTTACCGCGTTTATGATGTACGCTTAACCCTACATCTGAGAGAGTTTAGCATTTCGTAGCAAACAAAAAGTGTTCGACGTGACATGTGAACAACCTGACAGTTTCTTTTTTAGTTTGAGACGAATTGCCATGAAGTTTTCTAATAAATGCTTGAGGTGAGAATCTCAATTAATACATATGTGGCAAAGTATTAAAAATAATAAACACATTACGTATATGTAAGGACCCGTACATTTAAAATCCGAACGATTTTTTACCAAGCCGGGTATCATTAGACAAGTCTTACAAAATGAAATTATGGAATTTTTAATTTTTCAACCGTAGGTTTAAAAAATCCATCGAGATACGATCATCTCACCGGCTTACAGCCGGCTTATTGGAGATGGCGTAGATAGTAAATTATATGGATACCGCATGAGTAGCTCAGAGGTGAAGTGATACGAATGAAGTGATGACCAGCTCATATTTTGTTTCGCTCTTACTCTTTCTATTTGTACATGCTTGACAGAAAGATTAATTGACATGAGTCTCAAATTATTTATTTTTGTGAAGATATGAAAATATTACTTTTGCTGAGCACGGTGAATGTCGTTTTGACTTATCCATTAGAGAGGGTTTCGTAGCTTAATTGAAAAATACGAAAAAATTCCACGTACTAGCATTTACTTCCAAATATTATCATTTCAGTTAACAAGCATCAACAAACAAACAATTCTATTTTTTTGCCTACATCAACATGGCCGTTTTTAATTTCATAGTTATCATAGCTTTGTATGTGCTAAATTTATTTATTAACTGGTATATTTTAATTTAAGTTACCTTTGATAATTTTTAACTTTGGGTCGGCTTCAGTATGATAATGTATTTGTTAATTGCATGTTGCCTCTATAATAAACATAACATCCTTTTTCTTCCCTAAGTCTTTTATCCTAGGTTTGGTAAATTTTTATCTTTCCGTACTGATTTTTTTTATTAGTCCTATACAATTAAATCGAATATTATTTTGTACCTCCAAATAAATATATGAGAGCTCGTGAGCAGGAATTGTTCGCCATATTTCCGTCCTAAAAGATCTGTATCCTGGAATGATCCGTATCCTTGTTATGAATCCCATAAATTTTCTACTTGCGAAACTACCTGAACCTTTATAGCGGTATAAGCCATGTGCTAATTATAACTAAGTATTAAAAATTAATAACTAAATCCTATAACCTTAACTAATGACTAAGGATTAAAAATTTCAAGCATTAATCATGATTAACTATTAATTTTATTTTTAAATTTATTTTTAGAATATTTGAGAAAATCCACAGATAATAAAATATATACAAAAAAATTAAAAAAATACGACATAATGTAAAAAAAGGGAAAAAAAACTTTGCATACTTAAGACGACACAATGGAAGTCAAAACCAAAATAAAAAATACTGTAACGTACGCGTATTATATTAATATCAAATAAAGTATTAAAACATTAACTGTGTACACTTGAAATATTACACTGATTATATACAATAATATACGTGTATTATATTAAATTATATTGAAATAAAATATTAATTAAAAATACAATATAATTCTTGAAATGATGCACACCGTGTTAGATTGTGAATTCGCTCGGCCGATGCTGAAGGGAACAGAGTTTACCTGAATCAGCCGAGCGTGACGGCTCACTTTCGTTCACTGCTGAGAAGTAGTGAGCATAAGTTTCCCATTCAATTTGTTTAAAAAACTGTTTATTTGTTGATAGTAATAAACAAAACATAGGTAATATAACAATAGTAGCATTAACAAATGATGTAAGATAAATCATAATGGTCATATTATTTTTCACGAATTTTAAGTTACTCTTTATTTTTTTGTCACTTTTTTTGTTTTTTATTTGCAGTAAATGAGAATCTGTTCCAAGTTTCATTGCACCAAATTCTTGTCATTATGTTAGATTACTTTTTGCATTTAATTGATCTGGCGTTTATTTTCTTTATCATTACAATGAAGATTGGAAAGCTATGAAGTATCTATAAATATATAGTAAATAAATGAGTAAATAAGTAATAGAATCAGTAAATTACATAATATACAACTGTATATGTATAGTAAACAGTATTAAAATTAACTTTATATAAGTACGCATCTCGTACGTTAGCATCAGTTCGCCGCGCATCTCACCGCTCCCCGCAAGCCGTTAGTTAGGTCGCCAAATGAAATGACAAGTTTGATAGAGCCTTCCTTGTAAATACATAAATAATGAAGCATTTGAGATTTCCCTCTAGTGAAATAACTAATTCATAAGGCCGAAATGAGAAAACGTAAGCCGATACATTAGGGCAACATTCTGTTTTCACATTCGCCCCATTTATTGGATGTGAAGATTGATTCGTCATAATTTAATTTCATTATTTCTAATATATTGATGAAAAATAGACTTTTGTGTTTTCTTTATATAGATGTATAAAATCGAGAAAGACGTTATGTGAATAATTTTCTAAGCAGGTAATAAGAAAGAAGAGGTAAATATTTTTTTTTATAATTCATGAGTTTCACTTACCAATTTTATTTAATGTACCTCAAGGCATAAACAAATTAGAAAATTTCCACATTATAATGCATGAATGGACAAAATGTACCGTTAACACCAGATTTTGAGATAGCGGTTTTTGCAAAAACCGCTATCAAAATTAAAAATATGCGGTAGTAAGGTGTATAAATTTTATACATACCTTTCGATAGTCATTACGACAATCTGTATCTTAAAATCTAGACTTGTTTAATGTTTTTAAGTTAATTATTTTCTAATAAATTGTAATCACTTGGAACTACACGAGGAAGTTCCAAGTGATTACAATTTATTAATAGAGTAAGCGAGTATATGACAAATAAAATATCTATAAATCGAAAGTTAAAAATCTCTCACAGTGAGATGTATAAACTAAAATATTATTACGGAATAATGTACAGATCACGTGGTGTATTATGAGGAAATCTATTTTATATTTCCAAATTAATTACTTTTGATAAATTGCAATCACTCTTATCTAGTTGAGGACTCTAGATAAACAATATTAATACCAATAAAAATTGTGCAGTGTGCAAAAATATGACCAACAAAATAAGTGTTAGTAAATGAACAGTTAATTTCATAAAGTCAATACATACCTTACGAAGTAATGTATCGCTCTGACCGTTTACTACCAAAACCTTATTTTAGAACCTAGCTTGAATGAGCTTCAAAATTAATTCCTTTCTGATAAATTGTAATGACTTGTATTTTCTTTAGAAATCCATATAATAAACGATTTTAACGCCAATCAAAAAGTTGTACAGTATGCGAATATAAAACAAACGAAATACTCATAAGTGTGAATAAAAAATTAATAGTACTCTCCAAAAAATCACCACAGTCCTGGCGATGAAATATACTACTCTGGCTTCACTCTCGGGAATTAATATTATCAAAATATCTATAGGCTTATTTGCAGAAATAATTTACTCTTTGGTAAGAATAAACGCTAAGTCAGTGCATAGGAAACAAATGCTTCAAAAGTATGTAATTATTTCGTTAAGGAAAAATTAGAGTATAAGAAAAGGGGTAATCAAATATATGCAATAGGGCAAACACGAATTATGCATCAATATAGTAAAAAAACTCTCCATATCGCAGTATTTTATCAATATGAATAACCGCGCTCACAAACATTACGAGTATCTACCCCACATCCGAACTACGTGAGTATTGATCACGGGACGCACCTTCGGGGAGAGCTCGACCTTTACATTCAGAATTAAGTCGGCGCTGTTTATTAATGCCGATCCGTGAGTCAATAAACATATTTCTCGCAATCGATTAGTGATATATCAACGTCAATAACGTTAAAGAAGGAAATCCTGTCTCTGGGCGAATTCGGATGCCGGAAAGCGCCATAAATCATAAATAGGGCGGTAAAAATATTTTTTTTCAATTACATCGATTGACCCGGAAAACCTTTGCTTCTGACGAATAAAACCTTTTGCCTTCAGTTATGTTTATGACTGTGTGTGGATTTATATTTGTTATTATTTGTTAAGTGTGTTTCTCGGCTGGACTCGATATGTAGCCAAGGTTACGTATCGAGTCCAGCCGAGTCAGGAAATATAGGGTTACAATTAGGAAAACTGTATTATTCAATAATTAACATATTAAATTTACCTCGCTATACTGTTACTTGTTCGAGCTACGTGACAAACACTATTGTGGCCATATATTCAATATTAAATTGTCTATTTATTGAGAGGGGAATTTTAACAGAACGAGGATAGCAATTGCATCTAATGTACAAAATACTTGAAGTTATATAAAACAGGTTACACATTATTACTATTTATATACTTTAATGTAAACGTGTATGGAGAATTATTTCTAGGAGGTTAATAGTTTCTTATCAGCTAACAATAGACAATTTATAAAAATTGGCAGTGCGTTCGTTCGATTGTACATTCGAACTCTCAACAATTTGTTCAGTATACTGAAATTAAGATAACATATGTCTATGTAATCGAATAAAAGAAGTAGTGTTTAATGTAAGTGGACTTTGGTTTTAAAGGGTAGACATTTTTCATGAGGTTTTAGAACCATTTATTATGTCATGTCAGGAACATTACGTCAAATCAGACCACATATGTACTTCCAACAAAATAATGGAAATATTGCACTAACATCCATAAGGGGATCAATGAAAGTAAGAGAAGAAATATATTTTCAAAGGAAAGGTTAGATGATTAGCACAAATCACATTGGAGTCTGTGGGTTTATACGTATGTATGAACATACGTATATGTACTGTCAAAGCCTTTAAATTACGCCAAAGAAAACTTTAAATGTACCTTGCACAAAAATTGGAAAAAGCTAATTAATTGGATAGAGCTATTCGCGCTAGCCTATAGATGGTACCTATGGTTTTAGGTTAAAATCGGTAGAGCTGTTTCGGAGGTTTGTTCAAAAAATGTTTTTTTATCGTATATCAGAAAGTCATAAATAGATCGCGCATATGCTGTAGAGAAATTCGACTATAATTCGAGGTTGTTGTTATGCTGATACAATTTAATAACTCAGATTATAAACGTTATCCTTGCGCTGTGAGATGAAATCTCTTGATGCAAAATTGTCTAACCATGTTTGTGACATAATATGAGGTTTTTTATTTAGTATTCAATTGTAACTGTGTCATAATTTTATTTACACGCATTGTCTCAATTTGATGAAAGTTTTGTCTCCCTTTACTCTAGACACCCGGTTTAAGATTGCAAACAAATATGATACAAAATAAGGTTGTCGAAATATATCACATAATGGACAACATCGTAGACATAAGGACTCCTAATGGGCAATGAGACACGTTTGATATAAATTATTTGTCCCAAGAGATGTCGGGAACCTTTCCGCCCTTCGTCCTGTTTTTCACGAAAGCGTAGCCCTTGGGATGTGGAGAAAGTTCAAATCGCACGTATATATCTATATGTATAATGCGATATCGAGACGACAGAGGAGTTGACGTAATCGGTATGAGTGATCGAATCACATTTATATTTGATTTATGAGAATAATGGTGTTTACATTGATTGCGTGCAAGAAATAAATCATATTGAATAAGAGGTGCCAATAACTTATGTGAAGACGAGATTACTGTTATGCATTAACTACCTGGGAAGAAAACAGCCAAATAAGGATAAAATCCGTACATATAACAAACATAAAAAGAGAGCCTATTTAAAAAATATTTTCATGTTTATGACTAAGCTATAGAAATATATTAAGCATTTTTCAAATTTCCATCTATCGTTTCTGACATGACAATTCTTGTACACTAACAGATGAAATGATTTGTAATAATTGTTTTCATTTAAGTACATACGAATATGTGAAGTACACAATTCTATTAGCCGATTTCAATATACGAGATATGTATTTCTTTCATTAGAAGATTACGCCCAAACTTTTGCTAATAAATAAATAAAATTTATGTTTTGTTATCATAACTGTATACATTGTTAAAAATTATTAATACGCCGGTAAAAAAAATTGAATAAAAATGTACATTAATATGTGTACAAATGACGTGTAAGTGAAAATACCCTTTTGGCGATATATGATAGTTGATTTGATGTGCTAGAAGGCACGGCGACAATATAGTATACGATAATACGACACGCGTGTTACAGAGTAAGCCACGTCTGTTGCAGAAGAAAAATGGCTATCATGTTTTCTTTGGTATTGTACAATTGTCGTTCTCCAGGTGTAATTTTTGTAATTAGTTGTTGTCAATGATTTAACAGTATAATCAAGTCTTTCAAGAATTGTGCAAAGAATAGCCATTATTTAAAAAAAACTAGACACCGTGAGGAATTCGTAACAACTCACTGTTAATATGTGACGGAAAAAATAAAAGAATTGTATTTAATATTTATAGACAGCATAACATATTCTTAGTAGGCACAAGTTAGAATATAATTTTACTTTTATTCTTAAATCTTACCCTATTATACCAAGACATATAACTTTCTATGTAAACAAAATTAATGTTAATAAAGACTGATAAAACACGTTTTTGTAGCAATATGAAATAAAAGATAAAAATTATTTTTAAATATCAAGATTTTGATCAAAAGTGTAAAATAACGTGGCGTGCCTGTTATAAAAATGTAAGTCAAGAGCCCTCACACGCTTTATTCTTTTTTACGCTTATTAAAAATATAATTATGCATACATACGTACATATATACAAACATAAAAGTGTAGCTAATATAAAGCGTGTAAAAAGGAGTTGTTTTCTAAGTAGGACTTAGGAAACTTTCAGAGACAATTTTCTACTTTCTGAAAATATATTTGTCTTGGCCAAATATGAAATTAAGTCACTATTGTTATTAGTTCATTAAAATATATTGACATATTCGACCAGACGACAAATAAATATGCAGCGCGTTTACAAGAAAGAAACTGCAAAAATATTGCGAATACCGTCATAGAATTGTTAATCTTTACAAATATTTGCAGCGAATAATTATGCGTTATCAGCAAAGTGAAATAACCTTTTATTGAAGCCACTTTGAAGTACTCAACTAAATATTGGTATTTTTGAAACAATTACAGGGAAAAAAATATTTCTTTTTCCTTAACAAAAAATACGGCAAGAAAATAAAAAAAAACAACACCGTTAAAAATTACATTCTGCTAGCCATACTTTGTTGATATATATGTAATTGCGAAGCATAAACTGAGATCAATTTAAGAACATCATATCTGTGAGCATGATTGAGTATAGCATAATTTGAAACCATTTTAAAACTAATATAATTACCAACTGATCTAGTAAAATTATAAAAATTCTAAGACGGGAACGGCCATGAATATAATTCATTAATTTTTAGGGTTAGTACCTTAGTTTCGAGTAATATTCCATTTGCAGAATTTGAAATGCAATTCATGTTTAAAAAATAAACCAACTCGAGCTATCTTTTAGGCACCCTGTCGTTTAATAAAATTTCACTTTTATTGGGCCCAATATGGTGGGTTGTCAGCCACTCCTTTATCCTCGGTATACATATTTTACGTCAAACTTACTGAATGGTCCACCCCAGTAGAAAATGTACTCTGATAAGGGTTAGATTTATGTTTCCACAGTTATACTTTCTTATGTCATAACCTAGGTATCATTGAATGTATATCTTAAATTATACAGGTTGTAACCATAAACGTGTCTTTACTCATAAAGGTCATTCTGTGCATCAAACGTGTCGTTGGTCGCTCGCAACTTTTTATCGCTATCGTACAAATCATTTTTTATATCCATCTAGACGTATTTATCTTTAATATTTGTACTATGTTGGCGATAATATCTTGAATGAGATATCTTAAAGCGAAGTTTTTAAATTATGCTCAAATTTTCAGAATCATCATCATCATCATCATCATATATTAATACGCTAAGGTTAAGATGTTACACTCCCTTTTTAGAAAAAACCTCACAACTAATCCACATAAATTATATATCATTTTATAGATAATTGCTTGCTCTGCCGGCATCCACAACTAAAAAATATATTATTGCTATTGTTTTTGCAAATTAATTAATTATTAAAATTATATACACAAAACAGCAATGCTGCCATCTAACGGCTCAACGTCAATATCATTGACGGTCGGTAACATTTTTGTTTAATTTCAAATCCACTCACGTATAAATAAAGTGGCGCTTTAGCTCAATGCTTTTGATACTTGCGCCTCTATATGGCAATTTTAGTAAAATATTTTTTTGATCTGTCATCTGAGCTTCATAATGGAATAAATAATGCGAAGACTTCGCACGGGTCACGCTAGTCCTTATATATTGATGTAAAAAATGTAATGTGAGTTATAAAATAATTTAGAATGGTTTCTAATTAAAGACATAAAACTTTTGTGTTTTACATAACTCAAGAAAATATTTCACAAAGCCTCGCCCTCGTATACAACATAGACAATTATTTACGAGTTCTTTACCAGTATTTTGAAAATATTAACGTCAATATTTCGTTTTATGAAAAAAATCATTAGGTTATTGTAATTATTTATTTATTATATTTATTTTTATTCAAAAATCTGTGAGTGAGATGAAAGACAATAATTTACAATTATTTCTTCTATACATAACGTTTCTATGGACCGGTGCTTCTCTAGTACGGCACATCCATTAGTCCAACAGTCAGCACACTACACCACTTACGTGATATTTTTGTATCGCTACTTGTTTATGTGGGATTGAGATATAAATATAAATATAAAAGATGGGCATTAAATTCAGCAACATAACAACAGTTATAAATTGTTGTAAATTAGCTTCACACAGTATTTTCACAAAAATTATACAAAAGTAATTTTTGGCCTCAGGTAAAAAAATATTTGTCTAAATATTCATGTCAACACTAACTGCTGAAAATGAAAATCTATGAATCTAAGTCGTGCCAAAACAGCGATGAAGTTTTTAATACGACGGGACTAATCGTTTTCTAACAGTTTTATTGGTTAATTCCAAACTCAAAATAGAACATAAGAAGTCGTGGTACAATAAAGAATTATCTCCATCGACATAATCGAGTGGAAGAGAGATAAACTGACGGTAATGCGAAGGACGAATAAGAATTGCAAGACGTGTCTTTGTTCATTGTAGTATTATATATGAAACCCTGGCTTGGATGCAACAGGAATTGCAAGACATGACCTTGTCCATTGTAGTATTATATATGAAACCCTGGCTTGAATGCAACAGGAATTGGAAGACATGACTTTGTTCATTGTAGTATTATATATTAAACTTGGCTTGGATGCAACAGGAATTGCAAGACATGACTTTGTTCATTGTAGTATTATACTTTAAACCCTGGCTTGGATGCAACAGGAATTGGAAGACATGACTTTGTTCATTGTAGTATTATATATGAAACCCTGGCTTGGATGCAACAGGAATTGCAAGACATGACTTTGTTCATTGTAATATTATATATGAAACCCTGGCTTGGATGCAACAGGAATTGGAAGACATGACTTTGTTCATTGTAGTATTATACATTAAACCCTGGCTTGGATGCATCAGGAATTGCAAGACATGACTTTGTTTATTGTAGTATTATACATTAAATTTTGGCATTAAAACCGCTGAATCAAGATTTATGTTTTTTGTAAGCTTTTCAAGCAAAAGTAGCTTTGAACCAGTTCTGCCACTACGTGTAGTATTTGTACGATGAAATTGTCGTCGTACGTCTTTTTGATGACGAAATTGATGATAAAAAAAAATGAGAAATTACCCAATATTGGAAAGAGGTGCAACCTATCTAAGGTTAAGTAATATTACTTTAAGTAATATCAATAATATTAATATTATAAGTAATATTAATTATACTTTGTATGGTGAGGTTCTATTGTAATAAAAATTTTAAAAAATTTTATTTTAAATAATTATTAGTCAAGTGTTAAACCTATCTTTTAATTATGGTTTCAGAAAACAAATTTGGGCGACTTTGTATCGAAAAAGAGCATAAACTTATTTTTGCACATGCAGATGGATAACAGTATTTTAAAAAAAAAATTTCTTTGTGGAAGGTTAATACAGATTTCAGACGAAGTCCAGAGAGAAGTATCATCCTTGATGGCTATAAATAACACTGCAGGAAGGACAGTTGAACTGGCGTTGCGTGCAAGAACACGAAAAGCTCTAGCCCGGTTGCAAAAAGAAAACGACTTTAAAAAGAAAGTATCCGCAATAGATTGGTATTTTAGAAAGAATTGATTTTAATAAAAATAACTAATAATTCGATGCTGCTTAACGTTTATTTATCTATTTAATTCACTTATTGGTACAACTACATGTTTTAAAAAATATTCTAAGTAAAGTGTTTGAAGACGAGTTGGTGTGGGTTTCCATCATCATAAAGAATTTTCCATTAAACTATGTTTTAGGAAAATAAAAAGATTTATCGAATACAAAAAGATAATTCGAATTTCGCAAATTCTTTTTTTCTAATTTAAAAAACGCCTAACAGAGAATACATACACAGCAAGAAAGAACGTGCCTATTATTCGTATGAATAATTTTATGTGTTAATCTGAGTTTATTTTGATGCGTTTTACTTTTCAAAAAGTCAACATTGACAGAGATATTTTTAAGAAACTATTGAGATTCTTCAAAGAGATGTTTACCATTTTGTACTTAGTTTGATACACAGATCAACTTTATGAATTATACTTGTTTAGACCCTATATATATATAATAGCAACTACAAACAGATAAGTACACAGCAATGAACTATCCGTTCCCGTTCATTCACATTCAAGCACGCGGCTTCCCGAAAAGCGGTCCCAAGACATATCGGCTCAAAGTCACGTCAACTAGTGCACCGTAAATGTATTAACGTGGAAATGGTTTTGTTGATATACTGTGACACCATATGGACGTAGAACCATACACTCTTACACCATACTTGTTCTGGCTTATTATGGTCGAACAAAAAAAATCTCTAACGGAATCGTGGAACTTGTTAAATTTTAAAACAAATTTATAATGAATCTATGAATGTTAATCATTTTTAAAAGTTTCTGCTTATTTAAATAATGGACAATAACGTACATATCGGATAATTAACAAAAATCGGTAGGACAATAATCGGAGGAATTGGTATTGAATAATATACTATACTCATTCCCTTGTTAAAAACACTGTACCCATTCTGGCTTATTACAGTCGAGGAATAAAAAAATCACGTTAATGAAATTGTGAAACTTATTAACTTTCTAAAACTTATGAAACTTCTAAATGAATCTATGAATGTTAATAATTTTTAAAAGTTTCCGTTTGTGTCAATATATGACATCAATGCGCAATACGTGTGCGAATGTTATGTAATGTCCCACAAAATCAATCTTGCAGAAAATCTGATCAAATCTGACCTCTCTCTAATCCTAACGTTACGACATAAAACTCATTGACGGAGAAAATGATACAACATACAACAGAACATCCAAATGATAACTGAAAGGACACATTTGTGAGGTAAATGGGTGGAAAGTCGGTCACCAACCTTGTCTCACAACATTCGGCAGTTGTCGACCACCGATTCGCTGCCTATGGAAGTTGTTCGCTACCTTTGAAATTATTTAAGAGCTCTGGCGAAATTATTATAGCAAATGTGTAGAGAAATAAAAAATTAAAAATGTTGGCATAACCATGACACAGTTATACCGTAAGCGAATGTATTATAAAAAGTATACGTTTCCATACTAAAGTAGAGAGATTTCGATAAAAATGATTTTTGACTATAAGTTTCGACAGCAATGATCACTGCGGTTAGAATATTCGCATCTCTAAAATCGAATCTACGTGAAAAAGCATCATTTAGTCAGATATTTTCTCCCCTTAAACCTGAAGATGCCCCATATTTTACTTCAGACTGGCTTTTAACATTAAATTTCTTTTGAGACATAGAACAGCCACATTCGAAATGAAAGTAGTGACCAAATTGGAGACGACGCATATAATAAGTTTTTTTTTTGAAAAGTAAGAGATGTTACGATAAAAATGTTATATGTTTGTTGTTATGTATAACATTTTTAAAGTGTTGGGTGACTGATTCGTTTTGAAATAATTATTCATAATAGAATTCCTATAAAATCTGAATAATCAATGTCTCCGAACATACATTTGAAAATTATCGTTCAGAAAACTTTTTAAAACTGGAAAGAAAGGCGATTAGTTATTTGTTGACTAAGTGTCATCACTTCACAAAATGTTTTTTATTGTAAATGATTTATTTATTTAAATCGAAATTTCAGCGAAGGTAGTAATTACAGTAAAATAGTTTAGTACTCTTCTCCTTTGATATTAAATCCTCTTATTAAAATACATAATACAATATAATCGTTGTTTAAACTTGATAAAGATATCAATTTATTACGGTGTTGACACTAAAACACTAAAGTATACATGTAAAATTTACTCTCGATAACAGTGGGAGTTTATTAAGAGACTTAATTTAAAGATCTGAGGTATCGTTTTCATGGCTGCATAAAGTTTAAGATTTTCTAAAACACTTCTTCGCGTCTATTAATGTGCAATTAAGAAAATCGTGTCAATTTTTATTTCATATTTCTAAAGTTTCGTTTTGAGCTGTAAAACATTTGAGACATATGATTTATAATATTTTTATTGCTTTTTTAATACCGTTCCCCACATATAAGTAAAAGTTACTACATTTTCGACGAATTGTTCTGGCAATTTTTTTTATATTTTAGCCTCAGCGTGTCAACATGCGCAAGAGATAGAGTCAAAGTCTCTACTAAAAATGTAAATCAAGTCGGATCAGACAGCTCGTTACGTGAACTTTTTTATTTATAGAGTTCAATCTTCACGGAATCGCCTGGAGTCTCATTAGGTTTCGTCTATCTTCTCTCGAGTATAGATTTCGTTACGGCAAGCAGTACACTCGTATAAAACGATGCTATTGAATTTAAGTACTACGTAGCGCGTATTGATGTTTTTAAGATTTGTTGATATATAGAATTGACCAAGTAAAAATCGTGTTCATATTACATGTGGTCTGTACCTGGATTGCTAAAACTCGAATATATATGTGACTTTTTACTTGGATAAAACATTTTTTTATTTGAAGAAAATTAAGTGCATCAGAAATTTATATTTAAAGTGACACCATAGAGGATTTTGGTGATTAAAAAAAATTGCCAGAAGCGTTTTGGACACACACGTAATAAGGTTCCATAACTTTAGATTCACAGGTTTTAGAGGTTATAAAAACATACTGTTTTAAAATCGTACCCATATGGGACTATTATATAAAATAGGATATTCTTATCAGATTTCCGTAATTCGGTAGCCAAACTAGGAACCCTTTTAGTTTTGCCATGTTCATCTGTCTATCTGTACGTCACAGTTATTGTATAAAACTAAAATTTGACACGAAGTTAAGAAATAACATCTTTAAAAACTTTTTTTAGGGTACCTCCTCTATATGCATGTAGAAGTGATCTTTTTTATTTGCATATCCAATTGTAAAGGTAATTGTGTGTATTTTTGAATAGGTCATTCGAAAATATTGGGGGTAGGTCATAAAGACTTTTTCAACGGATTGATAACCCCGCCACCTACTAGCTAAACCGCTATTTTTATTATGAAGTTGAAAGGAAAATTATCATTAAGTAGACTCTACAAGTTTACGAGTAATAGTCGACCAATTTATGACATGTAGTTAAGTAAGTAAGTTAGTAGTAGTAAAACTACATACAAATGAGTTAAATCAAAATATATATTTATTAGGTTCATAAAAGATATCCTAGACAATATATTCATATATTTTCATGGTGAGAAATATTGTTAATAGTTATATAAAGCGAGCATAATAGTATCAAGCTACGATTATACTTAACAATGTTATTCATTAAAACTTAATTTTTGTATTCGTATTTTCAAGATTTTTTTGTGGTTTTTCTTTTATTAATTTTCTCATAAAATATTACCATCAAACTTTTAAGGTTATTTTCTACAAGTTTCCTTTAAAATAAAATTATGCTTATGTAACTTTATTCGAGAGTGAGATTTTGTGAAAAACATTTTATCTCGTACGGCAAACTAATGGAAAAATAATAAATTTAAACAACGAATATAAATAATAAGTTTAATACTTATTTATAAACTTTCAAACTGCAACTAATCTAAACTACTTTAATGGGATAGCAATCACAAAGAAACTCTTTATAATAAACCAAATAAAGCCATCGATGGCAAAGCGCTGAGAGCCACCGCTAGCCGCACGCACTGGGCAGCCACTGAGCGCTAATTGCAAGTGGGGTGACCGCATTGGAAACCGCATGCTGCGACGAATTGAACTGCTACCAACACATTCGTTACCAGTATATTAAATCGAGTCAAACCACACTGAGTAGAGCCCAACGTACAAATTCTCGATTATGTTTTTGCAAACATAATATCTAGGTACTACTATCATATACGCATAATATTTTTGGTAAATTTTAACGCATTTTTTTCACTTGTTTAAATTTTTTTACTTTTTCTTGTTTTTTTTATATTAAATATTAAAATTTTCTGACATATAGTTGTATAATAAGCGTTTAGATCCAAAAAGCGAATGAAGTCAACAATTTAGGGCAAAAATATATCTTCCATAGAAAGGTATATTCTGCGTAAATTTATTTTAAAAATAAACAGCGAGCGATCTTTCTAACAACGACCTCATGCGTTAATAAGTTCCTCATGCTCATGTTCTCAATTACCTCATGCGTTAGTAAGTTCAGAGATTATTAATGTTCTCACGATTGGCTACTCATTTGATAAACAAATGAAATTCCTTGTTTGATATGAAATTTTTGATAAATATTTAACATATTCGAAAACGTCTTTTCGACAAAACTGTCCATTCACAAGCTATAAAGTTAAAAATAAAATTTGTCGACATTTTCCTTTGATTTTCACACTTTTCATAGACGTAAAAGCTATTGATTTCGAAAATTCCGTTTTATTTAAACAATTATTAGTTTTTATATTATATTTATCACATGAACTTTTTTAAAATCTTTCATGCAAAGGGTCACTTTATTTTCAATTTAATGAACGATTAAAATTTACTCAGTCAATTTTGGGCTTTACTTGAGTAAACACAACAAATAAGTCTTATACCTCAATGCGCAGATCGGAAAGAAAAGTAATATTTCCCGAGGTATGTACATGTTGATATTTATACCTACCTGCATCTACCTATTAATAAATAATTGTCAAGCCATCGTATGACAATGAATATCAAATGTCAATATGTTGGTATATTGGTTAAGAGAGAATGAGAAATTGGGGCTGATTAACTCAGAACGTACGGATTTATTCACAACTGAAAAATCAGTAGTACCTCGACCACAATTCCATACTCATCAAATATGATTTGCATGAGACTAATATTCAGACGGGCGACGACAATATAAAGTTTCTCCTTTCGAAGAGTGAAGAAAAAAAAACAACAAATAATAATAAAAACCACGCAACTTATCCTATATGCTATCAGACATATCCCATTCGCCCCACATTATGTGGGGCGAATGGGATATGTCTGATAGTATGGGATTTTTCAGATCTAATTATTCAGATCTAATCTAGGTAATCTGATCTAAGAAATAACTACCTATCACAAGATAAAAAAGAGACTTAAATTATATAAGAGTTAAATAGTAAACGGCAGAAGCTATACTCTAGTAAGTACCGATAAATAGCAGTTGTTCTGCATAAAACGGAAAGTGCAACAGTTACTTTCTATATTGTACATAAAGATGTCCCAAGTAAAATTACAAACCTCATAAGATTTTTCATTTAACATCCGTGTAAATAAATTACGAGTTACGATCAATATGGTGAAAGGTTTCGAAAGTGTAAACGGACATTTAATAATAATTATATATAGTCATACTTAAAGAAATACTATACTTACATGAGTACGATATGTGTGAACATTTTAGTGGCGGTCCTTTCTAAAGTTAACAGTGAAACATTAACAGTGGCTGAAGCTTTGTCGTTAAGTTTAATTAACGAAGAAAAGTGAAAACAAGAATGTGTAAAATTTACGTCTGGCCTCGAAAATTTGATATATTTATCAACTCTTTATCAAAACAGAGTTCAATTATAAAGGTAGTCATTATCCTAATGTTTTCGAAAAGTTAATGGAACACTGTAATCTAACTTAAAGTAAGGTTTTTCTGAAATTTTTTGCAAGTGTATTAAATTTCTTCTCCGTTCGCGATTTAAAATAAAGACGACACCGGAGTTATGTGTCCACTTTAAATTTATCTAAGCTTTACAGTAATTTATCGCGTTAAAATTCGATCTTTTAGCGGAGTAGGTCGACAAGGTATTTCAATTATGAAATTAACTTTGTTCCAGTGTTGGCAGCATGTGAAATTCTGGTTGAAAATAGTTACGTATTCTGGTACAATATTTGTACCTAACTATGTATACGTAAGAAAAGGGATTAATAACATGATTTAA
Organism: Druceiella hillmani; assembly: GCA_039881145.1. Taxonomy (NCBI): domain Eukaryota; kingdom Metazoa; phylum Arthropoda; class Insecta; order Lepidoptera; family Hepialidae; genus Druceiella; species Druceiella hillmani. Next base: position 7,830,691 of record JAYKKI010000055.1, read on the forward strand.
AGCCATCAGCACCTAAGGCATCAGAATTAAAATAATATGGTAAAGTATATGGGTAAGGTAGATTGCAAAACTTATTGAAAATATGAAATATATAACTAACGACGATCATGTATTTCCATTCATTCAGGTATGGCTTTAAGTGTGGAAATATGGTCATGTTTTTTGAGTCGAAATATACATAAATTATTAACGCAAACCAATTTGTGCTGCATATTCCTAATTCAATTAACAGTTTCACCAAATACGTTGACAATACTTTCTGTCGTAAATATTTACATATTCATAAAAAAAGTGTTAAATCGATTAGTTTTAAAAATTAAGAATTAATAATAAACTAAGCTCAGTCGAGGTCTTAAATGCTAACCACATAAACACAATACCAAGTTAATTTTCACATTACTCCAAGAGAAAATATATTATGTTTATACATATGTACAAATAACCCTTTAACCCTTGAACATATTTCCACAATTTTTGGATGTGTAAAATTATTGTGTATACAAAACTAAATTCTAAAATTATTTGTCTTTTTAGCCTTTTTATACCATTTCTTCTTAAGCCTCCTTAAGTCTATGCCATTCACCTCTATCCTGTGTCACATTTATATACGGGCTACATGGCCGGCTCCATACTTATTTAGTTTTGCTGTTAAGTTGACGACATGATACATTTTACTTTGTTGCCTCAGCCGTGTGCTCGTTCCATGGTCGTGCATTCTTACTTCTATCAGATTTCTTTTCTATTGCTTTTTGCATCACTCGTAATATGGTAAGGCATTCATTGACGGAGACCCAAGTTTCAGCTCCGTAAGTGAGAACAGGCAGAATATGTGTCAATAATACCAGCTTTCTATCCTACGGCGATATTCATTTTTTAAGCACAAGTCCAGAGTAGGCGGCCTGTGCCAGATTATTTCGTATGTGATTACAAAAATGTATTTTTGTATATGATGTCATTGCAGTATTTGTATTTTCATATAACTTTTTAACCGAAACAAATGTTGCAATGCACAGTGTGCAAACACATACTAACATGAATATATTCCCTTTCAGGAGGCCACGGAAAGCTGTTAGGAGTAAGTGTACACTTACTATCTAATTTCTGGCCCTGGACCCCAGTACCACAAGTTTCTGTGGTGGAAAAAGTACCTTACAACTCTCCAGATGGTAAATAAGACAGCAAATATGTTTATCAATAATTCTTCTATATTTTTCTACATTAAATTGAATCCTAAATGATCGGCGTCGGAAAGAAGGAACGCCGTAGACCCTTTGGACCCTATCTGAACTCTAATAAAATGACACATGTGAAATTCAACATATTTATGTGTTATTTAAAAGTTTGGTTATTTTTTTAATTAAACTTTTAATATATATGGGAACTGTCAATAATTGCTCTAGTATTATTTACATCTTTTATCTCAATTTAGTCTACGCATCCATTACAACTTCTTACCCGTAATTAAACTAACATTGTCTTTGTCTATTTAAATTTGTATGCACACAAAAGTAAAGTTAGTAAAGTATTCTTTTTTCATTGTTCTGATATTCTGAAATATGTAAATTCTGAGCTTGAATTGAGGTCACTAAATATGATATTAGTTTTCTCAGAAAATTCTTCTTAAAATTTTTTTATCCGTTTTATTTGTTATGACTACTTCAAGTTTTTGGATTTCCTTTTGCTGCATTATAATTAAGTTCATGGTAAAACCCTTATTCTGTAATGTCTTTTAGAGATATCGAAGGACTTTATGTGCTAAACTCTATATACGTTTTGGGTAAAGCAATTAAAAAGAATTACATAACAAATATTTCATATTTTTGGTCTCGCACGAATGTCCTAATTATATGTTAGAGTAAAACAATAATGGTGGTCATAATGTTTGATATGATTATAGTAGAAGGATATGGAAATGAAGGGGGTAGTGATTAAATAAGAGTTGAACGGTTTGATACTTCTAGGTGTTATGAACCAGGAATCAGTGAATTAAAGACTAAGGAAATGAAATATTACACAGCCGATGTCTTGATTACTTTTTTATTTTTAGATTAGTAATGACTAATAGTTCATGAAAATGTAGTAAAAGTTATAATAAAACAAACCAGATAGGATATAGGTGGAATTTTTCCTGTGATATTAAGTTTTGGTTATAGTTGCCCTAAATAATTTTGGTTTTTGTTTTGATATTTACTTAATTTGCGCACTTTCTGAAAAGTAGTCCTAACGGTTTTTACTATGTAGTATATAAATAGTGTAAAGAATATTTAGAGTCTAGAGTTTCCAAAGTCTGAACAATTACTATTGTCGAACCTTTTGTAAAGTATTTCCACAGACATACTTTTTATTAATGTCTTGTTTCAATTGTGTCGATGGGAAAAGAGACGTCGTTTACATTTTACACTCAGTGGAATTCACTAATTACCGAGATAAAGATAACAGATTTGTCATTTAATGTTTTTCTTACAATTTATTTGCATAAAACTTTCAGATTTGTGAAAAAAAATCATTAACTTAGAAATAACGATTTCATTGAAATCATTTTGATTGTTTCTGAAATAACACTGTGGAGAGTGTTCGTATGTGAAAAAATGGTTGGAAGACTCAATTTATCTAATTGTTCAAAATTAGTGATATGTATAGTCAATAAACGTGTTCGTTAGAAGGCTGATATATTTTCCATTACTTTTTTAACTATTGAACATCATATCAAGATATCCCACTTTTTTTTCTAGAGTTCAATAAATACAAAAGTAAAATTTAAATTTAGTCTTGAAGCGATACCAATACAAAAAAAAAACACCAAATGTTATTAGTACTAGTGCACCAATGGTTCTGTTTTTTTTTAATTTCAATAATAAAATTACAATACTCAATCAATATATTGATGATTATGGTCTAGAAATTAACGTATCAGAAGGGAAAAATTAAAACTTACATATTTATCTCTAAAATTATAAACTTTTTTATTAAATACTTTATTTTACCTTTCCTGTAATATATCCAAAATCTTCGATCAACTAAAATTATTTTCAGACCGTAAGGCTTGTAAACTTTGAAGGTAAGAGAGAAGAAATGGATATTTTTCCACATTTTTGTCATAAGTCATCAACTATCTGGTTAACAAATATAATATCTAATTATATATATATATATATATATATATATATATATATATATATATATATATATATATATATATATATATATATATATATATATTGACCTTGTCGGTTTACTTTTAAATTTCATCCCTCCAGTTTTCACTCTTGAATACAATTAAAACTATTTCCAACAATCTTCCTCTTGAAGTATATGAGAAAACATAAATTTTACATTGATTCCATTTCAATTTAAAATCAATTCGAATTGCTAAGAAAAACAGTCGCGACACCCGGAAAAACAGACTACGAAGTAATCTCACTACTTTGCCTAATAAATAAAGTGATGAAAATTCCATCTAAATATGTTGTACATGAAAATAATATAGCATACATTTGGATGCTATATTATTTTCATGATAAACACATGTGTATCCGATATTTTCATTATATGCATGCACATGGGTGGTATTTTCATGATAGCATATATATAGTCGGTATTGTCATATACGCGTTATTTGCATGTTCATTCATGGCATACCTTTATTTTGATGATATGCATAAATGAAAATAAAAATACAGAAAATGAAAAATTTTCAAAAATGGCCTCCAGTCCTCTTCTGCAACTCACGATCTTATTTTATTCCTAATATCTTTACTGTGCACACTTTCCCATTTCCAATATTTTAATAAATTTATTTAATACGAAAAACATAATTTTGTCTAAATAATAACCTATTCATATATGATATATGGATTTATTTCATTAAAATAGGAACCTAATTCAAATACATACGTTTTTTGTTAGTCTGGTTGGCTTTATATAGTTTGATCTCCTGTACAAGAGATACGTACTACTCTACTCATTCGATAGTAATTTTTTTACTTTAATGTTTATAGAAGTGTTTGTATAATTGGTTATCACCATATGCTTAAATTAATCCAGATGTAAATTGATGTATTGCTATAATCATACGAGTTGGACAAATCCGCCAACTAAGAAACACTGTGCCAGAGCCGTGCCGATCTTTTAAATGTAAAATGCATGTTTTTTGGGTGGGCATTATAAATAGGCAAATGCGCATGGTTTAGGTTAGAGAGATATATTTCTGTATTTTTTGCTTCTTTACAGAGAATAGCTCATTTGCTCTAAGCTGAGAGCAGTCGTTTTTACCATGGGTTGATAGTTTGATTGAATTTTCTCTCGAAAGTTATTACAAATGTCTATAAATTTCACGTTGGGATAACTAATAACCTTTCGATACGTAATATTACGTTAAATACCGATTTCCTTATTTTAACACAAAATGATAAAAGCGAAACCCACTCTTTGCAGCCTATTCTAATTTTAAACGCTATTTGAGTAAATACTTTAAACTATCTTTAACTCGTATATATTTTTGTTGCTAGCTTTTGTATTCTTAAATTATCTAAGAATGAGAGCTTTTATAATGAATGAGAGCTTTAACAATGAATAAGAGATTTTATAATTTTAAATTACCAGAAGAATCCTTGTAAGGATCTATGTTCCATGACTATCTACGTCCGAAAAAGTATTTATATTTTTTGGTACATAGATATTTACCGGGACCCTCCCAGTACTGCATCAAAACGATGCTATTATATATCTAAACAAGTTTCACTGGATAAAAACAAAAAAAAATAATTATCGATGTATTTATTTTCTATAGAATTACCCGGAAACAACAAAAAAAAATTTATATCACTACGTTTAAAATTTTAAGTAGAAATGAAAGATAAACTCCTAAAAAGAATGCGGGAATATTATCTCTTCTCAGATCATCCAATTCAAATAGGGTTTCACGATCCCATCGGATACTTTCAAGTATTGATATAAAATCATACGATACTTAGATTGATACAAACAAATGCGATACGTACCTGGATCAATACAAACGTATTTGTATTGGATCAAATCGTTCGATTTGAACGGATTGCATCAATAGTATAATCAAGTCACACAGTCGCGAATAGACAATTAAACACATAAAATATATTGTAATGAACAAATTTGACAGTTGGACTAAGTGTCAAGTTGGTTCATAGTAAAGTATTTGATGTGTTTCATTGGAGATTGGAGGCGGATGCCGGCATACGTTTTATTTATATATCTCAATGCGCCCATTTAGAAACGTAGATGATGGGTAATCAAGTTTTGAAGTTCGAAGTGTTCGTTATTCGATCGTTGAATTGAATCCGAACCATTTGTCAAGACTTATTGTTTTTAAATAATCTATATTTCGAAGATATAAATTTGTAGTAATTTTTCAATGATTACAAAAATTAATTGCCAAAATTCTTTCAGAAATAATTAAAAGTCTACCAACAACAGAAAATTTTTATTTTTCATTCCTTACCTGCTACACTTATATCAAATACTTTTTCATATATAATATTCATGTACGTTATTCTATTTTATTTAAATAATAAATGAACTATTATACATATTTAAACATTATTTTACTCCACAGTTGACCGATCGATATATTTGAAGGATCGGATCGTAACTATTCGATACCAATCTAGTATTGTATCATATAGTTACGATCCGGATCGATCCAAGGTATCGATACAAAGAAAATAGCTTGAATCTCTACTTTAGAGATTCTCTATTCGCACGTTAGCTCTATTAAGGTGAGCTAAGCGGCATGCTAGGGCCTCACGAATACATTTATCTCGGACGAGGAAACCACAGGAATTCTGCCTGGGATGCATATTGATAAAGCGATGCAATGAACATGATAAATACGATGCATTCGTTTTGGTAAGTGAATGTGTTTCGAGGAATAAGTAATAACTTTTCTAGAATGTGTCGGTAATTAATTTTTTAAACATTTATGTCTGTAATAAAATATGAAGATATTGTAGATAACATGAACATTTGGAAAAATAATTAATAATATGTACAGATATGTCTAAGGTAGTACTACCTTAGATAAATCTTTCAAAAGCTGATTGGGCCTATTATTCTGATTACTGAAAAAAATAAATTAAGATGGAAAGATATTTATTAGACTCATATTTTTTTTACTCAACTTTTTTCCTATTCAGCGTCACATTTAAAATGAAAATTATGGAAAAGTCACACTTTATAAGTCGTAACCTTATCTCATTAAGTATATTTAATTCTGCAGAAAGAGTTTGGTGATAGTATTTAATAGACTTAAATAAATTACGCTTTAACCAGAAAACGTCAAAATTTAAATCTAGTTAAGACGAAATTTCCCACAATAAAAATTTGTTTTATTAAATTTGTTTGTTTTAAAGTAATTTTTTTTCAACTTATTACTTACGTCATTTCCTTCTAAATGACTATCTGTGAAGCACATTCGAACTATATTCGATCTTAAATTGCGCTAATGTAAACAATATTACAATTCCACCCAAATATGCCCACATATTCAGTTAAACGAGGGCCTTTTTTAACGACAGGTTTGGTTATTTTTCCCGACATGACTTCCTAACATCTTTATGGTTACTTTGATAAAAGATATTGTAATTAATTAATTAATACTTTAATAGATACTTATTTTTATCAATAAATTATAAAATACTACTTTTCTTTTAATTACTTGTTGGTCTACCGTTTTGTTTATTTGTAAAATATTCAGGTGTAGGCGGAATCTCAATGTCTTTATGGTCAGACAAGTGACGACGTATACGAAAACAGTGCGCGGATATTTTTCGGCAAATCTCGGAACCCTAAAATTATCAGCGATGTATGTATATATATATATAATTCGAAGCATATATTTCCTTATTCATATGGGTAATGAGTTTCTGTATAACTTAATGTGAAGTTAACTACCCGAAGCAAGTAGAAATGTTTGCTTCTTTGAAAAGGGTTTGCACGAAAAGCTGTCATTTACCCTAATAATATTCTTCCCTTTGATTTTAAGTACATCACACTTCCCTTCGCTCTCGCCGCTCTACTCGTTTGATCACTAAATGAGATGCCAAATTCGATACAGCTTTCTGAATAATTAGAACTTCCTGTAAACACTTAAGTAATTAAAGCCTTTAGGCATTCCATTCGTACAATCGGTGATTTACATTGTGGGTCTTGATTTAGAGCGTTTTATTATAAAATGGAAGTGTTCTCTTTAATTATTAAAATTTCATGTTGTTTCAACATATTTGGTTACAAAGTCACTATTGGTTTTTATTAATTATGTTTCTTAATAATTCTGACCGAATAAGTATTCGGTCAAATATATTCACACACACATACGCACACACACATATGTATATATTATGTTAGATTATCAAGTAACAGCCAAACAATTTTTTCTAACGTTTTCCGGAAGGTAATGTAAATTTTTGATTTTCTCTCGTAGTATATATAAACATATTCCTTTCGATCGACGAGTAAATAACAAACAAGATTTGTAAATTTCAACTTACAATTCAAATACGACTATACGTGACGGATCTATGGTTAAGTTCGTGTTATCAAAGTTAAGTTTTGTATAATTTTGGTCTTCAACTGAAGCGATATTAAATTTAAAAAAAAACAATATGCTTTATTGGAATATATCCAAAGGCAAGTTCGTATTATCAAGGTTAAGTTTTGTAAAATTTTTGGTCTCAACCGAAGCGAAATTAAATTTTAAAAAAATAAAATAGTTTATTGAAACTAATCCATGATTAAGTTCGTGTTATCATGGTCTTCGACCAAATCGACGTAAAATTTTAAAAAATTAAAATGCTTTATCGGAACAGATCCAAGACTAAGTTCGTGTTATCTGGCAAGCTACTTTCCTGATCTCATAATTTAATAGAAAAACAACCACATGCTTAGAGGAAGATGTGGAAATATTCTGTTCTATGATTCCTTTCTAAAATCGACACGCAATTAGGAATAAACTCCGTTAGTATGTGTAGATTACAAAATAATAAATTTGTTTTGTTTCTACTTTCTGATCATTATAAAGGGCAACTTTGATCTTATTATCAGGCCGTATAGCGCAGACATCATAGTTTCACACTAAACCCCTCATACTCCAATAGAAAAAATGCTACCTGCTTCGGGAAAGCGGTGGAAATATTCTGTTTTATGACTTCTTTCTAAAAGTGGCCCAAAATTTATAAATATTACATCCATTTTTTTTATTTATCACGTTGTCTTGACGAAATAAACTCCATTAATATATGTAGAGTTTAAAATAGCGAATTTGTTTGTTCGTTTTATTCTAATTCTCGACCATAATAAAGGGCGACATTGACTTGAAGGTCAATGTCGCCCTTTATTATGATCGAGATTGCGCGAGATCTGATAGTAATTCCGGTATATTTAAATATGATTATGTAAAAATCGTAGCCCTTATTTCATATCGTAGCTCTCGCTTTTACTTTATATCAATATCAGAGGGTTATTTCAATGTCACTTCAACAATTTTTGTGCTATCAAATGTTACGTGTTAAAAAGAATACACTCATTTTTTGTAAATAATATTGACAACTTTGAGTTAAATTACCACTTACAATTAATGAAGCTATCATAAATGGACAGACTGAAACTATCATAAATGGATAGAAGATAAACAAAAACTTTATTGATACGTGGTCTAATTGCTATGTAAAATCATTAATTTTTTAAAAATCGTAGAATTTATAGCTAAAATAAACTATGTTATGTATACTTTACTTTTAAAAATCCTAACTATAATATAGCAAATGCCAAAATGCGTTTATCTATCCTTCTTTCACATCCCGGCAAAGCAACGTATCATTGTGACTTTTCACAATTAAATGAAACTACGTGATGTAGTATTATTTCTACTTTCTTTATGTTCTTTACCACGACCTAGGTTTCGTTGTATTACATCTTCAGGTTGGCTATTAGTAATTGCGATTTTTGTTAAGTTGCCCTTTATAATGATAAAGAAGTAGGAACACGAACTCTGTACATATTAAGAACAAGAGCAGGAACACGAACTCTGTACGTATTAAGAACACGAACAGGAACACGAACTCTGTACATATTAAGAACACGAACAGGAACACGAACTCTGTACGTATTTATTCGTAATTGCGTGTCGATTTTAGAAAAGAGTCATAAAACAGAATATTTGCTCCTCTTCCCCAAAGCATGTACTTGTTTTTTTATTACATTATGAGCGCAGGAAAGTTTGCCGAATAACACGAACTTAGTATTGGATCTGTTTTACTAAATCATTTTATTTTTTTTAAAATTTTATATCGCTTCGGTTGAAGACCAAAATTTTACAAAACTTAAGCTGGATAATACTAAATTAACCTTAGATATGTTTTAATAATGCATTTTAATTTTTTAAATATATTAGTTTTTATTGAAATCCACAATTGAACGAAAGTTAAGCTTAATAACACGAACTTAACCTTGGATCTGCTTTAATAAAGCATTTTAATTTTTTTTAATTCCATAGCGCTTTAGTTGGAGACCAAAATTTTACAAAACTTTACTATGATAACACGAACTTAACTTTGGATCTGTTTCGATAATGCATTTAAATTTTTTAAATTTAATATCGCTTCGGTTGAAGGCCAAAATTTTACAAAACTTAACCATGATAACACGAACTTAATCTTGCATCTCTCATGAATAGTTGTACATACATTGTATGTTGCTCCGTTTGCTTTTTGCCCTAAACTTAATTTATGAAGAAAAAGCATTCTAAGTTTTCTGGGCGAAATTTAAAAATCTTGTTTATTCTTTACTCACCGATGGAAACTAATATCTTTATATACGCTCTCACAGAAATTCTAGAAATCGCTAGAAAAAAGTTGTGTGGTTACTAAATATATATATATATATATATACACATATATATATATATATAAATATATATATATATATATATATATGTGTGTGTGTGTGTGTGTGTGTGTATAAATTTATTTGACTGAACAGGTTAGAACTATTAAGAAATATATTTAATAAAAACCAATAGCCATTTTGTAATCGCATGTATTGAAACAACATGATAATTTAGTAATTAAAGAAAACACTTCCATTTTATAATAAGAAGTTCTAAAGCAAGACCCACAATGCAAATCACCGATTGTACAAATGTACAAAATACATACAATTTTAAATGTTCAGAAAGCTGCATCGAATTTCGCATCTCATTTAGTGATCAAACGAGTAGAGCGGCTAGAGCGACGGGATCTGTGATTAACGCATATACTTATAATCAAAAGGAAGAATATATTGGGGCAAATGACAGCTTTTTGTGGCGACCCTTTTCAAAGAGGCAAACATTTCTATTGGTTTAAGTTAGACATGCGTCGGATAACTAACGTCAGATTAAGTTGTACAGAAAGTCATTGCCTATATGATTAACGGATAATATATACATATATATATATATATATATATATATATACTTCGGATAATATATACACATATATATATATATATATATATATATATATATATATATATATGTATATATATATATATATATGTATATATATATATATATATATATATAGATCTCATGCTGATATTTTAGAGTTTCCGGGATTTGCTGAACGATATCTGCGCCCCCATTGTTGTATACATCATCACTTTTCTGACCATGAAGTCATTGAGATTCCGCCTACACATTAATATTTTATAATTAAACAAAACCGTAGACCGAAAAGTAATTACAAGAAAAGTGGTATTTTATAATTTATAAATAAGAATAAGTATTTCTTAAAATATTATCTAATCGTTTACAATATTTTTTATGAAAATAACTAAAAAGATGTTAGGGAGCTACGTCGGGAAAAATAACCAAACCTGTCGTGTTGTTAACAAATGCCCTCGCTTAACTGAGTATTTGGGCGTGTTCGCACGGTATATGTAATATGGTTTACATTAGCGCTAGGTAATAAAGTCGAGTATAGTTTGAATTTGCTTCGCAGAAAGGTGTTTAGAAGTAGATGACGTAAGTAATAAGTTGAAAAAAATATTTGCTACATAACAAATGTTCCAGAATGGGAAATATCTTAACTATATTTAAATTTTCACAATTTCTGGTGAAAGCGTAATTTATTTAAGTCTATTAAAATCTACCACAAAACTCTTTCTACAAAATTAAATCTGTTTAATGAGATGAGATTACGATTTATAAATCCATATTTTTCATTTTAAATGTGCTTCTGAATAGGAAGAAATGAGGAGTAAGAGTAATGAACACAATAAATATTCTCTTTCCAAAATATTGGTTTATTTTTTTATTATTCAGAATATTAGGCCGAATCAGCCTTTTGAAGATATATCTAAGGATTATTATGCGTGTACTTGTTATTATTAGGGCAGATTTTCATGTTGTCTACAATATCTTCATATTTTATTACAGCTATAAATGTTTAAAAGTTAATTATCGGCACATTCTACAAAGCTATTATTGTGTACCTTAAAATACATTCACTTGCCAAAACATATGCGTCGTATTTATCATGTTCATTGCATCGCTTTATCAACATGCATCCCTGACAGAGGATGCATTTCTGAGGTCGTTAGCGACTGATAAAGAGGTTTACTTGACTGAAATAAATGTATTCATGAGTCCCTGGCACGCCGCTTTGTTTACCTTAATAGAGCTAACATGCTAATAGAGGATCTCTGAGGTATAGATTCAAGCTATTTTCCTTTGTATCGATATCTTGGATCGATCCGGATCGTAACTATATAATACAATTAATCAATAAAAAATGACTGCAATTTATATCTTTAAATTACAGGTTTTTTAAAAAATAATAAGTCTTGACAAAAGATTCGGATCAAATCCAACGATCGGGTAATGAATACCTTCAAACTTCAAGACTTGATTACCCATCTTCAACGGTTCTAAATGGTTGCATTACAGCCGTTTTTATCAGAAACTGTTTGACGTGGAAACTTGAAATTTGGTATGGTGATGAAGTTTATTAAATCCATATATTCGCGTGTCTCAATAGTCAAACGCTCGAGTGAACATTTTTGGTGTACCAATGGAATGACTGAATTTTTTTAAAATCATGTTTCATTTTGGATATCAATTGAAATAGCATGTCACAAGGATTTCATAACATTGAATTTTTAAAATTAAAAAAAAAACATGAAGGTGTGAATATAATCACAGGATAGAATGAAAAATTAAAATAAAAAAAAAATAACTTACGCATACAATATCAAATTATTCTCAAATAAAATATTAAATACTAACCGTATACACTTGAAATATTACACTGATTATATGAAATAACATACGTGATTTATATTAAAATATACGCAAATAAAATATTTAAAAAAAATAAAACCTAATTTGTGAAACGATGCTTGGCCGATGCCGAATGGAACTGCGGTTACATGATTCAGCATCACCGATCCGATAGTGACGGCGCTACGTCACCCAAAAAAGAAAAAGTGCGCCAAAAGAAGTTTTCGCTGCAAAAATGTACTCCATTCCCTTATCTTGGAAACTGCTAAATTGAAGGCAATCATAAAAAAAAGCGTTGATAGTAGAAGTTTACGTAAAGTTTACTGAGACTTTATAGAAATAAGCCTGTATTTCACAACTTTTGAGATATTTGCGATATTTTTATATCTGTGAAATATATACTGTGCTAACACTGTGAAAAATTAATAATAAAATATATGCCTAAGTTTGTACGGAAATCTCTCAGTGCGAATTCAACTAGCATTTAAAAGATTTATTTATTGATAAAGAACAATAGTCGTAAAAAGTGAATACATAAATATATTGCACATTAGGTAAAGTAACTTAAATGACGCTTTTGATTTTATTAATGATTGATCACCAAAGAGAGTTGATGTCATGCTCACTAATCAAATAGCATCGTTTCATCTTCATCAGTCGTAATTCTCATTGGAAACGTGAAATGAAAGCGAAAAAGACAATTTATTCCCATGAGATAAATACATGTACTGGCTCAGCTCAACGCGGAGTGACTTGACCTGAGCTGGCGTAGTTAATCTGTCGGCGGCGGCGCTAATCCGTGGTGACACGAGGCCCTCTGAGGCGGTCACCTCCCACGCTATCAGCGCTCAGTGTTACTGAAATGTAAGCAATGATTTTGGGTGCCTGACATCGTTTCTACAGACAGTGGCTTAGCTCCATGCCATAGATATTTATTTAAAGTGGCTTAGTTGTATGCCATTGAACTTTTTTTCTTTCTTTTTGAAATGGTTTTCTTAGCTTTTTGAATGTTTTAATAGTTTCCTTTTTTATTCGGACATATAGCATTACAAGTTTGTATGTTTTGGAATAATAATTGATCTTTAAGGTACATAGACGTATTTTCCAAATTATGAAAATGGGTTTTACTACTTTTTCTTTATTTCGTCTACAGTGTCAGTTGCTGATGATGGTGGTCGGTCTGTAAAATAAGGAGGAATAAAATCTAAATTTATAAATTAGGTTGTAAATAATATGATTTATGATAGTCAAATAATCCTATCTTGTCTCAGGAAAGGCACCAAGATAATTTTTGTAAATATTAATACACTGAGTAGTCAAGATGTACATGTAATAACTTAGTTTTTTTGATATTATGTTCAAGTTTTATGGTACCGAAAAAAGTTGAAAACATATTTGTTTTGTTTGAGCTCTAGTATATAGAAAACAATGCAATCTAGCATATCCAAAGCAATATCGATAATATTATCTCGGTATCTTTTGTGAGGACCTTAACATGATCATAGGATATGATACAACTAATTGCTGTCGGAAAGCAATGTATGGAATCTTACATAGTTGTAACATAACACAGCATAATTTAGTACTCATTGTGCTATCTGTCCATTTGCATGAGACACTTTTTTATCTCAATAATAATTCCAGAGATACGTTTACGACAATATGGCCGTATTTGCAAAAAAAAAACAAGCAAAAATAACGTAAATTATAACTTTCATATTACGTTACTTGTGATAACGGTTCTGTAAATACAACGTTTTGTAATCCGACCACATCAAAGCCATGATTGCACTGACATGACTACCAATTTTACTCAACTAAACCAAGATGGTGGCGGTTATGGCTGTAAAACTAATATTGTAAGTGGCAATTTGTTCAGAATCATTGATTCGACAATTTCATAGATCTATCATCGTTGCTCTAAAGGAAGTCGTCAAAAGACAAAGTCACAGACAAAGTCAAATTTGACATTTATTTAAAAAGTATTTAAAAATTATTCGAAATGTGTTTGGTAAACCCACAATTGTTAGATCTTGTTTAAAAAAATGTTTATACTGAAAAAATCGACTTTCATAATTATTAAATATTTCAATATGTATGAAAATAAAAAACTTTACTAATTTTAAAATACAATTTCGTTGAAATATCGTCGGGATACAAAACCTTGTGAATATTTGAAATGTTTAAAGAGAATGTGTAAAAAAAGTAGTAGACAACTTTTGAACTTAATTTGATAATTTTTCTTTGGAAAATATTTGAATGAAACAAAGTTAGCAAGTACAATCTAAGCTCAAAGTGCAAAACAAATAAAAGAAAAAAAAATAATAAATATTATATGACATGAATTTTTAGTTGTACCCATATCGAAATTAGTTATACTCATATCAAAAATATCTGATAGAGTGTCATATTGTGGCAAAAGTAGATAAATAATAACATAGCAAAATGTATAAACAAAATATATCCGATTAATATACGTCAATGTTTAACTGCAAGAAATTGAGTACAAACATTTTTAATAAATGATTGAAATAAAAACAATATGGTGTTTTAAATTCCGGAGCTAAACGTCGAATACATGAAGGCCTAACGTTGAAATACACCGCACAGATCATATTAACTAAGATGGCTAACCTCAAGTAATTGTATAAACAAGATAGCGCGATCCCATCAATTTTTTTCCATAAACAAAATATGTCTGTCGCTATGGAATGATACGAGATATAGCGAAGTCATGGAATATTACAAATAAAAAAACAAATACAGGACAAAAAAGTAACTTATCTATATAAAAATAGGAAATAATTTATAAGACTCAAAAAGATGAAATAGGTTCTTAACAATAAAAAAAAAATAAAAGTTTCACAATATGGCGCTCAATTCAAAGAACTGGTCAAAATTATTACAAAGATTCTCGGAAAAATGCAAATGTAACTTACGATAATGTTCATTAAAAATAATATCGATAAATGCTTCCATCCTTTGACCGATTTTGAAGATTTATATCATTTTAAAAATTATTCACATCCACGAAATAGAGAAAATCACGATATATGCAAATGAATCATTCTCAAGTAATGAATTTACAATGACGTTGTAATCGACAGATATATTACAGCCATATCGAAAATATTTGATAGTGAGTCAATAAATTCATGTGTATAAAAGAGACACATGTATTGTGGCAAAAGTGTATAAATAATAACATAGCAACATGTATAAACAAAATATATCCGATTAATATACGTCAATTTTAAATTGCAATAAATTGAATGCAAACATTTTTATTTAATGATTGAAATATAAAACAATATGGTTTTAAAATTCGGGGCTAAACGTCGAATACATGAAGGCCTAACGTTGAAATACACCGCACAGATCATAGTAACTAAGATGGCTAACCTCAAGTAATTGTATAAACAAGATAGCGCGATCCCATCAATTTTGTTTCCATAAACAATATATATCTGTTGTTATGGAATGACGCGTATGTGAGGTATCGTGACGTCATGGAATATCACGAATAAAATATTTTGTTTTTATACAGTTTAAAATTTGGTTCCTGTATTAACACACCTCCTTACTTCATACGTGTCGATTTGTTATATCTATTTTACTAGGTACTTGACACTAGTAACTAAAAAATTGTATTTATTGGAAACGCCCTTTGAAGAGAACGTGAAGTCGAACAGTATTTGAATATGCCTGACTTATTGTTTCTGAAAATGGCATTGGATTAATTATTCTCATGATATACCATGTTACTTTTTGTGTATGTATTTTTCATATCTTATTTTTGCTTCGTCTTTTTGGTGTTGTCTAATTTTCATAAATTCATATTTATTGAAACTACAAAAAATTCACGTCACATAATATTCATAATATTTATTTTTCTTCCATTTATTGATTTAGCACTTTAAGCTTAGATTGCAATTGCTGACTTTGTTTCATTCAAACGTTTATTTTCCAAAGACTAGTTATCAAATTAAGTGCAAAACTTGTCTACTTCTTTTTTTACACATTCTCTTTCATTTTTCAAATATTCACAAGGTTTGTACTCCTATGATATTTCAATAAAATCGTATTTTAAAATTAAAAAGGTTTTTCATTTTCACACCCATTAAAAGATTTAATAATCATAAAAGTCGATTTATTTAGCATAAAACATTTTTTAGAACAAAATATAATAATTGTAGGTTAACCAAATACATTTTGAATAATTTTTAAATACTTTTTAAATAAATTACAAATATACGTCCGAATAAAAAAGGAAACTATAAAAACATTAAAAAAGCTGAGAAAACCATTTCAAAAAGAAAGAAAAAAAGTTAAGTGGCATACAACTAAGCCACTTTAAATAAATATTTACGGCATAGAGCTAAGCCACTGTCTGTTGAAACAGTGGCAGGCACCCAAAATCAGAGCTTACATTTCAGTAACATTGAGAGCAGATAGCGTGGGCGGTGACCGCCTCAGAGGGCCTCATGTCACCACGGATTAGCGACGCCGCCGACAGATTAACTACGCCAGCTCAGGCCAAGTCACCCCGCATTGACCTGAGCCAGTATATGTATTTATCTCATGGGAATAAATTGTCTTTTTCGCTTTCATTTCACGTTTACAATCATCATGACTGATGAAGATGAAACGATGCTATTTGATTAATGAGCATGACATCGACTCTCTTTGGTGATCAATTATTAATAAAATCAAAACCGCCAGTTAAGTTACTTTACCTAATGTCCAATACATTTATGTATTCACTTTTTATGACTATTGGTTTTTATTAATAAATAAATCTTTTAAATGCTAATTGAATTCGCACTCAACTGAAAGAGTTCCGAACAAACTTAGGCATATATTTTATTATAATTTTTCACAGTGTTAATGCAATGCCTAATATATATTCCACATATGTAAAAATATCGCAAATATCTCAAAAGTTGTGAAATACAGGCTTATTTCTATAAAGTCTCAGTAAACTTTACGTAAATTTCTATTATCGACGCTTTTTTATGATTGCCTTAAAGTTAATAGTTTCCAAGATAAGGGAATGCAGGTGCATTTTTTCTGAGCAGTGAACAAAACTAACCCATTACGGTGTTAGTGACGTTGTTCAGTGACGTTGCTCGGTCACGATCGGATCGGTGATGCTGAAACGAGTAAACACGGCTCCCTTCGGCATCGGCCAAGCCAGTTCACTGTCTAATATGGAGTGGATCGTTTCAAGCATTACATTTTATTTTTTCAAAATATTTTATTTACGTATAATTTAATATAATACACGTGAGTTGTCGTATATAATCAGTGTAATATTTCAAGTATGTACAGTTAGTATTTAATATTTTATTTGGGAATAATTTAATTTAGTACGTGTTTGTTGTTGTTTTTTTATTTTAATTTTCACTTATATCCTGTGGTTACAGGCACATACCCTTTTTTTTAATTTTAAAAGTCAATGTTATGAAATCCTTGTGACTTGCTATTTCAATAAAAATGACTGTGACAGACACACAAGTGATTTCTGAAGGATTTCATTTTGTTAAAGATTTCTTTTTAAGGTACGGAAACCTACAAAAAATTATTAGTTTTTATAATAAATCAGTCACAATAATAAATTTAATATTTAAAAAAATGTGCATAAAAAACTTATTTGTCTACTTCGGTAAACAATTTATTAAGAATTTTATAAACATTTCCTAATAAATCAATAAATAGGAAAAAAATCTGTACATTCAATATTTCTTCTAGAAAATATTCAAAGAGCCGTGAATAATCTGAACGTGAATAATCAGAACAGAATACCATTAATTTTTTCTTGAATTTTGTTTGTATACCTCTTTTGTTTATAGTCTATCATATAAGAAATATTCGACATTTTCAGATATGGAATTTCAGATATCTGTTGCGTCATTTGAAAATTACTAAGCAAACTTAAATACGGATTTTCTATTAATTGTAATCTATGAACGGAACTGATGTATGAGTATTTTGATATGGCGTCAAAAATTGGTGAAGAAAGAAAAAATATTTGCACGTATATACAGATGTAACATAGAACAAGTATGTTATTCGTACATGTGATTCTAAACATCAAATTGTTCAGAAAATGTTAAGGAACCATATGAGAATTATCAACCACTTTAGAAAAACCACTGTTAAAATTGCGATTTCGATGAATACATTTACATTTTTTTACAGAAACACGTTTCAAATATGCTCAGATACACAGAATCTCCCACGTGAACAACGTTTTTTGGTTACACTAATCAATGAAGAGAATAAAACGGTTTGCAAAGGTATTTGTTCAAGCATTTTGGGGAAATATTACTAGCTGGTAAACTTTCTATCTTTCAAGTTTCAAAGGGATGTAACATTAATCACTTTCAATTTTCTCGCTGTATGTTGGGCGTATAGTTTTCACATTTCTTATTGTTACTCAAAGTATATTCACCGTCCCTACATTCCTAACAGATTCACAATATACGGCACCGCCGTATACCGTGAATCTTATAAATTGAATGTGATATGCATATATATATATATATATATTTATTAAAAATACAAGGTATTTAAATGTTTTTATATTAAAATCTAGTTATTCTATATATTTATTTATTTATTTACATTTACATTTATCGACATATAACATTTAACATTAATACAAAAAAAGTAATGCTTTCAGAAAATGTAAACTTATAGATTATACCTAAATACAAAAATACACAAGAACTACAATGGATAATGACGACACATTTCTTCAAATTTACTTTCACTCATCATAAATAAATTACACTCTGGTGTGACCCTGATCAGTTAGTTGAACAGTTGAATAGCGCGGGAACTCGCTAGTTCCGATATAATTCAGTTCCAGACGGTGGTATAGCAAAAAAGGTGATATTGTGTGGGCGCATGAAATTGTTAGCTGAGAAGAATAAAATTTTGACAAAAATGGAAAACTTGAATACTCAAGAGGAAAGCGGTAGGAATAAGATAAGAGAAGTAATCATACTAGCTTATTTACAGATATAGGAGGAATGTACTTTGCATACATTCTGTCATCAAGCTGTACTTGGCTTCGTATGATCTCCGAATACTGAAGACAGATTCTAATCGGTTTACTGTTTAATTATTTGATTTACTGCATATGTTTTCGTGGTTCAGCTGACAGCGTTTTAATAATAAATAATGTCAGTCACCGAATCATCAAAGTACATTCTCTAAAGTGAAATGCGATGATGTTAAATATGTCAATAAAGATTTTTTATTTCTCTTGGATATGTTAACTTTTGCTGTTCATCATATTTGCATTTCTACTCCTCTATATTAATTTTTATGACTCTGGGCAAAAATGAAAAAATATATATTTTTCATGGCACTTTCAACTTTTGCTCTTCAGAAAATATATTTCTGTTTTGTGAAATACTCAAATATTTATATATGATGTACCTTTTGCGCCAATTTAAGGCACGCACGAACATAAAGATTTTATACCCAACGTCACATACGTGAACATTTAAGCACACTGAGAAAAATTTAACCTAAATATTGGTTTGTTTTGGAAGCTTCTCTATGATACGGTTATTTCTATTCGTAAGGGTAATTAACTACACATTTTTCGTCATTCTATAATACGAGAATGAATTTTATCTACATAGTTTTGTTAGCAATGTTAATTGCTGCAGATCATAATTTTGGACTTTGTTCCTTATTCATAAAGTAATCAATCTCATTCTGAACACTTATGTTTGTTTTCTTTCTTTCTTATAGAACTTAGACACTTGTCTTTTTTCACTTACTCTTTCATTAT
Source organism: Druceiella hillmani (assembly GCA_039881145.1). Classification (NCBI taxonomy): domain Eukaryota; kingdom Metazoa; phylum Arthropoda; class Insecta; order Lepidoptera; family Hepialidae; genus Druceiella; species Druceiella hillmani. The sequence goes on from JAYKKI010000055.1 coordinate 7,850,793, forward strand.
ATCACATTAATTATAATCAAAGTATTTGCACTCCATAGTGCACCGTATATTCGTTCGTTTATTAAAAATGTTTAGACTTTATTAAAAAGCGTATTTTTTATGTTCACCATATACCTACATCATGCCTAAACCTTACTATCAATGTATACATACTTTTTTTCAAAGTCTGGAAGAAGGCCAGTATTGGAGAAAATATTACGATTAGAACATGATAAATGTATACTACGACCGCGGTCTCCTTGCATGTTAAGCAATAAAACGTGTGAGCAAAACGGAGCATATTGTGCGATTACTCGCACTCACAGGTAGTATGGCAACGGCTAGTGATATGTAACGTTTATATGGTAATGTTATCGATAAGCCGCGTACAAAATGAAACTCAAACTACATAATTTAAATATCTTTGATCTTCGTGTGTTCATAAAACAGAGTTATTAATGGGTAAAAGTAAGCATTATGATACATGTTTGAAAACAAGATTATAAACATTTTAATTAAAATTAGCCCAAGTAAATATTAATAATTAATTCATTAATTAACTATAATAAATTAAGTGATAAATTTTCAATATTAATTAATTAATTACTAATCATTACTGCCAATACAACCCTTGGTATGGGCGCAAGTAAAGGGAGAAGTAAATTGACTCCACCATTGTTTATGACTCAAAGGCTTGTAAGATGAAGATTTGAGAAAGTTACGTATACCAAAAAATTTATTACTAATTATTTCCATTATATCAAAAATCTTATCAGAATCGTCATCATCTAAATCATCACTTAAATTAATGAAACGTAAGGTTGTGGGATTTGGCACTTTCTCAAGTGCTTATCTTGTAAGGCTTCTGCAGGTTGATCACAGTTTTCCTAATTTTCTTTTCAAATATTTACAATGGCCTGATGGAGAAATTTCTCGATATTTGCTGTTTTAAAAGAGTAACAACTTATCTCTTTACTTGCGTCCACATCAATTCTATGGGGTTATATTTGCAGTGATACGGTGGCAAACGAAAAACTTCATGACCATATTGGTTTTTCAATTGGCCTAAATAATAAAGCTTTTAAGGTTTATATCGATGTGCCTTTTGCAAAAGTTCTGCTTTTAGATCAGCATTCGAATATGAAATTTTACTGCCCTGAAGTCGTTTTTGTATTTCGTCTACACTTGACGCTGATATATGTGTTCGATTAATTTACTACGGGTGGTAACTGACGTCATCCGGATGGCTCTTCCAAGCTCAATAGCAATCACTAAAACCACTTGATAAAATTCTTCAGCTTCCATTTTAGAATAATGGTGTTTTTTTTATTTTATTGCTCGAGAAACCAATTTGTCATGTGATAAAAATCAATATTTGGCAAAACCTATATGACAGATTATAATTTTGCTTCTTGCACTGATTACGAGAGCCGACTAACTTGAATGACTTTATTTGCTTACAGGCTGTTGTCAGTATTACTCCACCAAGATAATTAAACATCAGGCAAACGTGACGTCATTATGTTTAATTGTCTTATTAGACTAGTAAATAGTAGAAAGTGCATGAGTCATTGATCAGGTGTTCTTTTTTGTCTATAACGTGTAGCCGACGAGAAAATTACTACACAAAACGGGTATTATTGCTTTGCATATAAAGATATCTTCGAACATCGCTAATATAGATAAAGACACAGGCATCACTGTTTTATCCACAAAGGTCATTTTTCTCACAAGAAACCTCTGTTCAATTTTACTGAAAGACATCTCTCAAGAGTGAAAAGTGACGAGATTTGTATGAAATCTAGCCTTGTTTTATTATTAGTGTTTGTTATTAACTTAGGGAAGACGGTTTCTCCACCATTTCAAGAAATTCTAATATTTTTACATTTGATATTAGAAGACATTGTGAAAACTTTTGGAGCAATGAAAAATATTATTTTGAATGAGAGAAATAAAGTTACTGGAAAATAATATTATTTTCGCCATGAATAACATGCGTGCTTATATTTGAGGCTGTATGTGCCCCATTTCAGTGACGCCACGCGTCATCAACGGGTACTTTGTCTTAGCCACATTTATGTGTAACCCAATATCTACGGATGCGTGTAGCTGTTGGTATGGATAAAGAAAATTTGGTCCGCATTGCCTCTATTTGTTATTATAATTACTTTTGTATTCGAATACTCAATGATCAATAAATTGTTATACTCTTACCGCGTTTATGATGCACGCTTAATCCTACATCTGAGAGACTTTAGCATTTCGTAGCAAATAAAAAGTGTTCGACGTGACATGTGAACAACCTGACAGTTTCTTTTTTAGTTTGAGACCAATTGCCATGAAGTTTTTCTAATAAATGCTTGAGGCGAGACTCTCAATTAATACATATGTGGCAAAGTATTAAAAAAAATAAACACATTACGTATATGTAAGGATCCGTACATTTAAAATCCGAACGATTTTTTACCAAGCCGGGTATCATTAGACAAGTCTCACAAAATGGAATTACGGAATTTTTAATTTTTCAACCGTAGGTTTAAAAAATCCTTCGAGATACGTTCATCTCATCGGCTCACAGCCGGCTTATTGGAGATGGCGTAGATAGTAAATTATATGGATACCGCATGAGCAGCTTAGAGGTGAAGGGATACGAATGAAGTGATGACCAGCTCATATTTTGTTTCGCTCTTACTCTTTCTATTTGTACGTGTTTGACAGAAAGAATAATTGACATGAGCCTCAAATTATTTATTTTTGTGAAGATATGAAAATAATACTTTTGCTGAGCACAGTGAAGGTCGTTTTGACTTATCCATTAGAGAGGGTTTCGTAGCTTAATTGAAAAATACGAAAAAATTCCACGTACTAGCATTTACTTCCAAATCTTATCATTTCAGTTAACAAGCATCAACAAACAAACAATTCTATTTTTTTGCCTATATCAACATGGCCGTTTTTAATTTCATAGTTATCATAGCTTTATATGTGCTAAATTTATTTATTAACTGGTATATTTTAATTTAAGTTACCTTTGATAATTTTTAACTTTGGGTCGGCATCAGTATGATAATGTATTTGTTAATTGCATGTTGCCTCTATAATAAACATAACATCCTTTTCCTTCCCTGAGTTTTTTATCCTCAGTTTGGTAAATTGTTATCTTTCCGTATTGATTTTTTTTCATTAGTCCTATACAATTAAATCTAGTATTATTTTGTTGCTCCAAATAAATATATGAGAGCTCGTGAGCAGAAATTGTTCGCCATATTTCGTCCCAAAAGATTTGTATGCTAGAATGATCCGTATCCTTGTTATGAATTCCATAAACTGTCTACTTGCGAAACTATCTGAATCTTTGTAGCGGTATAAGCCATGTGTTAATCGTAACTAAATATTAGAAATTAATAACTAAATCCTATAACCATAACTAATGACTAAGGATTGAAAATTTCAAGTATTAATCATCATTAACTATTAATTTCATTTTTAAATTTACTTTTAGATTATTTGAGAAAATCCACTGATATCAAAATATATACAAAAAAATTAAAAAAATACGACATAATGTAAAAAAAGGGAAAAAAAACTGTGCGTACTTAAGACGACACAATGGAAGTCAAAACGAAAATAAAAAATACCGTAACATACGCGTATTATATTAATTTCAAATAAAGTATTAAAACACTAACTGTACACATTTGAAATATTACACTGATTGTATATAATAATATACGTGTATTATATTAAATTATATTCAAATAAAATATTAATTAAAACTACAATGTAATTCTTGAAACGATGCATTCCGTGTTAGATTGTGAACTCGCTCGGCCGATGCTGAAGGGAACAGAGTTTACCTGAATCAGCCGAGCGTGACGGCTCACTTTCGTTCACTGCTGAGAAGTAGTGAGCATAAGTTTCCCATTCAATTTGTTTAAAAAACTGTTTATTTGTTGATAGTAATAAACAAAACATAAGTAATACGGCAATAGTAGCATTAACAAATGATGTAAGATAAATCATAACGGTTATATTATTTTTCACGAATTTTAAGTTTCTCTTTATTTTTTTTTAGTCACTTTTTTGTTTTTGATTTGCAGTAAATGAGAATCTGTTCCAAGTTTCATTGCACCAAATTCTTGTCATTATGTTAGATTACTTTTTGCATTTAATTGATTTGGCGTTTATTTCCTTTATCATTACAATGAAGATTGGAAAGCTATAAAGTATCTATAAATATATAGTAAATAAATGAGTAAATAAGTAATAGAATTAGTAAATTACATAATATACAACTGTATATGTATAGTAAACAGTATTAAAATTAACTTTATATAAGTACGCATCTCGTACGTTAGCATCAGTTCGCTGCGCGTCTCACCTCTCCCCGCAAGCCGTTAGTTGGGTCGCCAAATGAAATGACAAGTTTGATAGAGCCTTCCTTGTAAATACATAAATAATGAAGCATTTGAGAGTTCCTTCTAGTGAAATAACTAATTCATAAGACCGAAATGAGAAAACGCAAGCAGATATATTAGGGCAACTATTTGCTCAGACATTGACCCCTTTATTGGACGAGAAGATTGATTGTCAGAGTTTCATTTCATTCTTTCTAATATTTTGGTGGAAAATAGAATTTTATGTTGTGTTTTGTTTATAAAATTAAAAAAGTAGTTATAAGAACAAGTTTTCTAAATTGTTACTAATATGGCAGACAGAAAGAAGTTTATTCATATTTCATAAGATTAAGAAACATTTATTAATTATGTTTAATTATACCTCTAGGTAAGAATATATGAAAAAAATCACATTATTTTACTGACATTGTACTTCATACACCTTATTTTGGACTATTATACCTCATTTTACGCCATGTTGCTTCATAATAATATTTACTTCCTTTTAGTAAGTTGCAGCCTGGAGGGCAAAATTAATTGCTCACATGAAAAGATTAATTAACGATTTTATAATAAGATTAATAATGAATGTTTGGATCATGGCGTTATTTAGAACTATTTGTATAAGAGAATAAAGTTTTGTAAAAAATATGACAATTTTATAAGTAATTTTTATTAAAACAAATATTACTGAAGGTCGAAAATTTGGAATATCGATTAGCATACTAAATGAAGGAATACATTAAGTAAAAATTCTATATAATTTTTCAAGGTGTAACTTACGTATTGCTTTCATAGTCGATTTAATTTTAGAAAAACAAAGTTACTTCCGTCTTGATATGACGTATTGACGATTTCTTTTTTCCGCCCTCTCCTGCACCATTAAAAGATACGGCATTAATTCCCAATGATATGTGGTATTACGAACATTATAAATATCGACACCTGTAATAGGTTTGAAGTAAAGACTAAACACAAGTGTATTGTTATATTCCATACTCCGGTATACTGTATAAATAGTGATATACAGAAACAAAATGTGTGCGTGGAAACTTGTTTGTTTGAAGTGTTTAACTTTAACTTGTTTGTTTGAAGTGAAATATGTTTATATTTGTTACAATGTCTGTGTAAATTTATTTTTATTATTATTATTAAGCGTTGTAAGCCTTATTTAGATGATTCTGTAAATAATTATGGAGTTTGTTTAAAATTAAATTAAAAAATTATTAATGTTTCCAAACACTAGATGAATTATTTTTCCAATCATGAAAATAACCAACAAGGCCATCTGTGTTTTTAATTCAACTCATTTCAATAAATATTACCAATAGCTTTATAAAAATACATAAATTTTTCCGATAGATGGTATTTTGATAGTGTCAAGTATCGGCGAAAGGTCTCAGAATACCTCTAAACGTTTCGTCAATAAATGCAAAAGAAATTTCACTTCTAAAACATGAGATTTATGTTGTGGTAATGAGTTCACTAAAATAAATAAATAAGTATTCAAAAAATTAATGCAGGATTAAAAGAAATGTAATTCAAACATGATGTTAAAATATGTGATGGAATATCTGTTTATTTTTTTGTGATAACATTTAAATACAAAATATCCTTGGTACATTATGAAGTAAATTTTTCATTTAAGTTGTGCCCTAAAGTATGTAACCAAACTAAATATAGGAAAAGTAAGAGGAAAATAATATTTCGGTAGTCCAAAATAAACAAGCGAGAACGAGATATTGACAAACACGAACACATATAAGGATAAGGAACCTGTCGAAGAGCGTGGCGACGTGAAGGTACTTAGCGGCATTTGTCGATACGTACGTTATACATACAGTTGTATGACGTGTTATACGTACATACGTCGTTTACGCATACAAACGTAAATACTAATCACGCCGTACGTACTCAAGATGGTTGGCACTGATAAACATTGATCCGTAGCCTAAATAAATTTGATTGGGACGATGTAAATAATTTTATTTTATGGCTTTTTGTAATGATATAATTTATTTGCAGTTTATGCTAATTTTTTAGTTACGTTATTTTGATCAGATACTATATTAGTGAAATAGATACAGGTTTTTCTGATAAACAAATTACAACGAAATATTCTTCGGTTTAACCGTGAAATGAAAAAAAAATTTTCGTTGTAAAGTCTATAACCAATTATATTACTAAAATAGTTCACAACTAATAAGCACTCTATCTGTCTCTATTAACTTTGTTTCGAACCAACAAAAAATATTTGTCTTGTTAATTCTGTTCTTTACAGGTGCAAATTACAGTCCGTGAACAGAGAAATTATATTATAAATAGAAGTATATTAATGTAGAAATTCGTTATCATTTAATTTTTATTTTTTGTAAACTACCTGATGTAGTATTATATCTACTTTATTTAAATTATTAGCACGACCTAGGATTCGTTGCATGACAACATCTTCCGGTGGGCAATTTGAAGAGAATGAATATCCCATCTGACGATGTTGTCATACAACGAAACCTAGGTCGTGGTTAATAATTTAAATAAATTACATTTACATTAATCGTTCCAAAAAATATCATATTTAATTTATTCTGGAATCCAGATTATAAACAGTATTAATTTGTATACAATAGGAATATAAAATAAAACGAAATAAAAACAAGTAAACAGTTTCTTAAAATCTTTCTCTGATACATGAAACTTGTACATTCCTTACAAAGTAGTAAAGGGGCGCAAAGTGTATTATGAAGCCACTGGTTTAAAAATCTAATTTTATCTAACGTTTGCAAATTAACTACTTTCTGATAAATTGCAATCATTTTTAATAACTCAAAAAATTGAAATAACAAATTTTAACGCCATTGAAAAAATTGTGCGGCATGCAAATGAATACGCAATTTCGAAAAGGGCATCGCATATTTTGTAAAATATATTTTTTCGTATTAATATGATTCTGATGCTTATCTACACCCATTATGTTCGAGAAAGCACAACTCTGGTATTCATTCTACTGTTGACGTCATGGTGTGTGCAAAAATAATTTCGAAAAGGTCACAACTCCCAGATTTTTCGAATTTCTTGTCATAAATTTTGGTCTCTTTTCTTCGTATACCCCTAAAATATTTGTATCTCTTTTCTTAGTATCATGTAACAATAAGAATATTGCATCAGTCATTGAGTTGCGGGTGGCTTATAAACACGTACTGTTTCGCTTTCACAATGAGTTCTACTGATTCTGATAATGAAATTCCGAAAAAAAAGGAAAGAGGAGTAAGAAGTATCGAGAAATATATACATGTTGTCATTAAAACTGCTAAAATAAAAGGTTTACCTCATTTAAACCACAAATGGAAACAAGTACCAAGACGACGAACAGGAGCGACTTGTCGGTAAGTTACGTTCTTTTATTCTTGTCCTATTTTTAATAGTTTACATGTCTGTTTTGTAGGCGTTTTGTTATTGTAATAGTAACTAAAATTTATCCTTTCTTTTATCGATTTTTTTCTAGGTGCCATCAAAAATGTTTTGAGAGTTTCTCTGAAGACAATATGGATGGCTTGATTGAACGAATCAACTCCTATGAAACTAAAAACGAACAAGATATTTATCTTCAAAGTATGATCGAATTATTTGTACCTAAAGACACCTCAAAACGGACCGACGGTTTTGCAAAGACAAAACCTAAAACGGTTTCCTGCAAATACCTTGTTGAAATTGGTACTGACAAAAAAAAGGTATGTAAATCTGCTTTCGTAAGTTTACATGGAATAACCCTTAAGAGATGCAGACGGTTGACAGAACTAAAAAAACAGAATAAAATACCACAAGATCTCAGAGGCAAAGCAGCAGGTTCAAGAAGTAATGTTATTCCTGGCGAACTATGCATTGAAATTCATAACTTTATAGATTCTCTTGACAAGAAAGAAATTCATTATTCGAACGAAATTAAAAAACAATACCTGTCATCATCACTAAATATAAAAAAATTACACGAAGTGTTTTTGAGCCGCAAACCAGAAATGATAGGCAAAATCAACTATCAGTTTTTTCGGCAGTATTTTAATCAGAATTTTGGCTTATCGTTTGGTAGACCGCAAATCGACGTTTGCAGTAAGAGTGAAGAACTAAATGTTAAAATAAAAGATCCTCATTTAAATGATGGCGCTAAAAGAACAGCAGCTGCGGAATTGATTGTAAACGTCGTGCAAGCAAATTTTATAAAAAAGTTAAAGAAATAGAAAAAAAATGTGCCAATAATGAGACGGTTTTAGGACTAAATTTCGATTATATGCAAAACTTACCTCTACCTACTTTGCCTGTACAAGAAATTTTTTACTACAGACAACTTTGGGTCTACGAATTCTGTATACACAATATGAAAACTGGCAAAGGAACATTTTATTCTTATCAGGAAGGACAAGCTTTGAAAGGTTCCAACGAAGTTTCAATTTTCATAAACGATTATATCGATAAGTATGTTTCAAATTCAATAACCGACCTACATCTTTTTTGTGATGGTTGCCCCGGACAGAACAAGAATAATACGGTTATTCGATTTTTAATGGCATTATCTGTGGAAAGAAATATGATGATCCATATATATTTTCCAGTACGGGGCCACACATTTAATGATTGCAACAGAAATTTTTCAGTGGTTAAAAGATAAATTAAACGGGAAGATCGTGTGTTCACCTATCAGCAATATATTGATCTTATAGTACAATATAGCAACACGGAGAAATTTAACGTCGAATACTTGTACTAACTTACCTAGCCAAGCTAATCTAGTGTATAGTGGTAAAGTGCCTATTAATCATCTGAAAATTGCAGATATTCCAAAGGTGACACAATACATACCGGCAGAATTTACTGACTGTTATGAAGAAATTCTACAATGGCCAACTGCTAATGAAAGAGAGTCTCCAGAAGAAGATGTTTAAAGAAAGTGTATTACTTATGTTTAATCTAAATTCTATGTTCAATTTTAAGTCACTAAAATAAAAGTTTCGCAAATTTTATGTTTTTTCCTTAATTTTTTTGTACTCAACACTATAAATTTCGAAAAGGGCATATCTCACAAATATAAAATATCTAATATATATTTATACAAATGTTTAAAATTAATAATTTCATTGACTCTCGATTGCTAATTAACACTAAAATGTAATTCAAACGCTAATTTCATAAATTTTACACTGCTTTAGAAAATAATTAGTTTTTTTCATGTCCTGAACTTTTTACATTTTTAGAGAAGTACCCTTTTCGAAATTGCATATTCAAATATATATCAAAGGAAATAAGTATAAATGAAAAATTAAAAATCTCCGAGAGTAAGGATTATAAAATTAATACATTACTTAAAGAACGAAGATCTTTATTTTAAAATCAAGTGTTATCTTACGTTTCCAAATTAATTACATTCTGGTATATTGCACACTACTCAAGGAATCCAGATTATACTACACAGATACTGTCTACTCAACTACTATACAGTATATCAACTACTATACAGTATCCAGATTATACTACACGTATACTGTCTACTCAACTACTATACAGACAGATACTGTCTACTCAAGGTATCCAGATAAACAATTTTCTTGTAAAAAAATTGTAGAATATGGGAATGTAAGACAAGTGAAATAAGCATAAACAAAAAAAAAAGAAATATTCCTACAGTAAATTACAAGAATTTGATAAATTCTTTATGGATCAATGTACCGCCATAAAGTTTTTAACGAAAACCGCTCTCTTAAAATTTTGTCTTGTCTAGTTTTTCAAAATGATAAATAATTTGAATGCAAATCGAATATACATCATAAAAATAAATATAAATTTAAAATTTAAAATATGTAACAGTAAGGCGCGTAAATTCTGAACATTCCTTACCGAATAATATACCGCTCTGGGGGTTATTAAAAAAACTCTATCTTAAAATCTAGATTTGCTTAATGTGTCTAAATAAATTACTTTCTAATAAATTGAGATTATTTCAAACTACGCGAGAAAGGCAGGTAAACAATTTTAAAGCGATTAAAAAAATAATAAGTATATGACAAATTAAAATAAACACGTGTATCAAAAATTAACAATCTTTCACAGTGAGATGCATAAAGCCAAAACATTACTTAGAGAATAACATACCGATCAGGTGATGTATCACAAGAACCTCTACTTTAATGTCTATTCTTATCTAAAGTTTCTAAATTAAATAGGTTCTGCTAAATTTCAACTTACTAAGGAATCCAGATAAACAATGTTAATAGTAATAAAAATTGTGCAGTATATAAATATATGATCAATGTAATAATTGTAATAGTTAAGTTCATAAATCAATATATTTCTTACTAAGTATTGAATCGATCTGACGGTTCATTACTAAAAAAAATTGTTTTTTAAAAATTCAGATTATAAACAATCTCAAAGTCAATCAAAAAGTTATTGTTGTGTTTTAGCAGATATAAAACAAAATACACGTAAGTGCCAAATAAAAAACGAATAGTACTGTTCAAATTATTATTACAGCCCTTACGATGATGGAATGTATTGATCTAGTTCCCCTCTCTTGATTTAATACTGTGATATATCTATAAGCTAATACGCTTAAACAATCTACTCTTTAGAAAGAATAAACACTCAATAAATGTGTTGCAAATAAATGCTTCAAAAATATGTCAATTCTCGTTAAGGAAAAATTATATGAGAAGAAAAGGAGCAATAAACATATATAACAAACATGAACTATGCATCAATTGCTTAAAAACGCTCTCAATATTACAGTATTTTAACAATATAAATAACCGAATTTACAAATACTACCTATCCCACATCCGAACTCCATGAGAATTCATTACGGGACGCACCTTCGGACAGCTCGATCGTTACTCTAAGAATTAAGTCGACGCTGTTTACCAAAGCCGAACGGCGAGTCAATAAACATATTTCTCGCAAGCTATTGGTGATATATCAACGTCTATAAGGTTAAAGAAGGAAATCCTCTCTCGGGGCAAATTCGGACGCCGGAAAGTGCCATAAATCATAAATAGGGCGGTAAAATATTTTTTTTCAATTACATCGATTGACCCGGAAAACCTTTGCTTCCGACGAATAAAACCTTTGCCTTCAGTTATGTTTATGACTTTGCGTGGATTTATATTTGCTATATGTTTTAGCCAAGGTTACGTGTCGAGTCCAGCTGAGTCAGGAAATATAGGGTTGCAAACAGGAAAACTGTATTATTCAATAATCAACATATTAACTTTACCTTCCTTTACTTTTATTTATACAAGCTATGTGACAGACATTATTGTGGCAATTCATTCGATTTTCAATTTTCAATTCATTGTGAATAGAATTTTAATATAACGAGGATAGCAAATGTATCTAATGTACAAAATGCTTCTAGTCACATAAAATATATTATTCATTATCATTATTTATTAACTTTAGTGGCAATATGCATGGAGATGTATTTCTATGAAGTTAATAGTTTTTAATCAACTAAAGATAGATTTATAACAACTGACTATGTGTATTTGTACATTTGTACTTTCAACAATTTGTTCAGTACACTGAGATTAAGGCAGCATACATCTATGTAATCGAATAATAGAAGTGGTGTTTAACGGAAGTGGGCTTTGGTTTTAAGGGCTAGACAATTTTTAACGGAAGCGGGCATTGGTTTTAAGGGTTAGAGGTTTTAGAGACATTTATTATGTCGTGTCAGGAACATTATGATAAATCAGATCACATATGTATTTCCAAAAATAATGAACGTGTTGCGTCAACATCCATAAGGGGATCAATGAAACTAACAGAAGAACTATGTTGTCAAAGGAAATGTTAATGGATTGGAGTTTGTGGGTATATATGTAGCCGTGTACGAACGTACGTATATGTACTGTCAAATACTTACAAAATGTGAAAGGAGAATCCGATTGACTACGGACTTATCTTATTTGAACGTGCTCAATGGAATAAATAATATGATAAAAGCCCGAAAATCTGTTCAGTCTTTGAGTTATACCAACGGTAAATTTAATTGTATATTCCACAAAAACGGAAAAAAGTATGATTGAATTGGAACGGTACAAAGCTACTGGTGTACCGTAGATGTTACCGTAAGACGACTAAGAGATCGCACATATGCTGTAGAGAAGAGCATGACGTGATTTGAACCTGTTGCTGTGATTATATTATTTGCTAACTCAGATTCTAGAGGTTAACCCCTCGCTGTTATAACTTGATTAGTCTATTACTCTTGTTGCAAAAATGTCCAAACATGTTTGTGACATAATATGAGGATGGCTGATTGATTATTTTATTATAACTATGCCGCTCTTTTAATGCAAGTCATGCTTCATTTTGATGAAAGTTTGTCTCACTTTAATCTAAACTTCTCGATTAAAGCTTTACAAGTAACAAAATATATCAAGGAGATTATCTACTTAAAAATATTTTTACTAGTCTATGTCTTATGTATATTGATCGTTTTTCAAATCTCCATGTATGTTTTTCTTATACATTAATGTATTATACAGTGTGGAGTAATTGTTTTCATTAACAAGCACATGCGTAATATGTGTCTCTTTCATTATGGGATTACGCTCAAACTTTTGATAAGTTGATAGATTATGTTTTGTTATCAAAATTCTGTATATTATTAATAATTATTTATATGCCGCTTAATTGTACAAAAATATACATACACTCATTTACAAATGATATGTGAGTGAAAATATCCCTTTGGCAGTGAAAGGTAGTTCTCGAGAATTTCATCGAAATTCCCAATCAACGAAATTGAATATGCTAAAAGTCACGGTGATAATATAGTGTAAGAATGTGCCACGCGTGTGCAGAAAAAAATAGCTGTCACGTCAGTTCAAATTTCGTGTTTTTTGTGATTTGCCTTGACGAGTATTTCTTGGTAATTAAAAAAAATACGAAACGGTAAGGAATTTTCAGCTCAATTGTAATACAAATTTACATGTTGAAAATAATAAATGGATAGTAACCGATATCTATAGAGAGTTTAATTAAGGTATTTTGGCTAGGCACTGAATTAAAATATATTAAAATGTAATTATAAAATATATATTAGAACATAATAATGAATTGAGTATAAATGCAGTTTAGTAACAACAAAATTTTGTTGACATTACATGAAAGACATGCTTTAAAATCGACGTATTCAAAAAATATATTGCGACTCACAATTGTTTCGTTCGGAAAACTTACTTCCGACAAAATTAGGTATGAATGCGATTTTGTACTAGGAACATTTTAACAATTTGTTTATCGTGTGAAAACGACATATTCAAAAAATAATTTTGCAGCTGATGTTTATTTATTTTAAATAAAAAGCTATAAAAAGACTACATTCGCCGTGGGTTTTTTAAAATTTTTAATTGTACAATTTTTTTAATAAATGTTCTACCGAAAACCGTATCTAAATCGGTCAAACGGTTTTGGAGAAAATTGCGAGCATTCGTTTGCAACAAAATGTTGCAGCGCCCTCTAGCGCGCTAACACCCCAACATTAATCTGAGAATCATTGTCGATTAGTCTAAATCGGACAAACTATTTTGAAGATGAATGAGAACATTCGTTTGCAACAAAATGTTACAGCGCCCCCTGGTAGGCTAACACCATAATATCTGTCTGAGACCCATCGCTGATTTTCGTACTGTTTTGCAGAAAACCGTGTCTAAGCCGGTCAAATTATTTTGGAGACAAATGGAAACATTCTTTTGCAACAACATGTTTATTGGGGTGTTCCCTAGCGAGTAATCACCATATCACCTATCTAAGAACTATCGCCGATTAATCCCAAATATTTTGCGGAAATCGTATATAAATCGATCAAACCGTTTAGGAGATAAATGAGATAACCGTTTGCAACAAAATGTTTATTTCGGCGCCCCCTGGTGTGTAATCACTGTAACAACTATCTAAGAATCATTGCAAATGAGTCACAAACATTTAAAAGAAAACCATATCTAAATCGGTTAAACCGTTTTGGAGATAAATGGGAACATTGTATTGCACACACAAACAAATAAACAAACTACCTCTCATCCTAAACGCATATACATCCTCCGTTCTGTCGCGGCTAAAAAATATTAATTTGAAAAATTGTGTACCTGATGATTCGTTTGCGATGGAATATGTTTAAATCTTTTTTGTGCAGTTATTTCACTTTTTTATTGTTAAGCGCTTATCACACAATTAAAAGTATAATTTCTTATAAATTATTAAGTATTAATAAAAAAATATAAAATATCAAACTTGTATATTTTTTTAACCTTACAACAATTACATTTTGCTTATATGGTGCCAACATTCAGGAAACCATAAAATCTATTTATATTATGGTTTATATTTTTTTGCATGTTTTATGGCATTCATTTCATTTTGTAGTTGCCTATTTTTTAAATATATTTTAAATTCACATATTATTTTTTCATTATTATTATTTTAATATTAATTTAATTAACAATAAACATTTCAATATTAATCAGCCTATCCCAGCACAGGTTGGGTTGTGCTGGGCCGGGTCTGTCTGGGCTAGGCTGGACTGAGCTTGGCTGAGCTGGGCTGGGTTGGGCTTTTGCTTATTCATTCGAAATATTTATAACAAATATAATTTTTTCGAAAATACACTTGGAGTTTATTGCTTAAGAATCGATTAAATATAGCGTGCGGTATGGAGTTTTATGAGTAATAAAATCTGAAGTTCCGAGCGTACGAAGTTCAGAGCGTTAAAAGAGTGTAATGTGCTGATTTCAGGCACATCTTTAATTGACATGTCAAATTATTTACTGACATTTGTAAGCCTCGTTTTGGTTCAAAGTATTACGTTTAATAAAAGTAGTAAAATTAATACGAGAAAAAGAAACTACATTCTGTCAAATAAACTGTCTCTTATAAAGACGCAATTGAAAATAAACATACCGACAGAGCAAACGTGAAGATGAAAAAAATGCCGAGATACTTAGACAATGCTAGTGGTATTATTAATGAAAGGATAAGTACCGTTAAATGTTTACGTTTATAATGAAATTAGCATTAATTTATTGATTTATGTATCGAAAGGCTCACAAAACAAGTTACTATCATACATAATAAAAAGAATAGAGTATAAAATTAAACTATAACTCTAATTATGTGTGCCAAAATGGTTAAAATATTTACGTTTTTCAAGAGTTACTTATGTTATTAAATATGCAATATGTATTGATCAATTATCAAAATTAGTATTAACTTAGAATTATATTATTTTCTACATACTGAACAAATGTTACTTCTATCGTAGCTGGTTTTAATTTATAAACAATATATTTTATATTTCCCTTTTAAATGTCAATAATTTTGGTTCTAAAATATCCACGATGAATCTTAAGAAACAATATCGTTATTCGATTGACACATTCGAATTATGAGGTTATAAAAAGAGGTATTATTGTTATAGACTTATAGTATGAATAATCTTTGTAATGGTATACGGGATCTGAATTGAGGGTTTAAGTTGAGTAAAGAGAGGAGATAGGGACAATCAATATGCAAATATAGATTATATATATATATATATATATATATATATATTTATATATATATATATATATATATAAAATAGATTAGCGCTTTTACTTCGTACAGCTAGTGATAACAAATTAAATCTCTGTAGTTGGATTTCATAGGATCTATACTCTCTTTCAAGATGATGTCAGAATTTATTTGTTTGATGAATACAGAATTTATTTGTTTGCACGAATGTAATTTCTTTTCTTTTAAATAATATGCTAAAAATGTGTAGTATTAAAAATGAAAGTATATGTAATTTAGTCACAATTAATTGAAAATTACAAATTGTAACATTTATTTAAGAACCTTTCAATTGGAATTTTATTTTATTTTCTCTCTAGTGATATGCGAAAATTTGTTGAAATTAAAAATTTATAAATTTGTGATATTCATGAATTGACATTGATTTAATTAGAGTCAATTATCTACAGATCTGTCTGAGCAATAATCGAGAAGTGAAGGTATGCTAACGCCGCTGAAACTTTGCCAAGATCGTCCGAGGCAACGGAAGATGTTCCTACTGGTCATCCCATGAGATGCAGGAAAACATATTGGACATAGACACGAATGTGCAGGAGACGTGGTAGCATATTAAGTTTGTGTGATTGATAATTTTTTTGCTTGACATTTTAGAAATTGGCAGGATTTGTGTTTTTTAACGTACTATATAAGTTTATTTTCAATTTTTTAGTTTCATTAATTTATTTTTATTCCTTTGTGTGTGTTAAGCATGTGAGGTCTAACGATTAGTCCATTATGAATTTAATAAAAAACAGGCCACTAATATACAAATTTCAACATATTTCTGCTGAGTATTTTTTTTAAATCGATTTTTTTATTATAAATAATCGTCGGTATCAATCATACATCTGTATGGTATGTATATGTGTTACATGTGTATAAGTACGCGCAAATATTTTTTTTCTTCTCTAATTTTTGATGCCATATCAAAATACTCGTACTTTAATTCCATTCTTAGTTATCAATTAATAGAAAATTCATATTTAAGTTTGCTTAATTATTTTTAAATGACGCAACCATGTCTGAATAAGTCTTATATTTGTTATATGATAGATTAGAAACGAAACAGGTACATAGACAAAATTCTAGACAAAATGAATGGTGTTCTGTTCTATAGATTATTCACGGCTCTTTGAAAATTTTCTCAAAGAAATATTGAATTTACAGGTTTTTTTTCTATTTATTGGTTTATTATGAAATGCTTATAAAACTGTTATTTAATTAATTTAGTTATCGAAGTATCCAAACAAGTTTTTGGTGCCATTTTTAAAATTTTATATATTTTTAATTTTTAATATTGTGACTGATTTATTACTATAAGTAATCATATTTTTAGGTTTCCGTGCCTTAAAAGGAAATTTTTAACAAAATGGTACCATTATGAAATAACTCGTGTGTCCGTTCGCCTGTACGTATACCCTCAATTATAGCCGTTTTTATCAGAAACTTGAAATTTGGTATAAATTAGTGATAAGGTTTATTAAATGCGCATACTCGCATATCTCAATAGACAAAACGAAAATTTTTGGTGGACCAATAGAATAATTGAATTTTTTTAAATTCATGTTTCACGTTGGTCACGTTATTAATTGCAATAGCAAATCACAAGGCTTTCGTAACATAGACTTTCAAAAATAAAAAAAAAATACGTATGTGTGCTTAGGACCATACGATATAAGTGAAAACTAAAATTAAAAAAAAACGTACGTGTATTATATTAAACTATTCTTAAATAAAGTATTGAATATTAACTGTATATATTTCAAATATTACACTCACTATATACAATAACATACGTGTATTATATTAAATTATACTCAAATAAAATATTAATAAAACATAGAACGTAATTTTTGAAAAATCCATTCCCTATTAGACAAAGAACTCGCTTGACCGATGCCGGTGGCAGCCGAGTTTATCCGATTCAGCATCACCGATCAGCATGCCGGTGCAGCATCACCGACTCTAGCGTGATGGTATAGTTACGTTTACCGCTCAGCAAAAGTGGGCCTGGTGCGTTTAAACAAATGTTCCCTACAAAAATATATCCCTGCCCCTATCTTGGAAACTGCTAAAGTCAACGTAATGATGAAAAACAGCGTTGTCAGTAGAAGTTTATATAAAGTTTAGTGGGGATCCATAACAATAAACCTATATTTCACAACCTTTGAGGTACTTACGATATTTTTACATCTGTGAAATGTATCAGGATTACACTTACAAGTTGAAAAATTATAATAAAATATACGCTTACGTTTGTGCGGAACTCTCTTAGTGCGATGTGAATTCGATTAGCATTTAAAATTTTAATTTATTAATAAAAACGTATAATCGTAAAAAATCAAATCACAACACATTGGGTAAAGTAACATAAATGATCGTTTTGATTTTATTAATGATTAATCACCAAAGAGAGTCGATGTCATGCTCACTAATCAAAAAGAATATTTTCATCTTCATCAGTCGTGATGCTCAGTATAATGGAAGCGAAAAAGACACTTTATTCCCATGAGATAAATACGTATACTGACTCGGGTCAACGCGGAGTGGTGTCAACTCATTGTGCTGTCTATCCGTTGACCTGAGGTGGCGTATTTAATCTTTCGACGGCAGCTCTAATCCGTAGTGACACGAGGCGCTCTGACACGATCACCGCCTATGCAATCAACTTTCAGTTCAGACAGTGGCTTAGTACTATGCCATAGACAATTATTTAAAGTTACTTAGTCGTAAGCCAACTTCGTTGTTTTTCTTTTTTTTTTCGAAAGGGCCCTCGTGGCTTTTTTGGTTTTAATAATTTCTTTTATTAATCGAACGTCCAGCATAACAAGTTTGAATGTTTTGATCTAGCATAACAAGTTGGATTTTTGAAAGGATTTTATAAAATTTTCTATGTTTTGGCTATATTATCAGTTGCTGATCATGGAGGTCGGAAAGTCTGTAAAACAAAATGGAATATAATTTAAATTTATAAATTCGGTCGTGTTGATTTTGTCTTCATTACAAAATTTAATTGCTATGTATTAAAATTCGGTGATGATTCGGTGCGATATTCCTTTCTTGTTGTAGGAAAGGTGAAAGGATTATCTCCGTATAATTAATATACTAAATAGTGAATCCTTTCTCGTAATAATCCAGATTTTCTGGTATTTTGATTGGGTTTCATGACACCGAAAAATGTAGAAAACCTGTCTGTTGTCTTTGGTCTAGCATATACAAAATATTATGCAATTTTGACAATAAAATCTAGACTAATAAAAGAAAGAAAAATAATACCACACTTCATGTGACGTGAGTCTTTTGTAGTTTAAATAAATGTGAATTTATGAAAATTAGAGAAACCCAAAAAGAACAAGGATAAATAAGATATGAAAAATACACAGACAATAAGTTTCATGAAAATAATTAACTTTATTTAGGAAGGAAAATCGGGCACATTGAAATACTATTCGATTTTACGTTCTCTTCAAAAGACGTTTTCAATAATTACAATTTATTTAAGTGCCTAGTATCAAGGCGAGTTTGTATTGTTTTATCATTATTATATATTATTAATTGTTTTATATATATATATATATATATATATATATATATATATTCAGAGATCGCGCTATATTATTTACACATTTATTCGATGGTGGTGTGGTGTTTGACGTTAGGCGTTCTGGCTAGTTTAATAGACAATTCTTATTTCGCTATTAAATCGCGAATTTTAAAACATCATTTTTTCTATTCCAGTTAAATAAAAATATTTATAGTGGTTTTGGAGTTGTTAAAATTCAGGTGAATTTAAAGAGACGCACATATACATACATATATAAATATAAATATATATATATATATACATATATATATATATATATATGTACATATATATATATATATATATATATACATATATATATATGAATATATATATACATATATACTTATTAGATTAATATCTAAATAGTTATTGCGTCAGGAAGTCCATGTTAGAAATGTTTTTTCATAAATAAAATAATTTGCTTCAAGAATATGATTTCGGTTAATTTGCATTAGTTATTTAAAGAGGTTTAGGGCACAAATTATCTTAAGTCTGAGGAAGATATGTGAAAATCATTTAATGTTTTAAAAATGTTAATTGAAATACTATGTATCCTTAAATGTTTGAAATTTCATATGTATTTAATTGTACACCAAACCTACGTAGAATAGTTTCCATTGTACTTAAAATATTTATTATCAATTTTCTTGAAACCCTTCATAGTTTGGTTCTGAATTACTCAGAATTTTTCAACACAAAAATTTGACAAGAGCTACGAGTTGGTACAGATTCAATATCTATGTTATATATTGCTATATACCCAAATTAGTATTGTGGGAAACGACGAAAAAATAAAAATTCCTAATTGAATCGATACCTTTATTGACAAAGGTAAGATAATGTTATTAAATTGTCAACTGAATTTTACACCAGTAAAGGCCCAATTAATACCATTCATACTATTGTTACAACAGTATTTATTTAGATAACTCCATAAGTAAAACGCAGTGGGTAGGAACCAATTATTTTGATCTAGCATTTATCCGTGGCTTCGCTCTCATGATTATAGTTCCGAACGTACAGGGAGACATTAAAAAATGCAACTTAAACTCAAATTATTACGCCTTTCATTTTGTGACTTTATAACACAAATGACAATAAAATAAAAAAAATTCTCTGTAATCCAAAGATTAAAGCATGTGATTCCGTTGCTTCTTTATATTGCGTATATCTAGCGTTTAAAAAAAACCAGGTCGTCTGTTGCTCCGTTGGGATATTGCAGCGTTATTCAGTTTGCATACTTTTTTGGTTTTAAAGGAGACTTTTCCCAAAAACATGAAATTTTCTGATATAAAAAGTGGTCTATATTATTTCCAAGTTTGTGAAAAAAATTACATTGATATATTACTTTATTGGAACGCGGAAGAAGGACAAACAAACTCACTTTTGCATTTATGTTATTATTCTTGGGATTAGGATGGTATTAAAAGTAAAGAACATCTCACCTAGTAACTTTATTTTTGCTCTAAATTATGAGATTTTCAAAAATTTATGGTTTTAGTTGAACCATGTGTCAATAAAATTTTCTGTCTGTTTTCTATCTCTCTGTCCGCTTCTGATAGTTTTACTAGCAGTGAGTGGTAATATAAGCTGAAGTTGCAAGCCTTTACAAAAAAAATTAAATTCTTCTTTTAACATATAACATTTGTGTATATAGATTTAGGAGTATATTGATCGAAGAGTAAGATCAAACAATTTGTTATTTTTAATTAACGGAGTTTATTCGTTATGATTATGTGGTAAGTAAATAAAAATGAATGTATCGTTCATAATTGCTGGCCAATTTTACAACAGAATATTTCTACCTCTTCCTTGAAACATGTGGTTGTTTTTCTATTGCAGCGTGATAGCAGAAAAGTAGCTTGCCAGATAGCACGAACTTAATATTAGATCTATTTCCATAAAGCATTTTAATTTTTTTTAAATTTAATATTGCTTTGGTCAAGGACAATTGAAGACCAAAATTTTATTTTCATCCATGGGACTAATCTTGAACTTGAAGGTTGTTTTGTTTGCTTTTTGTCCTAACAGGAATTTGTGAAGGAATTGTGTGTTTTAAGTTTTCTTTGGCTTCTGCCTAGATTGCCAACTTTCAGGTACTTCAAAAATGTTATGATAATCCTAGGTAGATACCTATAAATCAATAATAAGTATGTTACAGGTTCGTGGAGCTGAGAGTTTCGTCAAAATTAACAAAATATACTTATATTTATTTAACTTCCCACATACTATAATATCGATTTATTTGAAAAATATTATGCACTTGCTCAAAATATTAATAAATATTTAAAGAATTAGGAAGTAGAACAAAAAATAATACAGTATACAACGAATATAAGTGCAACGAGTGCAGTGTACAACGAATATAGAGATAATAAAAGAATTAGGAAGCAGAACAAAAAATAATACAGTGTACAACGAATATAAGCGACAACGAATAAATATGTACAACGTATGTACGAATAAATATGTACAACGTACGAAAATATATACAACGAATAAATACAACACAAAACAAATACATTTTGCATCAACGCACGACAATTCAAATCTATTTATAATATTGAGGAATTAATTCTTTTTAAAATAAGAATGCCGTGGATAAAAATTTAGACAGCAGTATATTCAATTATTTTAATATCACAGCCTTAATAATTTATTCAATCATTTTACGGTTACATTTTATTTTTACAGATTTAAATGAGGGAAAAATTCAGATTTAAACGGACTATCGCTGTATTTGTTACAGTGATATGAGCTGTCAAAATAATCCTGTCCCAATAATTTTGAAACAATACCGTTTTCGTATTTTAATGCAGGGCATAAATATAGACAAATTTTATAATAAAATGTAAATTTTTAACTATAAAGAGTTATACAATTTTAACATAAAAATATAACATTAGATTCAATTTTTCACTTTTTAGTCTTTTCATGGAACATCATAAATCTATAATAAAAGACATAAAAGTCGAATCTACAGATGTAAAAAATACGACATATATATATATATATATATATATATATATATATATATATATATATATATATATAAATATATAGCACACCATATAACATAGTTAATAAAAACAAATAACAACATCGTACCCAAATACTTGAAACGACATGATAATTTAATAATTAAAAAGAACACTTCCATTTTATAATAAAAGGCTCCAAAGCAATATCCACAATGTGAATGAAGTGAATGCCCAAAGGCTTTAATTACTTAAGTGTTTACAGGAAGTTCTAATTATTTAGAAAGCTGTATCGAATTTGGCATCTCATTTAGTGATCAAACGAGTAGAGCGGCGAGAGCGATGGAACCTGTGATCAACGCATGTACTTCAAATCAAAGGGAAGAAATTTGGGTAAATGACGGCTTTTCGTACAGACCCTTTTCAAAGAGACAAACATTTCTATTGATACAACTTAAACATGTTTCGGATAGCTCGCTTCAGATTAAGTTATATAGAAAGTCATTGCCTATGTGATTAACGGAATATATGTTTGTTTTTGTTTATATCTCTATTGTATATTATGAAGTTACTGGCATTTTGCCTATATACTATTTTACAATTAAACAAATTCGTATACCACACTTTATTAGAAAAAAAAATTTACTAAAATATTAACTACTCATTTACATTTTTTTTATTGCAATAGCTATATTGTTGTTAGGGAATGCATAGAGTGAAAAGTAACACAAACCTGTCGTCAGCAAAGCTTCTCGCTTGATTAAGTGGAATATGTAATATTATGGACATTAACGCAAAGAAATAAGCTCGAGTATAGTTTGAACTTGCTTCGCAGAAAACCAGTTAGAAGTAAATGACGTAGAATATAGAGTGGAAAAAATTGTATAAAGACAAATGTTCCAATACGGAAAATATTATCTTAACCATTTTTTCATTTTGTTACAAGTGAACTAGAATTTGGCATCAATATTCTGACGTTTGTTGGACAAAGCGTAACAAAAAAATTCTGACGTCTTCTGGATAAAGCGTAATTCATTTGAGACATTCAAAATCTATCACGAAACCCCTTTTTAAAATTAAATCTCTACGAAAATTGGGTTACGATTCGTAAAGTGTCACTTATTCCATAATTTTCTCTTTAGTTGTGGTTGGTTACGTTATTCTAAATATGAGAAACTAAAAAAAGATGAGTTTTATAAGATTTTTTTTTCAAAACACTGGTTATTTTTTTATTATTCAGAATGATAGGCCATATCAGCCTTGTGAAAATATGTCGTAAGGAATGGTACACTTGTATATGTCATTGATTATTTTTAAAGATTTTTATATTGTCTACAATATCTTCATATATTAGTATTGCCATAATTGTTTAAAAGTTAATTTCTACACAGGTTCTACAAAATTTATAACTTTCTTCATTGAAATAGATTCACTTGCAAAAACGAATGCGTCGTCTTTACCATTTTCATTACGTCGCTTTATCAATATGCCTCCCTGACTGAATTTCAGATGTTTGTTAGCAACGGCCAAAGTGGTTTCTCCGTCCGAGATAAATATATTCATGAGTCCCTGGGATGCCGCTTGGCATACCTTAACAGACTTAACTTGTGAATAGTAATTCTCTAAGGTAGAGATGTAAACTATTTTCTTTCGTATCTTGGATCGATCTAGATCGTAACTATATGATACCATACTGGGATAGTACACGATAGTTTTAATCCTTCAAATATCGTGTCGATCGATGAACTACGGAATAAAATAGTCTTTTGAAAATATACAAAAATTCATTTATTGCTTAGTTAAAATTGAAGAATGTACATAAAAAATACATATGAAAAGTAAATGATATAAGTGTAGCAGGTAAGTAATGAAAAATATAATAATATTTAAAATGATCACTTAACTGCTTTTTCCGTTGCTCTTAGATTATTGACTTCCAAAATACTTTTTGGCAATTGTTCTTGTAATCAATTAAAAATTACTTAAAATATAAATCTTCAAATTGTAATTTAAAAAAAAATAACTTGGCAAACGGTTCAGACTTAATCTAATGATAAGATAAAAAAAGACCTTCAAACTTCAAAACGTGATTACCCATCGTCTACGGTTCTAAATCACCGCATTAAGGTATAACATACATAAAACAAATGATATAAATATGACAAAGTATGCAAGCACCCGCGCGCCAATCTCTAATTAAATATATAAAATATTTTATTGTAGTAAATTTGATAATTTATTTCGACTGATTGTGCGACTTAATTGATTATTGAAGCTATCCATTAGAATTGGACGATTTGATCTGATATTAGTATGTTTGTATAGAACAATAATTTCAAAGTATTGCATGATTTTTGTTGGTATATAGAATCGGATCATGAAATCCAATTATGAGGAGGGCGATCTGAGAAGAGATAGTATTTTGGATCTCATGGCTGCACCGGCATCCCTTTAGGAATTAGTCTTTTGTTTTCATATCAATTATTAAATGTAATGATTTAAAATTATTCTTCTTGTCGTTAGGAAGTTCTATTGAAAATAATACTGTATGTATGCTAACTGTTTTGATGTAAAATAATTATCGTTTCAATCCAATATCTGAAAGGTTTCGGTAAAAATCTGTGTCCCAATAAATGTTTACCAAACATGCTTTAATAATTTAAAAATGATAAAATCTAGTAAGAAAAAATATCCGAGTTAAAGCAAGAATAGTTCGAAGATTTTACTCAATCAGCGTTTAAAATTAGACTATATTATAATGAAAGATTGTAACTTTTTTTTGTGATTGCCCATTACATATTAAAGTCAGGAAATCGATATTTAACATGATATTAGGCACGGCGTGGTCATTAGTTTACTCTAGGTAAAATTTACGGATATCTGTAAAATTGTTCGAGAGAAAACTCGATTAAATCGCAATCTCTGGATAAAGAAATTATTCTCAGCTCAGAATAAGCGAGCCATCATTTCAAAACATATAACTATGTGCGCAAGATTTCAATAAAAATAAAAAAAAAACAAACAAATCCCTCTAACCTAGACTCTGTGTGTTCACCCATTCATTATAACCACAAAACCGATACATGTTTTATGACATGATTTATCAACTTTCATCTATAAGGATTATCAACTTTCATCTACAGGAAAAACTTTGTTTTTCTTCGTTGGTGAATTGATCTAATACATATAATTAAAGCAACACAACAATTTACTTTTGGATCAATTTAAGCACATTGTTATGAGCAATTACAAAAATACTGCTACAACTATTAAAATAAATCATTTACGGTGTCGAAACTTGGATCTTGACCAAGGAATTCATTACCATGTTACGAGTGGTCTGAAAAGGTATAGAAAAAAAATCGTGTATTTGCGACAGAAAATAAATCGACTGTACGACCATGGGACGAGCACATGGCTGAGATTGCGAATCAAAATCTACTACGTTGAATGGCAAAATTTAAATGGTAATGGTGCAGCTACGTAACATGTAAACATACTTACAGATAAAGTAAAAGAGTAGCTGGTTTGAAGTGTGTAAAGGTGACACAGGATAACAGAAATGGCAGAAAAGGTCTAAGATGAAGTATAAGAAGGATTTTGGAGTTTAGTCTTGGATGCGCAATATCTTTATATATCTAAAGATCGTGGAAATGCGTTCAAGGGTAAATTATAATTTCGGTGTTTGTATAAACAAGATATATTTCCCCTCTAAGTGACGTGAAAATTTACTTGGTACTGTATTTATAAGGTTAGCGTTTAAGACCTCGTTTGAGATTAATTTATGAATAATGCTTTATTTTTAAAACCAGTCGATTTACCACTTTTTTATGAAAAGGTGAATATTCACCTCAGAAAGCATTATCAACAAAGTTGATATAACTGCTAATATAATTAAATATGCAGCCCAGATTGAATGATGTATGTATCCTCTATATATTTGGACTAAAAAACCTGACCAAATCTATACATTTAGGCTATATCTGAGTTACATACTATATGTTTTCTCTTTGATATTTTCAAAAACTTCTGCAATCCACCTTACCTTCTTACTTTACCCTATTACCTTAATTCTAAATTAGGTGCTTACGGATTTAGATCACGTTCTTAATCTCTTTTTTTTTGCTTTGCGCTTGAACATATAATCCATCTTCTACGAGTACTTCATACGCTGCCCAACTCTGAAACCAATTTAATTTTGACAAATGAAATGCCTTGTCGGTTTAATGTAATTTTAGCGCAATGAGTTATTTTAGTCTGGAGAATTTGAAAGTGGACACATAAACTAAGGTGTCATTGTTGTATTAAGTCACGAACGGGGAATAAATTTAATCCACTTGCAGAGTCTTAGAAAATCATATTTTAAATTCCATTGCAACGTTCCATTAACTTTTCGAGAGCATTAGGACAACGACTACCTTTAAAATCGGGCTCTATTATGATAATGTGTTGATTAATTTATAAAAAATGTTTGAAGGCAGACCTAAATTTTACGTAAAATTGTTGTCATTTTTCTTTGTTCATTTAATTAAATGACAAAACTCCAGCCGTTTTCAAAATCTTACTATTAACTTTTTTATAGTGGCTGGAAATGCCACTAAAATGTCCGCATATATCGTAAGTATAGTTTCTTATAAATATGATGAGTAATATGAGTATATATAATTATTATAAAGTTTCCATTTACACTAATGAAATCTTTTACGCTAATTATATCAATGTTATTAATATTGAACTTAATCTCGCAATTAATTTACACGGATTTCAAATTCGTGTAAATAGATTTTATTAATTTATTAAAATTTATTTATGACATCGCTATGTGCCATATAGGGGGTAACTATTGCATATGCGCTTAGATTTAATGTATATACATAGCAACTGTCTGTTTTATGTAGAATAGCGGCTATCTATTGGTATGTACTAGTCATAGTTTCTACCATTTACGAATTCGCTCTTAGATATAAGTTTCAGTTTTGGCTTGTGATAAGGTAGTTATTTCTTAATGAATAATTATGTGGAGTGAAAGGGATATGCCGGATAGTACAAAGGATGAGTTGCGCTGTTTTTATTATAACTTGTTGTTTTTTATCTCTTCACTCTTTTTGAAAGGAGAAAAACTTTATATAGTCATCGCCCGTCTAAATATTATTCTCATGAAAATCATAGTCGATGAGTAAAGAATTGTAGTTGAGATGGTACTGATTTTTAAATTCTGAGTAAAATCTGTATGTTCTGAGTGAATTCATTCTTACGACAATGTTCTATTTTTTTAAAAATTACTTGAACTACTTAGACGAACTATTAATTTTTCTTTACTTTTTACAAAACGTGAGTTGTTTCGCGATCCTCAAACTTCTAATTGAAAATTTTCTATTATGTTTTTGAAGCAGTATTCATTAGTTTATATGAATAAATTTCGATAGTGTTATGAATAAATGCAGTAAATAAACTGAAATAAATATAATTTGCAAAAGATAAGGTTTTCACACCGAAAAATGAATCCCTAAAATAATTTAATTAAATCAATTCAGTAAATCAACGAACATGTCATCGATCAAAAAAAGAGTTTTTGAAAAAATAAAGTGTAATATAAAAAAGAAACGGAAAGTGGTTAATTCGATTATAAAATTTACCTGCATCGGAAACACAGTGCCATCTAATAATACTTTATGATGTTTCGTGTTCTGATGTATTGAGCTGACTATATTGTATATAATATAGAAAAATAACAAAAATGCAACGCGAAATATATGCGAACAAATATTATATATATATATATATATATATATATATATATATATATATATATATATATATATATATATAGATCGTTATGATTGTCATGCAATTGTGCTTGGTGTATTCAATATAAGATTACAATAGAAACTATAATAAGAAGAGATCGCCCTGTATTGGAAAGGAAAGATTTCTATGTTTGTATGCAAATTGTATGTAGCTTCTCGAACTATATTTTTCCTTTTGATTAAAAACGACGTTATTTATTTGCGATATTTTTTTTAAAATAATTTTTTCTAAAAATGTTGAAAATTGGTTGGGCGTCGTGTTTATAACTTAGTCATTGTAAATAATGATAAATAATGAATGTGAAAAAATAATTATGCCTTCTTGAGATCTGTAAAGAAAAATTACTCGTTTCTAATGTGATCTTCATACCAAATCAAATGTTCATACCAATAAAATCATGTAATTCTTATTTTCTTCTGAAACGATGAGGTAATTTTAGGGACTCGTATAATATTATTGTTCTTGTAAATACCATGTTATATGAGTGAATATAGTGGAAGTTCTATTTACAATATATTGGAGAACTGATTTTTGTTTAATTTACCTTACAGATATTTATTGCCTAATATTTGTTACAAGTTTGGTAAAGAAAATTTACAAATTCTACTACTTTTAATGGTGAATAATAATCGTTTTTATGATTGGCAAAATGGTGCAGATGGACTTAATAAACTGAAAATAAAGTTTAGTATTTAGGAATAGATATTTATAACTACCCTAAAACGGTTTGCAAATATCCCGACGGGACATGACAGCAAAGGTCTCGGATTTGTTAAAAAAGTAATTTATTGCTTAATTGTTAATTATATTCGCTAGTTATATTAAAGGTTAACGATCTAAGTGTAATATTTGATCATTAACCTAACCTACTAATGTTAACTTAAGCGTCCGTACTGTTCCGTCTGTCCGCCGATATTTTATTATTATAATAAGTCACCGAATTATATCTTCTTCGTCATATGACGACTTTGAAATAACTTCTCAATAGGGAGATACAGGAAGGAATATAGGTCCAAGTATGTATATATATATATATATATATATATATATATATATATATATATATATATCTGCACAAAACACTAACCAGTATACACTGTCAAAAAATGTTATTTTCCTTTTCGATTTGCTATACTGGAATATAAAATGCAAGAACACATTTTCGCAGCTTATTGACTTGTAATGTTTACGCATGTAAAGCCCCAAAATTGGTTAAGCAAATTATTAATTGTTATCCTAATTAAAGTCAAAGTAATTGTAATTAAAGTCAAAGTTGATTGTGAAAAAGTTAGTTCTTGTATAAATAATACTTCTAATATTAGTTCTTGTATAAACATTTTATTGTTATTAAATAAATAAGCACTACTTGCAAGTATAATGATTTTTAAATAGCAATTTAAAAATCATTATACTTTAAGTCACTGAAAATCAAAGGAAAACATTGACAAATTTTACTCGTATATCCGCCCTTCTCGCTTGTAAAACGGTTTCATCAAGAAGACGTTTTAGAATATGCTAGATATTTATCAGAAAGTTCATATGCAACAAGAAATTTCACTTAATTATCAAACGGGCAAGTAATCTAGAGAACATTTATGACCTCTGAACTTACTAACGCATAAGGTAATTTAAGACAAAGATAAATTACGTATACATAGAGAAATGTATTGAAATAGAAAGTGTTGTAAGATAAAGAGTTACTGTATAGATAATAGAATAGAATTAACATAAAGGAATATAATTATTTTTGTAAGAATACAAATACGAGAGAAATGTTACAAAATATAATATTAGATACTGGTATATTCATGAGTTGATATTTGTGTAATTTTTAGCAACCCATCAGGTTAAAAAGTGCACTTTAGCAAAAGTAAATTTCCACTATCTTTCTATATTTAATGACATAATAATTTATCCTAAACCTGTTTTTATATAGTTAGAAAAGTGATTCGCTGTTTACGTCTAACATAAATTATCGCAGGACATATTTTTCTATAGAAGTTATATTTGTCCCCTAAATTGTTTGTTACTATTTTTTCGACTTCATTACTGTTGTTTCGAATTTAAAAAAAAAACAGGAAAAAATTTAGTATAAAAAAAACAAGAAAAAATGGAAAAAAATGAAACAAGTGAAAAAATTGCATTAAAAATCAGCAACTATATTATGTGTATTTAACAGTAGTACCTAGATGTTATATTTGCGAGGTCTTCGTCGTTTCACTTCAGACATAATTGATAATTAAAAAAAAATAACGATTTATATATCCGAAATAAATCAATAAATTGTACGTTGGGCTCTAGTCAACGTGGTTTCATAAATTAATTAATTGTCTATATTAACATTAATTGTCTATATTCGCTTAGAATTTCGAAGATTGAAATGAAACTCATTTGTGACATGGCTGAGTCTCTTTAATCCGATACATGTGTAATCAAAGGTTATTGGATTTCAGAAATATGAGAAATTTTAGCAAGCTTAATAAAAATAAATTAAATAAAAATTTATCAATAAAAGCAAATTATGAATACCAATTTAATAATGTTGTGTAATGGCTCAAGTATCAATAAAAATACTGTTTGTGAAGCTAATTTACGACAATTTATAACTGTTGTTATATTGCTAAAATGAATGACCATCTTATTTATATCTCTATCGCACATATACAAGTAACGATACGAAAATTTCACGTAAGCGGCGTGGCCCACTGAGTAGTGGACTATACTGGGTGTGCTGGACTGGAGAAGCGCCAGTCCATAGAAACGTAATGTACATATGAAATATTTGTAGTTTATCATCTCTCATCTCACACTCATTGATTTTTAAGTAAATATTAATATAATGAATAAATAATTACGATACTTTTATGAATTGTTTTTATAAAATGGAATATTAGCGTTAATATTTCTAAAATATTTATAATGAGTTCAGAAATAATTGTCTATGTTGCTTACGACAGCGAGGCTTTATAAAATATTATATGCCTTTAATTAGAAACGATTTTATATTATTTTATAATTTCCATTACATACTTTATATCAGTACGTAAGAATTCCAAAAATTTGAGCATAATTCCAAAACTTCGCTTTAATATATCTTTTAGAAGATCAATATATTCGAAATATTAAAGATAACTATGTCTACATGGATATGAAAAATGATTTGTTTGATAGCGATAAAAAGTTGCGATAACTGAAGCGACCGACGCCGATGGATATTTTTATAGACTCTGTAGCTTTAGTACAAGATTAAATGAAAGCTTTATGAAGAACTGTCTCGTATTATGAAAGAACTGACTTATTTTCTTGGCACAATGTAATTGCACATAGTTTGGAATGTGGAAATCTCAAATAATAACTTTTCACGTGAAGAAATATTGACTTTGGAAACTTATTTAATATCCAACTTTATCAATATCTTTAAGTGTATCGTATCAGATATAAGTATTATATTTTTTGTAAGCAATATTCGACTATATATTAATGATATATTGAAATTTAGTTTACATCCAAGCAAGTAAGGCAATCTTAGTAAAGTATGAATTACACAGATTGTAACAAACAACGTATGTATTATTTACTCTGATGATTCTGAGCATCAAACTAAGTATATTTGAAGGGTTTTGAAGAGAAAAACTAATTTCTTTCTTTGAAATCGCAACTTTGCCAGTTTTTTTTTCAGAAACGTTGCAAATTTTCATTCATTATCTGAATAAATTATGAAGTACAGAGACTTTAACAAAGAATGTATCTATTATTTACACAGGAAATTTGGAGCATCAAACTGAATATATTTGAAGGGTTTTGCAGTGAAAAATATTTTTTTTTCATTAACATCGCAACTTTGCCAGTACTTTTTTTTAGAAACGGTTAAGAAATTTTATTAAATTTTTGATATGTTCTATTCAATTTGGTGCACAGTATAACCCATAGGAGTAAAGACACGTTTATGGTTATAACCTGTACAATGCAAGATATCTGTTCAATGCTACCTAGGTTGTGACACAAGTAAGTATAAATTTGGAAATATTAATCTATTCCTTATCGGAATACATTTCCTACTTACGGCGGTGATGGCGGCTAACGTCATAGAATTTAGTAATGTTAATAGATCAGTTGAGAAGTGAAGATGACGGCTAATGTCATAGAATTTCGTAATGTTAATAGATCAGTTGAGTGGAGAAGTTGACTTCAGTTGACTTACAAGCTGGTTTTCAAAAATTCCTAATTTAATTGAGTATTTTGAAGCGGTATTAATATGTTTCACTTTACTGATAACGCATAATTATTCGCTGCAAATGTTAGTTTCGACAAGATCAATAATTCAATGATGGTATTTACAATGTTTTTGGAATGTGTGTTTATCGGAAAGACGCTGCATATTTGTTTGTTGTCTGGTCCCTGAATATATCAATATATTTTAATAAATTAATAATAATAGTGATTTAATTTCATATTAATTAAGGTCGATCGATTCAGTTATTGTTCTTAATATTGGCTATTTTCTTGTTGGCTGTGATAAATATATTTTCGGAAAGCAAAAAAATTGTCTCTAAAAGTTTCCTTAAGTTCCACTTAGAAAACAATTCCTTTTTACACGCTTTATATTAGCTATACTTTTATACATGTATATATGCACGTATGTGTGTGTGAATATTTTTTAATCAGCATAAAAAAGAAAAAAGCGTATGGGTGTTCTCGACATATCTTTTCATAACATGCGCCCCACGTTTGTTCAAAACCATGATATTTAAAGATGATTTTTTATTTCATATGAAAAGCGTGTTTTTTAGCCTTTTTTTAACAGTAATTGTTTTTAAATAGAAAGTTATAAACGTTGTTATGATAAGGTATGATTGAAGAATAAAATTAAAATCCTAATGATAAATTCTGTGCCTGCTCAGAATACCTTAATTATGCTGTCTATAGATATTGAATAAAATTCTTTTATTTTTTCCGACATATATTAATAGTGTGTCTTTACGAATTCTTTGTAGTATTGGATTTTTTTAGATAATGGCTATTCTTTGTACAATTTATGAACAAATTGATTAAACTTTTAAATTATTGGCAACATTTAATTACAAAAACAACACCTCGAGGAAAATCATACATTACACGAATCTCGATCTATCAAACAACAATTTACAACACCAAAGAAAATATGATATCCATTTTTTTTCTTCAGGCACGTGGCTTATTCGTATAGTATATTGTCGCCGTGACTAGAAAACAATGTACTAGAAACATCAAGTTAATTATTATTGATTGGAAATTTCGGCAGAATTTTTGAGAACTTTCAGTTATATCCAAAGGGGTATTTTCGCTCACAAATCATTTGTACACGAATTAATGTACAGTTTTGTACAATTTTTTTAACGACATATTAATAGTTATTAATAATGTATACAGTTTTTATAACAATAAATAAATTATATTTGTTTATTAGCAAAATTTGGGCGTAATCGCTAAATGAAAGAAATACACTTGCCGTATACCGAAATTGACTTTAATAGAACTGTATACCTCATATATTCCTAAGTACATAAATGAAAACAATTATTCCACATCGTTTTATCTGTTAGTGTATAAGAATTTTCATTTCGGAAAAGATAGATGGAAATTCGAAAAATCATATATTCATAGTTTAGTCATAAACTTAGAAAATATTTTTTAAATAGATACTTTCCTTTTTATGATTTGTTATATGGATGGATTTTATCCTTATTTGACAACTTTTCTCCCCACGTATTATTACAAAATAAAAGTAACGTCATTTCTACGTATGTTATTGGTATATCTTATTCAGAATGATTTATATCTTGCACCCAATCAATATAAACACCATTATTCTCGTTAAACAAGTAAACAACATCCTCTTTTTCATTTCGATATGGCATTATATTTTTAGATGTATTCATGTAATTTGAAGTCTCTCCATCTTCCAAGGGCTACGCTTTCGTGAAAAATAAGACCATTGACGGAAAGGTTCCCGGCATCTCTTAGAACACATAATATATATCAAACGTGCCTTATTTCCAATTAGGAGTACGTCTACGACGGTGTCTAGTCTGTGAGATATTTCTACACACTTATTTTGTATTGTATTTATTTGTAATCTTGAACCAGGTGTCTGGAGTAAAAGGATGACAAAGCTTGCATCAAAATGAAGCAATGCATGTATTACACCAATAAACGTATGACACAATTACAAATGAATACTAAATCGCCAACTTCATATTATGTCACAAACATGGTTGGACAGTTTCGCATCCAAGTCTTCTAGACTTGTCAAGTTATAACAGCGAAAGGATAACCTTCAGAATCTGAGTTTTTAAATAATATAAGCATATCAACAGGCTCAAATCATCTTTCTCCACAGCTTGTGTGCGATATATTAGTGACTTTCTGGTATACGATAAAAAACCGTTTTTTGGACAGATCTTCGAAACTACTGTGCTGA
Organism: Druceiella hillmani; assembly: GCA_039881145.1. NCBI lineage: Eukaryota > Metazoa > Arthropoda > Insecta > Lepidoptera > Hepialidae > Druceiella > Druceiella hillmani. The sequence goes on from JAYKKI010000055.1 coordinate 7,885,599, forward strand.
TTTTAATCAAAAATCTTAGGTACAATCTATAGATTAACACGAACAGCTTTGTCCCTTCCAATTTAATTAGCTTTTCTTCCAGTTTTTGTGGAATGCACGTTTGAAATTTATATTTACTTTACTCAAGGGCTGAATGGTTTTTCGGGCTTTTATCGTTTTGTTCATTGCACTGAGGACACTCAAATAAACAAATCCAGAATCAATTAGATTTTTTCTTCAGATTTTATAAGTCTTTAACAGTACATATAGGTACGTTTGTATATACGTATATATCTATAGACTCCAATATGATTTGTGTTAATCATCTAACCTTTCCTTTGAAAATGCATTTCTTCTCTTACTTGCATTGATCCCCTCTGGTGGATGTTAACGCAAGACTTCTATTATTTTGTTGTGAGTACATATGTTGTCTGATTTGACGTAATGTTCCTGACACGACATAATAAATGGCTCTAAAACCTCATGAAAATTGTCTACCCTTTAAAACCAAAGCCTACTTTCGTTAAACACTACTACTATTATTCGATTACATGAACGTATGTTATCTTAATCTCAATCTACTGAATAAGTTGTTGAAAGTACAAATGTACAAATACACACGGTCAAATTAACTGTCTTTAGTTGATTCGAAGCCATTAATTTCGTAGAAATAAATCTGTATACGTTTATATTGACGTTAATAAATAATATGTTTTACATGACCACAAGTCTTTTGTGTATTAGTTGCAGTTGCTATTCTCATTCTGACAAAATTCTCTCCCCGATATATCAAAAATTGAATATTGAATTAATTGCAACACTAGTGTTTATCACATAGCTTGAATAAATAAAAGTAAAGGAAGGTAAAGATAATATGTTATTAAATAATACAGTTTTCCTGTTTGTAACCCTATATTTCCTGACTCAGCTGGACTCGACACGTAACCTTGGCTAAAACATATAGCAAATATTAATCCACGCACAGTCATAAACATAACTGAAGGCAAAAGGTTTTATTCGTCGGAAGCAAAGGTTTTCCGGGTCAACCGATGTAATTGAAAAAAATATTTTTACCGCCCTATTTATGATTTATGGCGCTTTCCGGCGTCCGAATTCACCCCGAGACAGGATTTCCTTTTTTAACCTTATAGACGTTGATATATCACCAATAGCTTGCGAGAAACATGTTTATTGACTCGCCCTTCGGCTTTAGTAAACAGCACCGACTTAATTCTTGACGTAACGGTCGTGCTCTGCCCGAAGTGATCAACACACATGAAGTTCGGATGTAAGGTAGGTGGTGTTTGTTAGTGCGGTTATTTATATTGTTAAAATACTGTAAATTTGAGAGCTTTTTTAAGCAATGGATGCATAGTTCGAGTTTGTTATGTTGTATATTTATTTATTGCCCCTATTATTCTTATATAATTTTTCCTTAACGAAATAATGATATATCTTTATAGCGTTTGTTTGCAACACATTTGTTTAGTGTTTATTCTTTCCAAAGGTAGATTATTTCTGAGAATCAGCTTATAGATATTGTTATAATATTAAATTCCGAGAGCGAAGCCAGAGCGGTATATATTATCGTGAGGACTGTGGTGATTTATTGAACAGTATTATTATTTTTTAATTAACACTTACGAGTGTTTCGTTTGTTTTATATTCGCATACAACAACTTTTTGATTGGCGTTATAATTGTTTATTATTAAATATCAATAAATAAAGAAAATACGAGTGATTGCAATTTATGAGGAAGTAATTAATTTCGCAGCTTGTTCAAGTAAAATTCTAAAACAAGGTATTAAAAATAAACCGTCAGAGCAATACATTACATCGTATGTATGTTGTCTCCCTTTACATTACTTCATATGTATTGACTTTATGAACTTTGCTATTGATTTTTCATTTACGTTTATCATGTTGGTTATATATTCGTATAATATACAATTTTTTTTAGTATTAATATTGTATAACTGGATTCCTCTAAACCTTAAGAGTGATTGCAATTTATAAAAAGTAATTAATTATAAAATATTAGATAAGAGTAGATATTAAAATAGAGATTCTCCTAATACACCACCTGATAGGTACATAATTCCATAGTAATATTATGGTTTATGCATCTCACTTAGAGGGGTTTTTAATTTTCGATATGTACATATTTTATTTGTCATATATTCGCATAATATAGAATTTTTTTTTCACTTTAAAATTATCTATCTGCCTTCCTCGCGTAGTTCGAAGTGTCTGCAACTTATTAGAAAATTATTGACTGATATTTTAGACGAATCTAGATTTTAAGATAGTGATTGTCGTATTAATCTCCGGAGCGGTACAGTACTCAGTATATAATTTACTCATTTGCTGGTAGAATTTACGCATTCTGCTGTAATTTTTAATTTATACTTATTTTTAAGCCGTATATTGTATTGACATTAAAATTGTTTACTTACACGTAGTTAAGAGTGATTGCAATTTTAGAGAACTTAATTATTTTTAATAACACTAGATTTTAAGATAGAGGCTTTCATAATAAAAAACCGGATTAGTACAATGTTCCTTAAATAGTACATTTATTTTACGAACGTTAATGTCGGAGATTTTTAATTTATACTTATTTCGTTTGGTATACTCGTATATTTATATACTGCACGATTTTTAAGTTATCAAGGGTGATTGCAATTTATCAGAAAGTTTAAAATATTAATTAGTGAAACATTAATAAATTGCAAATATTATATAAAATTAGATTTTAAATAAGCGACTTTAAAATGAATATATATTTTAAAAAAATATTTATTTATAATATTTTCAAGTAATAGAAACCATGCAGATACATAAACTTGAGACATGTTGGATTTCCAGAAAGAAAAAGAGCGTGGGATACACTAATAAAATAATTTTTTTGTATTATTGTTTTTTCCCGTAATATTTTTTTTGATTCATAGTAGTAATATTTTTAGTTATAGATTTTATGATCAAAAATATTTTTTCCTAAATTTCATAGTTCCTTAATAATTATTATAATAGTTTTTCAGAAAAACTCGTATTCATTTTATTAATATTTTGATAAATAATTTGACAAATTAGGTAATTCAAAAGTTAGCATAAAACGTAAATAAATGATATCATTATCAAAAGCCATCAAATAAAATTAGTTAGGCCTTCCCCATCAAACTTATTTAGGATACGGTTCAATATTTACCAGTACCAGCCATCTCTTGACTACGTATTGCGTGATTAGTATTGACGTTTGTACACGTAAACGACGTATCTACGTATAACACGTCATATAACTGTGTGTATAACGTGCGTATTGACAAATGCCGCTAAGGACCTTCATGTCGCCACGCTCTTCGACAGGTTCCTTATCCTTATACGTGTTCGTGTTTGTTAATATCTCGTCCTCGGTTGTTTATTTTGGACTACCAAAATATTATTTTTCTCTTACTTTTCCTCTGTTTGGTTTGCTTATATGCTTTAGGGCACAACTTAAATCAAAAAAATTATCTCATTATGTACCCCAATATTTTGTATTTTGATTTTAACAAAAAAACATTACGTCGGTATGCCATCACATGTCTCAGTATCCCTTGGAATTTAATTTCTTTTAAATTTGCATTGGTAATTAAAGTATTGATTATTGAGTTATAAAATTTATTTATTTTAGATAACTCATATTTAAGAAGTGAAGTATCTTTTCCATCAATTGACGAAACACCCAGGGGCATTCTATAGCGTTTCACCGATACTTGACGCTATCAAAATACTATGTATCGGCAAAGTTGTATTTTTATAAAGCTATCTGTGATATTCATTGAAATGAATTGAATTAAAGAACACAGATAGCGTTGTTGGTTACTTATACAATTAGAAAAATAATTCGTCTAGTTAACGTCCGAAAATAATATTCATTTTTGTAATTGAATTTTAAAAAATCTCCATATTTATTTACATAATCATCTAACCAAGGTTAATAAGGTTTATAATAATAAACATTATTTTAAACAGACGTAATTACAGATAGAAATATATTTCACTTCAAACGAATGTATTTCCACCGCATATTTTTTTATGGAGTGCATATGGAGTATGCCAACATATCTATGTTCGTACCTAGCAGAAGTGATATAGTCATAAGAGAGTCGATATTAAGTCGGCCAATATATATTATATCATTGGGAATTAATGCTGTATCTTTGAATGGTTTAGAAGAGGGCAAAAAAAATATATTGTCAATACGTCATCGCCAGATAGAGGTAACCTTGTTTTTAAAAAATTATAATGACGGTGAAAGCACTACGTAGGTTATACCTTGAAAAATGAAATTAATGTAGTTCTTAATTTTTATATGCTAATCGATATTATGAGCTTCCGACTTTTACAAATAAAATATATCGGAATAAAACTATAAATACAAACGGAATTCGCCCTATACAAGTTTTGTAGTCACCAAGGTACATATATATTTTTAAGGGTACATTGTAATTTTATTAAATTATTTTCACCGTGTGTACATATAATACCTAGTATATTTTCATTAGTTTTAAAACACCATAACTTCTGAAACATTCATTTAATTTTTGTTATAAATTTTATGAATATTTCTAGTAACGTTTTTAACATTTAGTTTTTGGCAGTTTCCGTGATACGGTGGTGAGGAGATTTTTTTTATATATCTTTTCTAAATATTTTTACAACTAGGGTAGTTAAGCATTAAGCTTTTGGTAGCATTAAGCTTTCGAAATAAATTGTTATGAACATTTTATATCTAACTTTTTCATTTCTTATCCCACATAAAAAGAAAATAAAAGTAAAACGCAGAATTTTATTTGTCGTCTCTAAAACATTGGTATGTATGTATATATACACAAATATAAAGATACATATTTTTGAGTGCTAATTATTGACATTTATGGGTTTCATATGATCTATCACTATCTCAAATGGTAAGTTTTTATATCAATTGGTTTCCGAGAGAAACTTCTGTGATAGATAGACTGGTAGACTAATGGACCTTCAGTGATTTAATCAGGGTTAAATTTTTTTTCCCTTGGAGTTACGGAGCCTTAAACATAAAACAAAAATTACTTTTCGCAAAAAGCCTTCTATAAAAAGCAATTTTTTAAAATTATTTTAACAAAAAAATCAATGTCAAGTTAACTAAAGTGACATTATTTCAAAGTTTTGATGAAATGCCTAGATATTTCAGATTTATCAAATTGATGGTTGAGAAATGGAAGGGCCGGAGAGGGGAGGGTGACATTGGTAGATGGTGCTAGTGCACGTCACACTGCATGCCACTCTGAAGCTCTATAATTCTTAAACGGAGCTTAAAGCGGCAAATAGAATCCCTTCAGAAGATGTACCTAAATATGCACACTCAAAGGAATGCGGAATCCCCCCCTCGTTACAAGTATGGGAAGGTGCATTACTTTTTTTATATGTATTGCTACCTACATATTAATTCAAATCTCCTTCCAAGGGAGATATAATATTCCATTTACATAGGTGAAAAACTGTAGGAAATGTGAAGCCATGACATATGAACGGACGACGGTGAAATTGTAAAGGTTGCGGAATCCCCCTCGTTACAAGTATGGGAAGGTGCATTACTTTTTTAAAAATATATTGCTACCTATATATTAATTGAGACCTCCTTCCAAGGGAGATACAATATTCAATTTACATAGATGGAAAACTGTAGGAAATGTGAAGCCAAGACATATGAACGGACGACGGCGATATTGTAAAGGTTGCGGAATCCCCCCTCGTTACATGTATGGGAAGGTGCATTACTTTTTTTAAATGTATTGCTATCTACATAGTAATTGAGACCTCCTTCCAAGGGAGATATAATATTCAATTTACATAGTTGAAAAACTGTAGGAAATGTGAAGCCATGATATATGAACGGACGACGGCGAAATTGTAAAGGTTCCTTATTTTACTAAGATACTCTTAATATAAAACAAAATTTCCCATATTTTTTTCTCTTATACAAACAAAATTGTTTTTTAAGACAATAGAAATAAAATATAGTACATTTACAGACAAACAAATTGCTTATAAAATTCTCATATTTTTTTTTATAAAACTTTGTTCTCTTATACGAATTGTTTTTGTGATGCTGCGATCCAATCATTATTGTATATTCGCTTATAGTGTTCTTGTCGCAAAATCGTTAAAATGATCCATTTGTAATGAGAGAAATTAACATTGCCCTCCGGGCTGCACCTTATTAAAAAATATTATGAAGCTATGTGACCAAAAATTATGTATAATATTCCAAAATAAGTTATCACCTAGTATAGTTAGTGAAACAATCTGATTTTTCATGCATTTATACCCTGAGGTGTAATTAAACAAAATTAATAAGTGTCACTTAACCTTATGAATTATATATAAATTTTCTTTCTCTCTGCCTTCTTAGTAATAATTTAGGAAACTTATTTTTATAACTACTTTCTTTATTTTATACTTCAATATAGGCAAAATACCAAATCTTATTTTTCATCAACGTATTGGATAGAATGAAATTAAACTCTGACAATCAATCTTTTCGTCCAAGAAAGGAGTCAATGTGAAAACAGAATGTTGCGCTAATATATCGGCTTGTGTTTTCTCATTTCGGCCTTATGAATTAGTTATTTCACTAGAGGAAAATTTCAAATGCTTCATTATTTATGTATTTACAAGGAAGGCTCTATCAAACTTGTCATTTCATTTGACGACCCAACTAACGGCTTGCGGGGAGCGGTGAGACGCGCGGCGAACTGATGCTTACACACGAGGTACGTACCAAGGTAAGGTTAAGGGGACATTAAATGCGGAAACTGTATCCACACACATATATATATATATATATATATATATAATGTAATTTGCTAATTCTATTATTTATTCATTCACTTATTTACTATACATTTATAGATATAACTTTACAGTTTTTCCATATAGTAACGAAAGAAATAAACATTAAATTAACTACAAACAGTAATCTAACGAAATAAGAAGATATTGATATAATGAAACTTGGAACATATTCACTGAAAATCAGGGTTTTTCAAGCATTTAGTCATAATTGATACTTATTTTTTTCAGTTATTAAGTTATGATAAGTTTTGGTCAAAGTTACAATGGCGTGCGAATCTATCGACGGTATCCTGTGAATGTATTTCGTGCCATCGTTTGAACCTGTCTAGATGATGTTTTTATTAATGAAGTTTTGTTTAGGTCGTCTGCCGAATCATTTGGAAATAGGGTTATTATGAAAAGTAAAAGACTTTATGAAAAATGAAAATAAATGAGACGATTGTAATTTTTCTTAAATCTTTTGTTAATATTGCCGTTGCCGTATTACCGATGTTTTATTTATTACTATCAATAAATAAGCGGTTTATTAAAACTATTTTTAATTTTTTCTTTATTTTAAATCGTATTTTTTACATGTTTTTTCGTAATACATTTGATGTCTGTAAATGGCTTTCCTTAAATTTCCAAAAAATAAATTTAAAATTAAATTTGCCATTAATCATTATTAATGTTTGAAGTTTTCAATCTTTAGTTATGGTTACAGGATTTAAATATTAGTTTTTAATCCGTAGTTATTATTACTACATGGCTAACACTGCTGTAAATATTCATTCAGGTATGTTCGCAAGTAGAGAGTTTATGAGATTCATACCACTGCAAAGTGGGGTTCCGGGATATAGATCATTTGGGGCGGAAGTATGGCGAACAAGTCCTGCTCACGAGCTCTCATATATATATTTGTGGCAACAAAGGAATACGCGATATAATTGTATGGGACGGAAACATTTCCGCGGAATATTTTGAAAATGAACATCAGCAATTTTAAATTAGTTCCAAATTTACGAGAACGGGAATTTATTTATTTTAAGAATAAAAGTAGTAAGGAATAATAGAAATTTACCATACTAAGGATAAAAGTAATGCTAAGTGAAGGAAATTTACCATACTAAGGACAAAAGTAATGCTAAGTGAAGGAAATTTACCATACTAAGGATAAAAGTAATGCTAAGTGAAGGAAATTTACCATATTAAGGATAAAAGTAATGCTAAGTGAAGGAAATTTACCATACTAAGGATAAAAGTAGTGCTAAATGAAGGAAATTTACCATACTAAGGATAAAAGCATCGAGGAAGTGGTTATTAGGTATATGCAAAGGATCAAACTAGATCAATGATAAAAGCACTAAGGAAGGATAAAAATTTACCAAACCAAGGATAAAATAATTACAAAAGAGATTTTATTTATTATAGAGACTACGTGCAGTTACCAAAAATATTATCATACTGAAACCGACACATCACACGACAAACATACATCACATATAAAACTATGATTACTATGTAATTAAAAAATAAACGGCCATGTATATGTCAATGTACGCAAAAAATTAAAATTGTGTAATTGTCTATATATCTTTTTTTAAAGGATACAAGGAGTTTCAAGTTTCACAAGAATCAATTTTAATTAGGAATTAAGGGCGTGTTTATATTTTTGACGAAAAACCTTCATTTTTGCCAAGTTTACTCTAAACTCTGGGAAAATGTAATATAATGATTTTCATTATGTTACATATTCCCAGGTAAAAAATAAACATAGCCAACTATAACACAAGTCCAGCCCCGCTCGACGAATGGCCCAGAACCCGGATCCCCGCGTTGCGCCGAGCTGTTAAATGCCGTATGCTTTGTAATTAACCCGGCACATCACGGCGATAAGTTCAAAGCATTTATTCTAAATAAATTACTTTAATTTGAAATGTAAAAAGTAATAAAATGCTCATTTCCTTTTGATTAAAATAATTTAAATTGACCCAATAGACAAAATATTTCTCCCATACATTTTGTAATATTGGCTTGTCATCTTTCCGAGATGCGCTCCAAGTCGGTTGTGTATAGGCCGCTCTGAATAAAAATATTCGTGATGTTATATGTGTGTATGTACGCATAGGTATAAATGTATATATATATATATATATATATATACATATATATATATGTATATATATATATATATATATATATATATATATATATATATATATATATATATATATATATATATATATATATATATTAGGGTGATTCATAAAAGACCGAAAACAATTTTTTGGCATTTTCTTCACTCTCAAACCTTTCATTTTATCTATTCCACTAGAAAACATACCAGGATTTTTTATTTTTTTTAAAATTTATATTTAAGGGTCGCTACTCACTTTTTAAATTCGAAAAAAAGCAAGAGTTTATTAATACCAGATATGAGTGTTATGCATAGGTTTTAGGGAAAATATTATACTAAATAACAATATACAAATAAAACAAATAACATAAAATAAATAACAAATAACTATAGTTCCTCTAAAATATTAAGTAAAAAGAAAGAAAATTATAGTAGATTTGCTTTATTACAATTTGGGTTTTTCTGCCTGTAATTCTTAACTAACAACATTAGGTATTGCTTCTGCTCTTCCTCATTAGTATGTAGTTTATTTTACTCTTAAATCATTGCAACAACCCTCTTAGCTATATCGCTAACGACTCTCATATGTTGTATAATTTCTTTAGCCGATTTGAAGCTTTTTTCCTCGCCACATAGTTCAGGACCTTTCTGAATGAACTCGCAGGAAATTCCAGTGATTTTGAAAAAAATCAGTGTTTGTTGATATGAAATGTTTGATGTTTCTGTTTACGATTGCATCATATTCCAAGGATGCCGTTTTCGGATTGTTTTCCATTCCTTCAGCTTTCAGAGCCAAAATCATATTACGTTTTGTTTCGGTAGAAACATATTTGTCAAACAAAGCTAAAGCAATTAGCTCTTCGAAAAGATACCAAAGATGATCCAAAATTTTTTTCATGGCGATTGTATTATATTTTTCGAAATCAACCAAATCTTTTAATATCTGTTAGTCATTCACTGAGGCCATATTAATATTTTGTATAAACAACTACAATAAATATACAAATACCTGTAACGCCCTTAGCTTGCATAATTGTGATTTAAAGCTGATGCTTAAACAAAAACATTTTCAATGCGTATATAGCTTTTGCCATCCACCGCGCACGATGCATTCCAGCACGGGCTTTTAATGAGATAATGCTTCAGGAATTCCTTCTAAAAAGATAATTATCAAATGAAGGAGCTCTTTGTAATCGTCACGAGGCTGAAATTGTTCCAGTCGATTCTCAGCAAAAGCGATGATATCTTTTGCGACAGTTTGAATGCAATTCCATGTAGATAGTTCGGACATTGCTATTTTGAAGTCTTTTTGGTTTATTTTTGGCTATCAGCTTTTAAATATTTAAAAAAAGGTCCTACAGCTGTTACAACAACACTTTCGAGCAAACCAAATCAGTTCCTTTTGCATTTTCTGTACCAGAAGAACACATGCTCCGTTTATTCGCCCTATATTAAATGCTGTTGTATAAAAACACATACACTTTATTTTATTATATAAATTCCATGATAAAATAGTCTCGAAAATAGCAGAAGCTATTGTTTCTCCCTTTCCATCTGGAAGCTTTGGAAAAGCCAAGAACAGGTCCTTTTTCAGATACCAAGATTGGTAGACGATTAATTATTTCATGTCCGGTTATGTCCTCCAGCATCTTTGCATCCTAGTGCACAGTAAGTGTATTTAGTGGTTGGAAATCAACTTTAATAGACTCAGCAATCTGTTTTCTAATATCCATTCTGTGACGACGTATAGAAGAATAGCTAACGTTATATTGTGATACGTTACAGCCCTGAGCAGCCGACGTTTGAGTGTAGAAACCAAAACAACAGTTGCTTTTCGGTCAGTCAACTTGGCGACATTGAGAGTAGTAGCTAAATTCGAATCTTAAATTCTTTTTCTGTCTCGTTTCTGCGGTGTAGTAAAGCTATAGCTTGAAGAGGGCCCTGGCTGAGGAGATATAGAATGACTTTGACTTATATCGCTATCACTTTCGTTCCCTGCAGAATAAGCTGAAGAAGATAGGAAATGACATTTCTCAGTTAATTATTTCATTGCTTCTTTTCCCTCTTCTATCATCTTTTGCAACTTAGCTTCTTTTTGTAACTGTGTTTTAAGTTTTTTCGCATGGCTTCTATCGAAATTACCAATTTTTCCTGGACGACTCATTTCTCTTTGTCTTAAAAGAATTTGCTTATCTTCTTCAATAGTTATCATATTAAGGGCATTTGAGTGAGCAATTTCAAACAAAACGTTTAAATTTGATTGCCATTTGTTTTCTTTTTCTTTTATTACTGCTGAGCGTTTTGCTTTATTTTCTTTATTTTTATTTAAATTCTGCTATTCTTTGAAATATTTAAGTATTTTTGTGATAAAATATTGTTTTTCTTTGGCAGGAATAGTTGCTTTTTGCCTTAGTGTAATCACATCACTTGCTGTTAATGACGCCGATTCTCTATTTGTGTTGTTCATTATGTTTTTATAATGAAAAAAATAAACACATCACTTCTTTCACTGACGGTAATTTTGTTTGCACCAATTCGGAAGGAGATTGTCCAATTAACCATATTTCAGTCCTTTTTTGCGTTTTTATAATATTCAATGTCATTTTAGAAATACAAATACGAGAATAAAGCTGAAGTAATCACAATTACAATCAAACACAATCACTTTGATTTGCAACGATGGCGTCACTGGATAAGTGTATAAAAGAGCTATGGATTGTTTATATTAACTTAATTGTGGGTGTCTACAGAGACCACTGAGGTGCCGACGAAGTGAGTAAACAAAGAACTGTTTACATTAGCAAGTAAATACCGTCATCAAAGTTGTGTAAGTAAACCATAGCCAACATCGCAATAAGTGCAAATTTTAAGGTAATTCTTAAAAATCTTATGAGGCGGTAGCGACCCTTAAATATTAATTAAAAAATCCGAAATTTACAACAAATTATTATTTTGGTAGATAGAATAATATTATGGGTTGAGAGTCAAAACAATTAAAACTTGAATGTTATGAATCACCCTAAAATATATATATATATATATATATATATATATATATATATATATATATATATATATGTATATATATATATATATATATATATACACACATATACATACATACATACATACATATATGTTTGATTAAAGTACATTGTCAGTTGTAATTAATATTAATGAGAAAGGAAAATCGGAAACCTCATAAAATCACTAACGTGAATATCCGTTTGTCGGTTACCGCCGTTTTTCTCAGAAACCGCTTGAAATAATACCTTGAAATTTGGCGCGATGTTAAAAAATATTAATCCCCACACGTTAATAAGTTAAACTAAAAAAATTCATATCAACATTTTCTGGGCGATGGGTGGTGGATACGGACGCGAACATTTTTTCATAGTCCATATATAGGTGGGGTATTGTTTGAAAGGAAAAGGTACCCGAGTAAATTTTTTTTAATAATTTTAGATATCTTATCTGCCGAGATATTCTGGAAAATGTAAACAAATATACAGAAAATAATGCATCTCGACTCCAAAGCTAACCAAATATTAAAAAATAGAGATTTTTAGAAGCCCACGCAACAGGAGTACGAAAACTGAAGCGAAGACTAGATGTTATAATTTTTTAAATATACACTATGTTTTTATACAAATGAACGTATAGTAGACAATATGTTTATGTTTTTCTATATTCTTAACCGTTTTTCTCAGAAATCATACGACGTAAAAGCTTGAAATGGACATAGTAATGCATTTTATTTAAATTAAAAGACGGAGTAAACAAGGGCCTTAATTTTTTTAATGTAATATTTCTTCTGGATATCATTTGTTTATGAGGCATACGCAAATATTTCAAATTTGATTTTTGGTAAATTGTATTATTATTTCGTAAAACATAAATTGTATTGTTCCAAAAATATGCAAAAATTTCGCATTCCCCCTTATTTTTAAACTACTGAATACATTTACATTATAAAAAAAAATATTTACAAATAATATAATAAAAATACTACGTACCCTTAAATATTTATAACAATCTAAATATGTATGGAACCCTCGTAGAGCGGGTGCTACTGGTGCTTGACAGGTTCTTATGTATTTTGTGTAAAAAAATGACTAGGGGAGAAACACTTTAAAATTAACGTTACATGTTTAATTTTAAAGTTTCTCTGCTGCAGTTATTCTAATGTTATATTCATAATCAAATTAATTATCTCCCGGCCACATAATTATTTGTGTCAATTTGGACTATTTAGTGCATTTCACTTAAACGTTATAAAAATTATTTTAGTAAATAAATTCTTAAGAAGCATTTGAATTATTTCGTCCATTCATTTGTTAGTTTCTATTTGAATTTCGAATATATGCAAAACCATGAAATGCTATAAGTCATATTTTCTATGAAAATTTCAAACTAATGCTTTAAATGGGTCTAATTTATTCAAAGTTTGTTTACAAAACCTCCAAAAGGATAACTGGATTTATCTCTTAATCTAACTTTCACCCGTAGCTTCGTTGACGTTATCATTTTATTTTCTCGACTTTGTAATACAAATGGCAATGAAAATAAAAATATTTCCCTCCAAATTAGGGCTTAAAGGGAGTTATTCTGTTATAAATATATATTGCATACGTAGTAGCGTTTCAAAAATTACGTCATCTGTAAATCCGTTGAGAAGTGGCTTTGTTTTTTGCATAGTATACTTCCTTATTTCAAATAAGGAATGAAGTTTGCCAAAATAAAAAGAAGCCTATACCACACGACGTGAAAGAAATACTCTCTTTTTTCCTTTTTGTATCTAGAATATTAGTTAGGATTATAATATTAGTAAAGATGAGATTTCCCGAGATGAAAAATACCGCATGTCATTTTTCGGCCCGCCGGCTATCTCTGCGAAAAAAATCACGTCGATCTATTGCTCCGTTGCGACGTGAAAGAAGTATAAAGAACACACTTTCACATTTAAAATATTAATTAGGATTATAGTATTAGTTAGGATAAAATTTTCCAGAATTAAAATTATTCTATGTCATTTCTCTGTCCACTGCGAAAATTATATTGATCTGTACTCATTACGAAAAATCATATTGATCCGTAGTTTCATTACAACTTGAAATAAGGATAAAAAACACTTTTGCATTTATGACATTCATTAGCATTATAATATTATTAAGTATTAGATTTACCAGTTTAAAAATAGTCAATGTCATTCCCTGGCCCGTCAGGTAGTTCTGTGCAAAAAACACGTTGATCCGTAGCTCCATTGCCACGTAAAAATGGATAAATAATCCCCCTTTTGCATTTACAGTATAATCAGGGATTATATCATAATATTAGTTATAATAAGATTTTCCGGGTTAAAAGGCATTTTCTAGCCCATCAACCACCTAAGTACAAAGAATTACGTTGATCCTTAGCTCTGTTGCGACATGATATAAGGACAAACAAACACACTTTTGCAATTATAATATTATAAGTAGGACTTTAAATGAAGGATTAAACTGAGTGATTCTCTTGCTCCTTTATACTGCGTACGAAACTATTAAAAAAAGCAACGAGTTGTGCTTTGTTGTGATGTTGCTTCCTTATTGACTTTGTGTACTTTTGTAGATTCAAACAATAATTTTGTAGTATAAAAAAAGTATCCTATTTCATGTCCCGACCCTCCAGCTATATTTGTGTAAAAATTAAGTCAAACAATCGTCCTTTAGTATTACATTAGTTAGGATAATGAAACTGTAGGATTGACCATTACCGTAGGGCACATGCGTCAATCTCAAATAAATTGTCCAAAAATGAAACTTGTGGTTCGCTGCTTTATTTCTCTCATTTAAAATAACTAGTGGTCGCCCAGTGGTCGAAATTCGACCATAATAAATTTAAATTATAAATTATTTAATATAACTTATTAAAATATAATGCTCAAATATTATTAAGGTTCTATTGTCAAAGACTATATACTACTATAACCACAGATTTCGCCAACGCTGTTATTTTCCTATTTAAAAAAAATAAATTATATGGAATTCAAAAAGGAGAAAAATAAAGAATACCTATTTTAAAAAAAAAATTATTGAAACAGAATATGCTGGAAGATGATGCGAAATAAAAAAATTATGCGGTAAAAAATGCTCTCCATTGAATAGCATTTTTCTTCCTTCTCTGAAAACAATGTTTTTTGTAAAAACTCTTTCACCGTTTGCTAAACGTCCTTGACCGTTATATTTGGAAATATAAAACCTTAGACCATCGAATGAACGGACTCTACTTGCTGTGACATACAATTGCCCATGTGTGAAAACTGGCCGATTCAATAAAATTCCAACCTTTTGGAATGTTTGTCCTTGAGACTTATTTATTGTCATCGCAAATGCAGGTATTATAGGAAATTGTTTCTTTGAAAGTTAAACGGTAAAATAGATCCAGAGTACGTTAAATTTATACGTGGAATCAAAATTCTCTTACTGCGTGCGGTCCCAGTTAAAACTTCGCAATCTATTGAATTTCGATCCATCTTGTTCCATTGACTAAAGTGCCCTTAGTATTTAAGTTTCTGATCAATAAAACTATGCAATTAACTTTCAATACTAACTTATGCGGTGGTAAACCACTAATAGACAAAGAATTTAAAAACTCTACCGGATAGTTATTGATGTCATTGTCATTATCACAAATTATTTTATCATAGTTATGATATGTTTGCTGTTCACCAGGAATTTGAGTAAGTATATCAGTATTAATCAAAATACAATCGTCATTTGTAGGTACTAAAATAACAGAGTTCAATATATTTTCTGAGAGTATGTTATGGGAAATATTTCCATACACCTCAATAATAATATTATTTTTATCTCTTATTAATTGATTAGGTATTTCAATAACATTTTTACTAAACTGAGGGAATTGTGGGGCCTCATCATTACCAATTTTTTTCAAAAATTCTACAAATTCTATTTCATTTGGTAAAGCTCTCATATTTCGAATAAATGTAACTTTATGAAAATTAGGAAATTCATGCCAACTTGTAACACAATTTTAAATTAAAGTTCCACGTGATCCATGTGGGATTACTGGTAAGATTTGCCGAAAATCACCGCACAGAAGTATAGTTTTTTCTCCAAACACTCTATGTTTATCGTTTTCATCACATAGATCACGCAATAATCTATCTATGATTTTCAACACTTGCAAAGGACACATAGAAACTTCATCAATAATTACCAATGATGATGAATTTATGAAACTACCGTAGCTACTATTTGCAGTAATATTTGATACAGAATTTTCTAAAATGGGTATAGGCAATTTAAACACATTGTGTAAAGTCCTACCTATAAGTAAGCAAGTTGAAGCTATGCCACTGAACGCAGTTGGAATACAACGAAGATTAAGCGAATTTAATTTGTTAATTAATGCTGTTTGAGTGAATGTTTTGCCACAACCAGCGTGAGCGGTTAAACAAAAAACATTGGATCCAGTATCATGATACAAAATGTCACGAATAACTTGATCAATGAGATTACGCTGTTCAATATTTGCACTTTCATAATACTCACAAAACAGCATATCTTGTTCTATTATATCAATAGTATTTTCTTCTTCTATTCTCTGCGAGTATGTGGGAACTGGTAAACCAAGAATTTGACAGGACAAATTATAAACAATGAAAATATCATCAATTTCTAATAGAGCTCTGTTAAAGGATACTTCTTTGTTGTAAAGTCTTAAAAAATCTTCACTAAGATATACTTTAAATTTATTCCATAACGCTAAAGCATTGGCTGGCACATTTATTGCACAAATATAACCAAATAAATTCCGCAATTGTTTTGGTGAATGTAATTCTTTTGATTCATTTAAACATTCCCGCCATTCATTATCATTTGAAGCTATTCCGCAAGTATGGCACGCTTCAACAAAAGAAGGGTATAAAAATTCATTGTATGTTCTAACATCCTCGAATGATTTCGTACTACAGACATGTAATAAAAGCAATCGTAAGTGAAAAAGTTCGATATCTTTTGGTGACACTATATATATCCTTGTAATGATTTTATCACCTCCACAGCTTCTCTTCTTCCATTTATTTCGGGAATCTTCCCACACATAATGCATAGGAATTTCAGTATATTTATACTCTAATGCTGATGGATCAGATCGATTCAACTCAAAAATGCTATTTTGTTTGTCTTTCATCATCAATTACTAGACGTTTTTGCCCTTCTCGGAAGTATACATTCTGTCGACGCGGGAAATGAATATCAAGTCTGATTATAGTATGTGATTGAAAATGCATTGGTAATTCATAGATGCGCCATATGGCTTCTGTTGATCCGACATAACGACCAATGAAAAATTGGTAACTTCATTAATTTCTATATTTTGACCTTGTTCATTTCCACCAGACTCTAGTTCAACAGATAAACTGTCATAGCCTTTATAAGCATATTTATAAATGTATTTGACACTTTTGACTGTAGTACATACTTCAACATTTATATGGCAATTAAATTTAGCAAGTAAATATGGATTGTATGGTACAACATACCGATTGTCAAAGCAACTACCACGAACTTCTGCATTAATACCATTATCACGTCTTCTTTATAATGGATACCCATTTAACGATTCACTTATAGTTTCATTAAATCGTTTTGGATACTCTTTTATACATTTTCCATCTCTCA
Source organism: Druceiella hillmani (assembly GCA_039881145.1). NCBI lineage: Eukaryota > Metazoa > Arthropoda > Insecta > Lepidoptera > Hepialidae > Druceiella > Druceiella hillmani. The sequence continues at coordinate 7,903,261 of JAYKKI010000055.1, forward strand.
TACATACATAATTAGGATTAAGTACTCCGCATGGACCATGCATCATATGTTTTACAACATATTTATGTAATGTTGGATGTGTTTTAATGTGAGGAATATCCGCAGATACAACTTTATCAATATCTATAGCATTAACAATTTTATCTTGCTCATTTAAAGTGAGTAAAATAGGAGCATGAAGCAATCCTCTTTTTTGAAATTCAATTGTATAAATGAGTGCTTCAACTTTACCAACGATGTTATTTTGTATAAGGCCCTCTATGAATGCTTTCAACTTTGACTTGAATACATGCACAATAATATCAGGTCTAAAATTAGCAGCTTCATCTACACCAATGTGTTAACTATTTCTGGCCAACTTGGATTACAAGTCATTGTAATAAATAAAGACGGTTTTCCGAAATGTTGTACAATTGACATTGCATCTAAATAATTCTGATACATATTTCTTGGAGATCCATTGAATGAAGATGGTAAAATTACTCTACGACCAACATTCCTGGCATTCATGTTCAATTCTAAGTAGTCTGTTAAATTGTTGTAAACTTCAGACCTAAGAATTGTTTGATTTTGTCGAATGAAAGGTAATCGTGAGCCCTCTATTCTCACATACATATCAACTATCCACTGCAGAAATAATTTTTGCGAATGGTGTAACATGCTGAAATCATCTGTAATTGCAAGTCGATAGGCTGCATACTGAAGATGGCTAATTTATTTCTGGGTGCTCTTGAATTAGATGTAGTTGGTGCATTATGTGCAATATTGACATGCCACCCAGTATCACCGTTGGGAAAAAGTAGTGGGAACGCTAAAGGATCTAATGATGAATCCAGAACGGAGATATTTTTAATTACACCATTAACTTTTGAAAAAGAAATCACATTTCGTTCAAAAGGTGGCTCGCCATCAACCGTACTAAATATTACGGCTACATCAGTTTGAACTGCATCATTGAAGCGGAGTAGATCCAAATCATGATTTACTTTAATGAGCATACAAATATCTTTATTTTGATTTTCGATTCTCTGACAATGATCTTTCATTGCAATGAATGACCGCACAAAAGGATTACTGCATTCCAATTGCAGATAAATTTCTCGCATTATGGTGTTGTTATATGTTTGATTAAAACGTTCTTGTAATCTATAATTGATAGCAGTGTCAACATCATAAAAATATGTTCATCATAAAATTGTTATGCACAAAACATGGTGAGCGACCATATGCAGCAGTCATTGGACCTGATCTGTGATAAAAAACATCATGTATTTTGAAATGATACACTCCACTTGTAACTGCCTCGGAAACTTTGGCTTCTGAGCTAACCATAGCAAAACATGAATTATATTTCCGAATATTTTCAAAATAATTTTTCGACTTATTTTTTGTTAAAGGTTCATTAGAAGTAAGTCCATCATACAATGATTTGAAATATTCATTTTGACTTAATGGTGGTAATATTGCTTTACCTTTATGACAACACAAAGTGAATGCAGTTCTGTCGCCTAAAGTCACTTCAGATTCAAAATGTTTCGCATTGCAAAACCTGCACTCTAAATCCATTAATCCACAATCATGACTTAAAAACACTTTTGGAGTGACATTTTGTGCACATTTAAATGTATCTCTTGTAACTGCTCCGCAAATTTTATTAATCAAATAATATTAATCTCAGTTTGACCATAGACTTCAACCATAAACGAAATAGTACATATGTGTGTGTGTCAAACGCATGTATTTCTAATAAAATCTATATATCTCTTTCTATGTAAAAATATTAACTTTCAGCACTCTTCCCATATAAACTTTAAGTGTGCCAAATTTCATACTCCTCCGGACGTGTAATTTTCGTAAAAAGGAGTATAAAGGTTTTGCTTCGTATATTAATATTTTGGTTATTATTAACCTTTAAATTATGGTTATTATTAACCTTTAGAAAATTTAATAATATTTTATTAAATCGTAATAACTCTAATTTCAGATAAAAGGTCAATTTTTATGGGAAAATAACAAACTTAAAGCACAATAACTAGAAATTGTCTGGCAGATAAATTACAATGGAAAGCCAGCGGAAAAATAAAATTATGGACAACTCATATGTCAATATGTGTGTATCTACATGTGTGTGTGTGTATGTGTCAAACGCATGGTAGTATGTGTAATGTTTTTTTTATTAATTTAATGTGTTTCTAATGCATTATTATATAAAAATTTTAGCTTTCCGTACTCCTCCATACAAACTTTAACTGTGCCAAAATTCATACTCCTCCGTCCGCGTAATTTTCGTAAAAGAGGTACAACGTTTTTGCTTCACGTATTAAAATTATGATTATTATTAATAATGTTACATTAAATAATAACAACTGTAATTCTAGATAAAAGATCAAATTGTTTACTATTATATATGAGAAAATAACAAAGTTGAAGCACTTGCAAACTGTCTGGCAGATAAACTACAATGGAAAGCCAGCGGAAAAATAAAACTATAGACTACTCATATGTCAATTGTATGTATATACATGTGTGTGTCAAATGCATGGTAGTGTGTGTAATGTTTTATTTATTGATTTAATGTACTTTATAAGCATTATTATTGAAAAATATTAGCGTTCTGCACTTCTCCTACATATAAACTATAAGTATGCCAAATTTCATACTCCTCCTTCCGCGCAATTTTCGTAAAAAGGGGTCCAAAGTTTTTGCTTCACGTATTAATATATAGAAATTATCACTGCTTCAAAAGTTTTCCTAATGTTTTTGAATGTGAAATTATACACCTAGACCAAAATCTTAGAAGTTCTTTGGGATGATAGCCAAATTATCCTTTCCATTTTGATAACAAACACATGCTCTGTGAAGAACAGACTGTTTTAGCTATATTAAATATAAATCTCGCCACTTTCCACACTTGACAGATATTTTAAAGACGTATTTTGAGTAAAATGGAACAGCCATTTTTTGTGAGAAAAATTGCCCTTCGTGAATGACACAGTCTCATGCCTGTATCTTTATCTCTATTAGTGATATTTTAAGACCTATATCGGTCCGTTTAGCATTTTTGTACGCAACTTCACTAGATTTATCATTTTTTAGGCATAATATGATGGTGGAAATAGAAAATAACATGCTTTTTAATAAAATCTAAAGGTTCTTAAAATAGAAAAAAATATACTTTATACTATTGAGTATAAACCCTTTGATCATTAATGTGATGTATTATAACGAACACTTAGAATGCATAAGTGATAAAAATATTTGTGTAAATTCTATATGAAAAAGAGATAACTAACATTGCTGTTTAGAACGTGATTGATTACTTTGTAAATAAAGAATAAAGCGAAAAATTATGAACTGCAGAACTTAACGTCTATAAAAGACCTGTGCAGATAAATATCATTCACGTATCCTAGAATGATGAAAAAATATGTAGTAAGTTACCTTTAAGTTTTAATACGAATAGAATTTATTTTATTACAGAGAAGCCTCAAAAACTAAAAAAATGTTTAGGTTAAACAGCTTACGTTGGTTAAGCGACACGTTGGGTATAAAATATCCATGGTCGCGCGTGCGTTTAACTAACGCAAAAAATATTGTACATTATAATAACAATATTTGAGTAACTCACAAATATTTTCTGTATGCTATGTAGATATTTTAGAAGATAGAAGTGATTTTTTCTAAGATAAATAAGATTTTTTAAAAAAGTTTCCATTATTTCCGGATTAAATAATTAAAATTTTCTCTTTAATGAGAATCTAAGTATTTTTTCTTGGCAATTTATGAATTTTTACCCTTCATTTGAAAGTATTCTACTTCAAGGAATGTATTTTGATGATTTGCTGATGAATATTGTTTATTAAAGTGCTGTCAGCTGAACTACGAAAACAAAATAATCAATAAGCTAATTAGAATTTGGCTTTATTTTTGAAGCCCAGACGAAGCCAAGAAGCGACGTTGCGCTTATAACCTTTAAATTCCAGATACTAAAAGCAAAAATCCTATGCACCGTATTATTAAAGTTCCATTCTAGGCATTTAAAATTTTCTTGCACTCATGCAATTATCGCCTATTTGCTATACTATCCTATAGCATTGAATTATATTGGAACTGTCCAGTTTTCTGCTGTGTTCAACCGCTCAATCACCTGATTGGTGTCACACCACAGTGTGATTTGCTTATGATGAGTGATAGTAAATTAGTGGAATTGTGTCTTCGTTATCTTTTATAGTTCTTGTATATATTTTTAGTCAGGTTTACATTTTTTTGATCCATTAATTTTTTTTATTGTTATAAATAGGTTATCAGTGAAATGCCGATAAATTTGTGAGTAAATAAGAACATAAATAAATAAAGAGAATAACCAAAATTTAATATAAGAACACTTAAATACTTTTTAGAATGTAGTAAATATATACACATTGTATTCAGTTCAAAAGACTCACGGTATATGGTGCATATGGATCCGTTAGAAATGTTCCATGTACAGAATTCACTCTGTTATCGTTTTCTTAGATGTAAAGGTTAATAACCAAAGGGAGAAGACGTCATGCTAAGCAATCAAGTAGTATCGTTACATCTTCATAAATCTCATTGGAAGTGTGGAATTGAAGGAGAAAATACATTGCGTGAGATACATACATGAACTGATTCAGGTCAATGCGGCGCGGCTTGACCTGAGTAGGCGTAGTTAATATTTCGGCGGCGGCGCTAATTTGTGGTGACATGAGATACTCTGAGGCGGTCGCCGCCCTCGCATTCAACTCTCTACGCTACTGTATTTTAAGCTATGGTTTTAGGTGCCTGACATTGTTTCAATAAACGGTAGCTGAACTCAATGCTATAGATAATTGCTCAAAGTGTTTTAGCCGAATGGCATGGGACTTTTTTTTTTAAAGAATTCCCTTAGATTTTGTCATGTTCACCCTTAGATTTTGTCATACTCGTAGTTTCCTTTTTTAGTCATACGTCTAGCATAAAAAGTGTGAATGTTTTGGAATAAAAACCAAACAAATTGCCAAGAACTAAAACCGCGTGGAAAACCGATCTTTATAGCAAATAGAATTGTCCAAATTAGGATAAGGGACTTTATTAATATTCTCTTTACTTTGGCTACAGTGTTAGTTGCTGATTTGCTGATGACGGTGACGGTCTGTAAAACAGGTTGGGACACAATTTAAATTTATAAATTTGTTTTTATTACAAAATCTTTTTTCTGTAAATTAAAATTCAGTGACAGTGTTTAATACGTCTGCTGCGAAAAACATTTTTATAGACATAAAATATCCCTCTGTTTTGTCGTGGAAAAGGTAATAAGATAATTTCCTTAAAAATTAACACATTGAATAGTCAGACGAAACTCATAATAATCCAATTTGTTTTGATGCTTTGATCGAGTATTATGTCATTGAAACAAGTTGAAAACTTGTCTCTTATCTCTGTTTTCCAGCGTCTACGACACAATATGCACACTCGATAACATTATCTTGGTATCTTTTGCAAGAAACGTAAAATTATGGTAGTATGTAACATGCTTAACTGCCACCGGTAACACGGTATAATTTAGTACTTCATTGTGTTGTCTATCCATTGAAAAGTTTGTCATACAAACTTTTTTTTGTTCACATTTATTCCAGAGATACGTTTATGGTAGAAACATTGTGCTATACGTAACATTAGATTATTCCGCTTACTTTTTAGGCTTTAAATGGAACATCAAAATACTAAAATGTACCAGTAACAGGAAAGTCGCCAAAACACTTCCTTTGTTATTTCACATAAATAATTAAACCTAAGATCTAGTTATAAAAAATTCGATATAATTATTTTATTTCCAGTTTTTTTTTATATTTATTTCAAATTCGTGGTCATTACTAGGTGCTACTAGATAGAAATTGGCCATATTCTTTACAAATTTTGTTTGTTCATTACTCGCCGACAAAAACGAATGTCTTCACATACCCCACTGCAGATATTTGAGAAGTTATATCACAGTCTGAAATCGTTATAAAAAGTAGTGTGGTTATTACTTGCAAGTCTAACATTATATATGTATATATATATATATATATATATATATATACATATATATATATATATATACATATATATATATACACACATATATATCTGATTAAATAGAGGTTAGAGCTATTTTAGACAAATTTAATAACAACATAGTAGCCAAATACGTTGAGACACCAGTATAATTAAATAATTAGAGAGAACACTTTCATTTTATAATAAAAGGCTCCAAAGAAATACCCACATACTGAATGAACGATTTTACAAATGGAATGCCCAAAGGCTTTAATTACTCACGTGTTTACAGGAAATTTTAATTATTTCGAAAGCTGTATCGAATTTGGCATCTCATTTAGTGATCTAACGAGTAGAGCGGTGAGAGCGATGGAATCTGTGATCAACGCTACATGCGTTGATGCTTGGAATGAAAGAGTAGAATTTGATTGGCGTAAATGACACTTTTCGTGTAGACCCTTTTCAAAGGGGAAAACATTCCTACTGGTACAATTTAAATGTGTTTCGAATAGCTCGCTTCACATTAAGTTGTATAGAAATTGTCCATATTATAAACGGAATATACATTTGTTTTTGGTCATATCTTTATTTATAATATACTGATATTTAAGGCAATTGCGATTTCCCTAATCCCCCTATCTTTTAATAGGTCGTCACTTGTCTGACCATGAAGTTATTGAGATTCCGTCTACGCATTACTATTTCACAACTAAACAAATTCGTAGACCAAAAAGTCTTTACAAGGACAGTAGTATTTTATAATTATAATTTATAAGCATTTACTCATACTTAACCTATATTATGTGAGAGAGTCACGTAGCGAAAACTAAACAAACCCACCGTCGGCAAAGGCCTTCGCTTGACTAAATAAGTGGGTGTGTTCGCGCCGAATATGTAATATTGTCGACTTTAGCGCAAATAAATAAAGTCGAATATAGTTTGAACTTGCTTCACAGAAAGCTGTTTAGCTATAAATGAAGTTACCAGTTGAAAAAAAATTACTTACAGACGAATGTTCCAGTGTAGGGAATATCAACTGAACTATTTTTAATTTTGTTACGACTAAATTAGACTTTAAAATTTTGACGTCCTCTGGTTAAAGTTTAATTCATTTCATTCACATAAAATTTATTGCGAAACCCCTTTTTCAAAATTAAATCTCTTTTATGAGATCAGGTTACGATTTACGAAGTGTGACTTTTCCATAATTTTCATTTTATATGTCACGTTATGTGTCGTCACGTTATTCTGATTAAGGAAAAGTGAAAAAATTAAAGAAGTTAAATCATTTTTTTTAAATATTGCTTTATTTTTTTCTTTTTATTATTTAAATAATAAATCGTAACGGACTTGTAAAAATATGTCGTAAGGAATGGTACACTTGTATATATTATTAATTACTTCTACAAATTTTCACGTTGCCTACAATATTTTCATATATTATTACAGGTAAAATTATTTAATAGTTAATTACTCATTACAGCTAAAATTATTTAATAGTTAATAAATCGTAACGGACTTGTAAAAATATGTCGTAAGGAATGGTACACTTGTATATATTATTAATTACTTCTACAAATATTCACGTTGCCTGCAATATTTTCATATATTATTACAGCTATAATTATTTAATAGTTAATTACTCATTACAGCTAAAATTATTTAATAGTTAATAAATCGTAACGGACTTGTAAAAATATGTCGTAACGAATGGTACACTTGTATATATTATTAATTACTTCTACAAATTTTCACGTTGCCTACAATATTTTCATATATTATTACAGCTAAAATTATTTAATAGTTAATTACTCATTACAGCTAAAATTATTTAATAGTTAATAAATCGTAACGGACTTGTAAAAATATGTCGTAAATAATGGTACACTTGTATATATTATTAATTACTTCTACAAATTTTGCACGTCGCCTACAATATTTTCATATATTACTACAGCTATAATTATTTAATAGTTAATTACTCATTACCTACATAGGTTCTAGAAAATTTATTACTTTATGCCTGGAAATAAATTCATTTGCTGAAACGAATTCGCTTCTTTTCCACGTTCATTGCGTCGTTTCATCAACATGCATCCCTGACCAGATTTCAGAAGTTGTTAGCAAAGGACAAAGTGGTTTCCTCGTCCGAGACTAATGTATTCATGAGTCTCTGGCACGCCGCTTAGCATACCTTAATGGAGTTAACATGCGAATAGAGGATCTCTGATGTAGAGATGCAAGCTATTTTTCTTTGTATCGATATCTCACGACATTCGAAAGATTGGATCGTAACTGTCCTTTACCATCCTAGTATTGTATCATATAGTTATCAATCCTCTCGAATTGATCCGCATCGTAACTATTGTAACATAAATATTATATATGTAAAAGTGTATGGTATAGTTTTAACAGGTAAGTAATAAAAAATGTAACGATATTTAAAATTATCATTTAACTGTTTTTATGTCGTTGATAGACTATTATTTCTGAAACAGTTATTGCCAGCTTCTTTTTGTAATCAATAAACAATGGGAGCAAATATAAGTCTGTCGGGCGATCTGAAAACAGTTAGTATTTTGAGTCTTACAAATATTCTGGCGTTCTTTTCAGAACTTTATCTTTTAATTTTACATTAAATTTTAAGCTTTTCTTTCAAAACATGTTCTTTTTGTTATTGCTAGAAAATTCTGTCGAAGATAAACGCACAATTAATTTTTTTGTTTCCATCCAATGAAAATTAAATCTAAAATATTTTCTGTTTCGATGCAGTATCGAAGGATCTAGGTAAAAAAGTGTGTCCAAAAAAGTGTTAGCTAAACATTCTTTGATATTTTAAAAATTCTAAAAGTAGTAAGAATGTTGCTAATGTTATTTATAATATTCACACATATTTTATGTCTGAAAGATCGGCGCAGTACCGACATGGTAATCGCCCACTTTTAAACATTTAAAGACTTTAGCATAGATCGGCCAACTTTCATTTATCGGAAAAAAAATTGGTTATTCTCCGGTGGTGAATTTGTCCAATTCGTTTTATTAGAGTAATATCAATTTAAGCATATTGGCATGAGAAATTGTACAAGCACTGCTACAGAGATTAAAGTAAATCAAATGACTATAGAAAGAGTGGAGAAATACGTATATCTTGTACAGGAGATCAAAATTAGTAAAGACAACCAGTAAAACGAAATTAACATGCATGGCGCACAAGCCGCCTACTCTAGTCTTGAAATAGCTTTGAAAATTAATATAACTGCAGAAGAGAAAACTGGCATATTTCACACTTATTCTGCCGTTTCTCAATTACGGAATCAAAATGGATCTTCATTGAATCTATTTTTATATTATGAGTGGTCCAAAAAGCAATCTTGTAGAAGTAAGACTGCACGACCGTATGATGAGTAACATGGTCGTGCAGTCTTACTTCTACAAGATTGAGATAACGAAACAAAATCTACCATGTTGTCAATCGTATAGCATCACTTAAATGACAATAGGCCATCTAGGTAGCTCGTGAACATACCTACAGATACAGTAAAAGTGTAGGTGGTTTGAAGTGCATAGAGGTGACATAGGATAGAGGAGAAGACCATAGACTAAAGGGTACCTACGAAGAAATGGCAGAAAAGGGTTAAGACGAAGAACAGGAAGGATTCTAGAGTTTAGTCTTGTATACTCAACACTTTATACACCCAAAGTTCGTAGAAATGGGTTGACGGGTAAAGGGTTGTTTGGATGTTTGTACAAACACAATATGTTTCATCACAATCTATTTATAAGGTTAAGGTTTAAGACCTCGTTTGACATTCATGTATTAAAAATACTTTATTTTTAAAACAAATCGATTTTCTACTTTTTTGTGGAAAGGTAAATATTTACCACAGAAATCATTGTCAACATATTTGGTGTAACTGTTAATTGAACTAAGAATATGCGGCACAAATTGAATTAATAATTTAAGTGTCTACTATATCTCTATCTCAAAAACATAAGCATATTCCTGCAGTTACGTTATGTCTGAATTAATGGAAGTATGTGACCGTCGTAAGTTACATATTCCACGTTTTCTCCTCGATATTTTCATTTCTGCAATCTACCTTACCTTCTTATCTTACCAAATTATCCTAATTCTAAATTAGGTGCTTTTGGCTATAGATCATGTCATTAATCCCTTTTTTGCTTGTGCCTTAAGATCTAATCATCTTTGTTTATGTATCTACAACCTGATGCTAGGTATATCCATTTTCTAGAAGGCGTTTTATCGAAAAATGAACTCATGTGAAAAAGTCCATTTCCCTGCAAAAAGTTTACAAGCATATTTCCTCTACTGTTTCTTTCTCAATAGCTAAATCTCCCGATTTCCACTAAAATAATTGAACTTTCTTTTATTGCCGTAAATTATATTTCATCATCCCTCATAAATGTAAACGTGAAAAAGGGACTAAGTTTGTCAACAAGAACAAGAAGTTTTTTTAGTTTCTACGATAAAAGAATTGAAATTTAAATTAATGTCAAATTTTAATAAAGTTTTTAATACTGTTAAATTCTAATAAAGTTTTTTAAAATTTCCATTGTTTAAAAATACACAAATTTCACTTGCTTACTTAATCTTTAACTTCAAATGTCTTAATTTTTTATCAGTTTCACATTGATACAGGTATTATAGTGTCCCGCGAGCGAGTACTTCACACACTATCAAATTCTGCAACAAACTTAATTGAAACATCTCATCGATTTACGTTGTCAAAAATGGAGTTTTAATATGATATGTTATTGTACAGTCTGTAAAATTTAAAAGTGGACACATAACTCTAGTGTTTGAGTTTAAGTTCCATTACAGCGTTCCATTAACTTTTCAAGAGTATTTGGATAACGACTACCTTTAAAATCGAGCTTTGTAATGATAATGTGTTTATTAATTTTTAAAATTTTTGAAAGCAGACACAACTTTTACGTAACGTTGGTCTTATTTTTCTTCGTACATTAAATTTAATGACAAAGTTCCAGCTGTTTTTAAAGTTTTACTATTAACTTTAGAAAGGGCTGGAAATGTCACTAAAATGTTCGCATACATTGTATACGTGCAAGTATAATATTCTTATATATATGATGAAAAATATGAATATGTATAATTATTCTGAGTATCCATTTACACTAATGAAACCTGTTACGTTAATTGTTGAGCTTTAATTTACACAGACATTAAACGGAAAATCTTATTGGGTTTAGTAATTTTACTTACGATATGTTTACGTCCCATATAGGAGGTAACTATTGTACTTTAATTTAATATATATACATAGTAACTTTCTGTATTAGGCAGAACAGCGTTTTTTATTGGTATGAACTAGTAATAGCTTTCGCTGTTTACGATTTTGCCCTTATGTCCCAGTTTTGGGTCATGATAAAGTAGTTATTTCTTAGTGAATAATTATGAGAAATAAATGGGATACGAAGGAGAGCATATAGGATGATTGATTTTTGTTATAGTTTGATGTTCTTTTTCTATTCAACATTTCAAAAACGAGAAAATTTGAAAGGAGACGCTAGTGACTTCTTAATTCTGAGTGAAACTGTACGTACAAAAATGCTCCTGTTTTTGTCAACTACTTGGTCTGCTTAAACGAGCTATTTATTTTCCGTTATATTTCCTTTGTTATAAAAATGTGAGTTGTTTCGCGAACCTTCAGCATTCGATTGAAAATTTCCTGCGAAATTTTTGACGTTAAATGTTCAGTATTTTATATAAATAAATTTAGGCATCATTACGGATAAATGCGAAAAATAAACTCAAATAAAATGCTTTAACCAAATCAACTGAATGACTTAACGAAAGTTTTATGGAATAAGAAAATTAAAAGCACAAGAGTTTTTGAAAATAAATAAAGTACGATATAAAAAAGAAAATGGAAAATCCCGGTAGTGATTATTCCGATAAATAAATTTACTTGCATCAAAAACACAGTGGTATCTAATAATACTTTTAATGAAATTTCATGTTTTGGTTTATTGAACTGAATACACTGTATTTCATATAGGAAAAGAAGAGAAATGCGGCGCGAAACAAATCCGAACAAAGCAACAAATAGATCGTTTGTGCTTGGTGTATGTATTCAGTATCTAACGACAAGTACGATATAAAAAAAGAAAATGGAAAATCCCGGCAGTGATTATTTCGATAACTAAATTTACCTGCATCAAAAACACAGTGGTATCTAATAATACTTTTAATGAAATTTCATGTTTTGGTATATTGAACTGAATACACTGTATTTCATATAGGAAAAGAAGGGAAATGCAGCGCGAAACAAATCCGAACAAAGCAACAAATAGATCATTTGTGCTTGGTGTACTCGTATGTATTCAGTATCTAACTACAAGAGAAACGAAAATAAGTGATCGCTCTCTATAGAAAAGGTGAGTTTTCTCCGTTTGTAAAAAAATAATAAGGTAATGCAAATTGCATGATACTTGTCGAACTATTTTTTTTATTTCATTAAAACCGGCGTTCCTTTTTTCCAAATATAATTTTTTTTCAAAATATCTAAGAATTGTTTGTGCGTTATTTTCATAATTAAGCCATTCTAAATAATGATAAGATAATCTGTCAAGCACGAGTGATCCACGAGGATTTCGTACACGTTTAGGCATTTATAAATATTTGATGGTACATAATATTCCTATTACAGTATTTAAACAATTCTAATTTTTTAGTACACAAATATATTGTCTACCATATTTTTCGAAGGCGCATATTTAAATAAATATTTTTTATGTAATATAACTACAAATTAACGATTTTCGGATCTTTTGTTTACTTGTGCTATAAGATCTTCCTTCTTGCCAAATTTAATGATACCAGGTCAACGGAAAGTATCTTATAGCTTGTGATTTATTGGCGAGTGTCAAAATATGCGGCATATCCGGAATGAAAATATATTGCGCGTTGTTTCTTTGACAAGCTCATATTTAAAATTATATATTTTTTGTACAATAGAACTAAAAATTAACGTTTTTCGGATTTTTTCCTTTACTTATACTGTGAGACTTTACTTTTTGTTAAATTTCATGATTCTGGATCAAAGGGAAGTACTCTATCGGTTTTGATTTATTTGAGAGTGTCAAAAAATGCGGCATAAATGGTCATATTTTGATTTCCTTTATTGTGTTGACTTAGGAGCTTGATTTTTACTGCTCCAAGGGACCGCAGACCCAAGTAATTCATGTTAATTTTAACTTGATATCTCCACACGTTTTTGTGAAAAAGGGTTCTGATAGACAGACAGACTGACAATGAAGTGATCCTGTAAGGGTTCCTTTTTTCCATTCAAGTTACGAACCCTAAAACTGAATGTGTAAACATTAATTACACTTTAATGAAATTTGCAAAGAAAAGTTATTTGTTTTCAAAATTATGTCCAAACATAACGAAATGTTTGTACCAATTCAATCCTGTAATCTTCATTTGCTTGTAAAGTGATAAGGTACTTGTAGGGACTCGTATGGTATTCTACTCGTAAATACGATACTATACGAATGGCATAGCATAGTATGCCTTACTGGTGATTATCGTCAGATATTTGTTATAGGTTTGATAACGAAAATTTCCAAAATTGACTACTATCCATGGATTTTAGTAATCGTTTTTACGATTAAAAATGCTGCAGGCGGTGGGTACTATAAATCTCAATATTAACGAAGACAAATAAAAAAGTAAAGTTTCAGGTTAAAGATTGATTAATGTTAATAGTATTTATTATATTTGTTATTTTCTTTAAGAGCCGTAATTACTCATTTTCTCTTAACCGATTTACCAAAATATACAAATGCAATCTTCTTCTTGGTCATATGATGGCTTTGAAATTACTTATTAATAGGTAGACGCAGGAAGGAATATAGGTCCAGCTATACCTCGTAATAGATTACTCTTCTTTTCGACTTACGCATTCGGGTATTAGACGTAAGAATATAACTTTAGTGGCTTATTTATTTGTAATGATTACGCAAGTAAAATCCAAAATGATTGAGAAAATTATGAATCGTCATTCTAATTAAAACTAAACTGAACCTTTGCATAAAAGATTGCAAAAAAGTTAGTTCTTGTGACAAATGTAATATTAAAACTAATAATTGTTTGAATAAAACGGAAATTTCTAATTTCAAAGGCTCTTAATTTTCAAAGGCTTTACATCTAATTATGAAAAGTGTGAAAATCAAAGAAAAATGTTGAGAAATTTTATATTTATACCCACCCTTCTAAATTGTGAATGGATGGTTTAGTCGAGATGTTTTCAAAAATATTTAATATTTACTAGAAAGTTCATATGAAATAAGGCCAAACACTCAATACTCATAGCTCAAACGAATAGCTAAGGTGAGGAGATAAATTACCTCTAAACTTACTAACGCATGAGATAATTGAATACAAATATATATTTTCTATATCTAGAATGAATTATTTACTGGAATAGAAAGTGTAAGAAGGTAAAGTGTTACTGTACATACATGTAGGAATATAATTAATTATGCAAGAATAAAAAAGACATGCTAATAGAAATGTTATAAAATGTAATGTTGGATAGTAATATATTAATCAGTTGATAGTTGTGTAATGAAACCATGAGGTAAAAAAAGTGCACTTTAGTAAAAGTAAATTCCTACTGTTTTCCGTCATTTAATTTCCTGGTTTTAATTAGTTAAACTTGGTTTTAGGTAGTTAGAAAGGTCATTCGCTGTTTCTATTTAAATTAAATTTATAATTTGTATATTGGGCTTTAGTCAGCGTGGTTTGACTCGATTTAATATACTCGTAATGAATGTGTTAGCAGCAGTTCAATTCGTTGCAGTATGCGGTTTCCAATGCCGTCACCGCGCTTGCAATTAGCGCTCAGTGGCTGGCCAGTGCGTGCGGCTAGCGGTGGCTTTCAGGACTTCGCCATCGATGGCTTTATTTGGCTTATTAAGAAGAATTTCTTTGTAATTGCTATTCTATTAAAGTAGTTTAGATTAGCTGCAGTTCGAAAATGTCTTAAACGTTGTATAAACTTATATTCTTTCCATTAGTTTGTCGCAAGAGAGAAAATGTTTTCCACAAAAAATTAAAATGGGAAAAAACCTTCCCACTTATGAATAACATGATTTCAGCTTAATTTTACTTTAATGCAAATTTGAAGAAAAAAAACTTAGCAGTTTGATAATAATATTTTGTGAGAAAATTATTTATAGGGGGAAAAAAAAATAAAAAAATCCAGGAAGCATGATTTGAGTGCATGCAAAAACGAAGTTTTATTGAATAACGTTGTTGAGTACAAGTATACTCGTAGCTTGTTACTATTATGCTTGCTTTATATAATTATTAAGAAATATCAATATAATTTCTTGCCTTATATATAAATAAATTATTTAGTATGTCTTTCACAGATGTGATAAACACACATTTTAACATGATTTATATGATCTTTTTACAGACGCAACTACATGTTATAAATTGGTCGACTATTGCTCATAAACTAGTAGAGTCTATATAATGATATTTTTTCTTTCATTTTTATTATGTATGCTACCACTTGGAATACTTTTTAACTGTTAAAATAGCAGTTTAGCTGCATGGGATGGGTATACGGATCCGTCTAAAAAGTGTTCATAAATACACCAATATTTTTGAAAACCTATTCAAAAATACCCTTCACAATGTGGTGTGTGAATAAAATCATATCCTAAATTACTACAGGGGAAATAACCTGAAAAAAGTTTTAAACATTTTATTTCTTATTTTTGTAGGTGCCAAATTTCAACTTTGTGCAGTTTCTGTGGCATAGAGATAGAGAGAAGAACATGGCAAAACTATAAGATTTCCTAGTTTGGCTATCGAATTACGGAAATCTGATAAGAATATCCTATTTTATAATTGTTCCATATGGGTACCATTTCAAAACTGTATGTTTTTATAACCTCTAAGACCTGTAAATCTAAAGCAATGTAAACTTATTATGAGTGTTTCTAACGGGTTCTTGCCCATTTTTTGAATCAACATGATCTTTTAGTTATATCTTTTTTATACGTACAATGGTCTTAAAATTTAAAAAAAATATTGTAATGAAGTAAAAATATACATGCACGTGGGATTTCGTTTATTCAATTTTTACTAAATCCTAAAAATATTAAACCGCGTTACTTAGATTGTAGATTCAATGGCATCGTTTTATACAAGTACACTGCTTGCCGTGGCGAAATTCTATACTGTGGCGAAGACAGACGAAACCGAATGAAACGCCAGACGGTCCCATGGAGATTGAACTTTATAAATAAAAGAGTCCACGTAACGAGCTGTCTGATCTGACTTCATTTACATTATTAATAGCGACTTTGATTCTATCTCAGGCGTACGTTGGGTCATGGAATGTCTCACGCTGATAAATGAGAACGTTTGCTAGAAGAATTCGTTGATAATACGGTAGCTTTTACTTGTGTATGGGGAATGGTGTAGGTATTACAAACAGTAATAAAAAAGATTACAAATCATATTACAGGTACTATTTTTGAAATGTTCTTACAGTTCGGAACGAAACTCTAGAAATATGGAACAAAAATTTACACGATTTTCTTAATTGCACATTAATAGACGCAAAGTAGTTTTTGAAAAATCCTAATATATAGCTAGTCATAAAAACAATATTTAAACATTTAAATTAAATATTTTAATTAAATTATACTAAACTGTTTAGTTTTTGATTGCTCTACTCATTTGCTACAATAATTTCGCTGAATCTTTTAGATAATTTCAAAAGTATTTACGGGCAACGCAGGCGAACAATTTTCGTAGGCGGTGAGTCGGTGGTCGACTTTTGTAATACAAGGGTGGTGAACGACTTCCCACCGATTTACCTCACAAGTCTGCCCTTTTAATTATCGTTCAAACATTCGGTCGTATGTTGTATCATTTTCTTCGTCAGTGCGTTCTAATTTGTAACGTTAGGAGCAAGGGAGGGATCACAGTTGATTAAATTTTAGTGGGATTGAT
This sequence comes from Druceiella hillmani, assembly GCA_039881145.1. Classification (NCBI taxonomy): domain Eukaryota; kingdom Metazoa; phylum Arthropoda; class Insecta; order Lepidoptera; family Hepialidae; genus Druceiella; species Druceiella hillmani. Next base: position 7,920,323 of record JAYKKI010000055.1, read on the forward strand.
TTTTGTGGGCTGTTATATAAGATTCGTGCACGTATTGCACATTAATGTTTTATATTGAAACAAACAGTAACTTTTGGAAACAATTAAGATTTATAGTTTCATTTAGATGTTTCATAACTTTTAGAAGGTTAACAAGTTTGACAATTTCATTAGCGTGATTTTTTTTCCTCGACTGTAGCGAGCCAGAATTGGTACAGTGTTTTTAACAGTGGAATGGGTAAAACATGTTATTCAACATCAAATGTTCTAATTTCTCCGATTATTGTCCGACCGATTTTTGTTGATCGCCTGCAATTTGTGTTAATATATATATATGGAAACATAGAGAAACTCTTAAAAATATTAATATTCATAGTTTCACCATAAGTTTGCAAATTACGTTTGCAGATTTTTTTTTTGTTCGACTATAGTAAGTCAGAATGAGTATTGTGTTTGAAAGTCTGTAGGTCTATGTCTATATGGTGTCAAAGAATAAAAAAAAATATTTTCATATTAATACATTTAGTGCACACTAATTGACGTCACTTTCAGTCGATATGTCTTGGGACCGCTTCTCGGGAAGCCGCGTGCTTGAATATGGATGCACGGGAATGTATAGTTCGTTGCTGTATACTTATATGTTCGTTGTTGCTATTATATACACACACATGCATATATATATATATATATATATATATATATATATATTTATATATATATATATTATATATATATATATATATATATATATATATATATATTTATATATGTCTATTATTCATAAAGGTGATTCTGTGTATTAAACTAAGTATAAAATGTTAAGTATTTATATGTAGTGTCTCAATCATTTATAAAGAAATGTCTATCAAAATTGAGACTTTTTTTTTATAGAAAAAGGCGTAAAATATACTCAGTTTCATGTAAAAAAATTAATAATAGGCATGTTCTTTATTATAATGTGTGCTGTATATGTTTATCAGGTGTCCCTTATATGATTAAAATTTTTTTTCAAAATTTGAGTATTCTTTTTGTATTTGATAAATATTTTTGTATTCCTAAAACATAGTTTAGGAATACAAAAATATTTTTGTATTCCTAAACTATGTTTTAGGAATAAAAATATGTTTTGTATTCCTAAAACATATTTTTGTATTCCTAAAACATAGTTTAATGTAAAGTTTTATATGATGATGGGAATCCGTACTGACTCGTGCTGAAAGTGTTGTTTAGAAGTTTATATGAAAAAAATTTTCAAATTATGTGGTTGTACCAATGATTGCATTAAATGGGAAATAAACGTTAAGGAGCATCGAATTATTAATTACTTTTATTAAAACCAATTTATGCTATTTTCAAAAATACCAATCTATTACAAATATTTTCTTTTTAAAGTATTTTTGCATTCAGAAGACAGAGCTTCTTGTGCTCTTGCATGCAATGTAGCGGAAATTGTTTTCGCTTTTCCTCTGCAGTGATCAATCCGTGAAAATGTTGCATCAGCTTAACTGTCCTTCCTGTAGTGTAATGGGCCTCCTGTATCCTCTGGGCTTAGAAATAGCCTGGATTTTTCTTCCACAAAGAAACATTTTCTTGCAATAAAGTGTCATTGATCTTCATGCGTAAAAATAAGTTTATACTCTTTTTCGATACAAGTCGTCCAAAGATTTTTCTGAAACAAAAACTAAAAGATAAGTTTAACTATGATTGATATTTATTTAAGACAAGATTTAACAAAAAAGTGAATACAATAGAACTTCACGATACAAAGAGTTTAATATTTCTTTGTTAGATGGATTGTGTCTCATTCCAACATCATATGATTTCTCACTTTCTTAATTGGAAACCATTCTCATTTTTGTCTGGTAATCAACTTCCTTATCGAAACAAGTGTTGGCAGAAATTGTTCAAAACTGCTTTTGGAATAGACTTGTCAATTTCTTGGTATTTGTTTAAAGCTTTCATATAAAATAAAATCTTGATTTTGGCGCTTTTAATACTAAACTACATCTAAGCCAGGGTTAACGCTAGGATTGATTTTGAACTGAAGTTGTAATAAACTTATTTTCAAGCTATCAATTTCGCATGGTACCAAGAGACCTAATTTCAATTTTAGTTCATAATATCCACCCAAAAATATTAAGTACAATTCGACAACTTCGGGGTAGTCTGTCTCAAAATTTTTTTCATTTAATTGTATCTTTACGAAATTAGATACAAGTTTGAACAATGTTTTGTTTAATATTTTTCCAATTGTCCTTATTTTTTTTAAAGTGAGGTATATCTGGGTCACTGATAACTTGAGAAATTTTTGTTTTACAACATATAGTTTTGATTTTAAGAACACTCAAGCTCTTTTAATGGAGTTTGCGTGTTTTTTCCCCGTATTGGAAGCCGTCGTACGAAGCACATAATCTATGACTTGTCACTAAGATCCCAATCTTCAAGTACTTTTGAAACAGTTAAAACTTGTTTTTGTCCCGACGTACTGTTTAGTTTTGGTACAGTGAGAAATTGCTCTTTGTTTTCATAAGTAATAACTTCTGACGTCGAAACCAAGTAATAATTTACCACCCCAGTGGACTGTCATGATTTCGAGAATATTATTCTGAAAATCAGTTTTTATAGCCTCTGCTCTCACCTTTCTTGTCTGTTTTCGAACACGTTTTATTGATGATTTATTTATTGGAAATTCGTCAACATAGAGACGCTTTACTTCTATTGTAGCCAAAAGAACGAAAAGACATTTTCTTATTCTTAATTGATATCTATCTAAAGCTGCAGCTAATTTGGCGTAATAAAATCTTTCCTATCTCTTTTCATAGAATTTGAAACATTGTCGCGATTTCATGCAAAAAAGCTCGTTTAGATTTTGGATAGAACTACTGGATAATAGGCAACATTACTATTAAGCTTGAGATGACAAAATATCATGGGTGGAAGACGAATCAGTGATTAATGAGGGGTGTGTTAATATTTTCTTTTGTTAATAAAAAAAAGAAAATAATTGTTGTAAATTGCGCAAAAATGTATACTATAATGATTAATTAAGTGGGTATGTGCGTTTCGTCTTATTTGACTAGTTTGAAAGTATTTAGAAGCTAGTCGTCATTGGTTTCCTTTTTTAGAATAAGCTAAAATTTATTTTAAGTATTTATTATACCTCAATAAATATAATTAGAGGATATGCATTAATTTTTTTCACATTTAGAAAATAATGGACATCTTAATGTATATATATATATATATATATATATATATATATATATATATATACCCGTCTTTTGCCAAAGACTGGTACCGTTAGTAACGTGTATTTTAGTAAATATTTATTTATTACCTGAATGTTTATGAGAAGATTTTTGAATTGGGATATTTTTTTGAGTCGTTTTTATATTTGTTTCAATCTGTAGCGACCATATTTCTTAAGTTACATGAGTTATATTTTATCTGAATTTCGAATTATCTCAATGTCACATCACAATGAAACTTACAGTGCTAATGCTACTGCTAAAAAACGACACACTTTTAAAAACCAAAATGAAAATGTTTAAAGTATTGAGTGCGTAATAGAGATTGAAGAGTGTTATTTGGATGAAATCATCGGTTAAAAATGACGAAAGCTATTAGGTTATGAAATTAAATTATTATTAGCGGGGCAAATAGAAAATATGAACGCAACATACGCTTTCAACAAGATGACGCTACGTCTCATACTGTCCACGAAATAATAACTTCTAAAAATTGAGTTTGAAAACTTTGTCCTTTTGTGATTAAACATGCTTGGGTTAATCTTATAGGGTAATTTTAATGACGTAATTAAATTAATATACCGCAAACAATTGACTACCTAGAGAATAAAATTACACGCATCATTATACCGCAAACAATTGACTACCTAAAGAATAAAATGACACGCATCATTTGTAACGTTTAACCTACTTTACTGGCTTGTTCACCACCATAATTGAAAATGGAGATCGCGGGTGTGCATCAGTAAAAAAAGACGCAGCGACCATATTCTTAAAATTTGTGATTTCACGGAAAATATCTCAAAATGAAAAATAAAATAAAGTTTTTATTATTCACACAATTTGTTTTATTTAAATTTAAAATATACAAACTTACTGAAAGGCCCGATTATATTTTATAAATATTTTTTTTCATTTATTTCTAAAAAAATTGATGCCTAACTTACAAGTTGCTCCTAAGCGATGGACGTAGTTCATAGTAATAATTAAACTGATTATATTACTGATAACCCCAATATAATTATTTAAGAGTTAGAAAAGTACGATATTATAAGCAACTTTGGTTGGAGTTAAAGTAAATTACATCCTACTATGCTCATTATAAAAAATGAAGGAAACAAATGGAGATAGCAACCGTATATATTTTTCATATAACAATTTATTAGGTTTTTTTTATATTTTCTCCAGCATACAAGCAAATACATAAGTTGCATTATGCAAATACCAGATGATTGCACTGATTTCAAAGTACTATGGATTACAGAGTTGAGCAAAGTTAAAATATACCCACTATCATGAAAATTATGGGAATCTGGCATGACAATTCTTAGCAGCCTGTCCTCTAGCAAGTTTTGATGCTATGATTGTCAAATGTTAAATATTTGTCCATAATTATACCAAGCGATGCTTATAATTGTGTACGAGGGGTACACGCAGATGGGAATTCGTTATTATAGCGTATTTGCTCACTGTAGCTTGTTGCGAAAATTCTATTATAGTAATGAGTCCATATCACTTTGAAACAGTTCTTGATTATAATTCTTCTCTATACCCTAGAATAGTCTCAAATAATCGGCAAACATAAGGCAATAGAAACTTATAACTTACTATCTTTGTCGAATCCAGATTGGGTAATATAAGATAGTGATTTAAAAGCTCATATATTGTTTTTGATCCTGAAATTATTTGGTAAAAATTTTTATCAGAGCGAAAAGTATATAAGTTTCCAATAATTTTACTGGGATAATCCCATTGTCGACCCGGTTAAATGTTAACATGTATTTGCCGAGTTAATTATTCACTTTAGTATATTTTTGAAAATATTTTTTGGTTGAGATAATCAGTTTAATTTAAACAAACTTTCTCTTTATTGTTATTGAAATACTAAAATTATTACAAATGGGGAATGCATTTTTGACTTAGATCGTATCATCTGGACATCACATGGTTTTAATCCGCAGGATTGCACGCACCGAAAGTTGATGTAACGAAAATTGTCTTGTTTATCACCACTTGCTTCCGGAAAACTGTAAATGATAATTTCGATGTTCTGATATTGTTATGTAAGTCAAAGCTCTAGCTAAATAGCACAATTAATTTGACATTGTTACTTCTCTACATTGGAGCATCGTGTATTAGCATTCAATTACGCGTACTCAATACACTTGGGAACGCCGTAGCGAGTGAACGGTTTCACAAACTTAAGATTAGGTATTTTCATAAACCGACTAACAAGTATAAGTATAATAATGAAAGAAATGGAAAAATATATATACTAACCGGCTAAGCCTTATACGATGACGAAGTTCTGACTTATCAGTACTGGTGTACCGATAAGTCAATAAAATAATTTCCATCATATTCAGCTCCACAATTGAGAGACACAACTGTGTCTCTCAAATATAGAGCGCAAAATGAGAAAAGGGAATAAGAAAAATTATTGTGTTCGGGAAGTAGAATTAAGTTAGCGATTAAGGAGCAAACAAACAAATTGCGTTGTACATTGGTTTTCATTTATTTTGTCGCGGGCAATCGTTGCCACGTCCAAAACACTCGCTAGTGTGTAAATAATATTGTTTTGTTAACTGAACTAGCAACATAAATCAAGTTGGGAAAATATTACTCTTCCATACTGTTCATACTGTTCTATACTTCCAACTGTAATAACTTAGAGTTAACTTCGACAGGGGAAGTTTTATTTATGTGAAATTCAAACATTAAATATCAAGTACATTCGATTTTGTAGTCAAGAAATGTTATATTTCATCCATTTTAAACTAACGGCTGCAGATGCCTTTCTTTTGTGATGATTTATTGACAATTAAATGAAACTACGTGATGTATTATTTCTACTTTCTTTAAGTTCTTTACTACTAGTTCTTTACCATTATTTTCTGTACAAAGGGATAGTAAAAGCTTTAAGTATTTTCTTAAGCATATATTAAACAATTTCAAGAAAACAATTTCAGGACCCTTATAAGATCAGTTAAGTTTGTCTGTCTTTCAAAACCATTTTTTTTCATAAATTACTTGACATAGAAATTTGAAATTTAGTACATTTATAAAACATAAAAACTCGCATAAATCTCAAAAGCTCACACTTGAAAATATTTATAGTGAATTTTTTAGGGGGCCAATAAATTATTCAATTTCTTTGATTCCATACATAGTGTGGGGTGTCGTTTAAAAAGGTTAATAATATATATGTACTATGTATTTTATAATTTTAGATGGTATATTTTCAGAGATGTACTTAACAATGTGTAAAAAATGTATTCCCGCCCCCTTTATTTCTCAACCTAAAACTATGAAAGAATTAAGTTTTTGAAACCTAGGTAAAGTTTGTAGGAAAACTGTAGCGATTATCCTATGTTTGTAATTTTTGAAGTAAACTTCATGTTTCAATGCATTTGAAAAATTTACGAGCCTTTAAATTTATGTTGTGAAAAATTAATATTTGTAAACCATTTTATAGAAATACTATGTATCCGCAAATGATTATAAATGTCTCAATGTGTGAAAAACTCTCGTACATTGAGTTATGACCAGTTTTCAGTTAAACGAGTGCTTGAAGGGTTTATAGTTCAGGGCAGCAATAATTGGTCCGACAATAATCGGTAAAACAGGATGTACGGTATTTAATATACACTAATACACAATTTCTCAAAAAGTTGGTCCAGAAGTCAGAAATTGAGGGGAAATTGGTCCAAAAACTGAAAAAAATTGGGGGACTCTAGTCGACTGCCACTGATCCAAACGTTTTGAGTAAAAACACGCTAACAGTGAAAAGGAAAGAACGCACGACTAGGCATATTGCAGATATTCGCATTTGCAATCGCGGAATTATTGCATTGATTTTAGTATTCTCATCTGTATCAGCATCTGCAATAAGTCAATGCGGAGCTTAGGCGGTTACGGATGTGTGCAAGCTATGAAAAGAATTATAAAGAGGCGTAGCGAGGCTAGCGAGCAAGCTAGACATCTGCTGCGGGTGCATTCTGTATCGGTAGTAGGTTAGCTGATAACCAATAAAAATCATAATTTCAGTCGATCACACGCCGCGTTCGCAAGCTGATAAGACCAAATGAGTTTTTGTTAATATAAGGTATTAAGTATTGTTAATGATGTGTACAGGTTTATTTAGGTTTAGTTAGATTATAGTTTTAGGCGGGTTATAAGTGGAAGTTTTAAATTATAATATTGTTTGACTTTTTTGTCGTTGATTGATAATAAATATAAAGAAGTGAATCTACATAACTACAGTATCATCACTGGCGCAAAGTGTAACTTGGTCTTATTTTAAACTAGTTGAGCATGATCGAGATAAGGCTCATGGTAAAATATGCAATAAAATATATTCCCACAGGGGCTGCACAGCGACGTTTTTGAAGAATCATCTGCAACCGATGCATCCGGGTGAGTTTAATCTATTTAGTTCTGATAATAACCAAAAACTATTGCAGGAAGAAAGATGAGCCAGGTAAGTTTTACGATATTAAGTTACTAGTATCGCTTGATTCATAAATTTGTTTTTAAACTTATTGCTTGCTACCACCACTAGCTACTCTGGGAAAGTTGCTGTACTTTACCTACAGTCAGTGAGAAAATTCAATTAGGTTTATTATTTTTCTGTCATAAATTGGTTCTCAAATAATTTATTTTATAAATAATTCAAATTCAATTATAGCTTTTGTAGCGATATTACAACATCGAACTTGGAAATATTGATAAAAATGACGATCAAATATAGTTTCTGTTATTTCTTTTAAGTCTAAAAATATACTTTTTCTTATTGTTAGTTATATAGAAAATATTTAATTTTTTTACTATATCGCAATGATGTAAGACGTATCATAAAACATTATTTGAAGGGTTGAGACTTTTATAATTATTACGTCCGCAATGAACTGTATTGAAAAGGCTAATGAATCGATGGAAAGATTTATTCGATTATATTTCTATTACTATGGACATTTGACAGGTAAGTCAGTCTAAGTCAAAATGCATTAGAGCTCTAGTAGAGATTAAGATAAAGAATCTATTCGGAAACTAAGCAGCTCTCAGATTTTCATATCATCTGTGGTTCCAAGAACTCAAATCCTTAGAAAAAAGTATATGACTATTTAAAAAGAGCATCTGAGAAACAGACTCGGACCTGAAAAGGCAGAAAAATGGCTGTTTATTAAATATAATTCACCAGTTTTAAAAGAAGTTATAATTCATCAGTTTGAAATTTCAGTAGTGAAAAGTAGTAGAGTTGGAACCAAGCTGTGCTTTAGACATTATCCGATAGTCTCTGAATGTGCCGAAAATTAAGAAAAATCTTTGAGACAGTTTGTTAGAGATAAAGAAAAAAATATGACTGGCAAAAAAGATATCGACATAAACGTTATAAATATATATAGTTGCTTTGACAAAAAAGTGACTTGACAACTACTGGCATATTAGTTGCTTTAACACAAAAAGTGGCTTGACAACTAAAATTATTTTTTTATCAAAATCTGCCAAGTGTATATAAACCGCTAAAGAAAGAAGCGATCTAATTACAACCTTCATTAAGTTGAGTCAAAACAACCCCGCAACCTCCGTAATTAGAGCGGTTAAGATGTTATAAATTAGCGGGTAATCCAATTTGACATAGTCATAGTCACGAAGTGTGCTCGAAGAGTTGGAACCTGAAATTTAAAAAAGCAACGTTCAAGAATGTTATTCTAAATAACATCTGATCACATTTATACGTTCAAAAATATCCTAATGATTAGTGACATTTTCATGAATCGTTAAAAATAATTTTAAGTGATTTGCAAACTGCGGACAAGAAATACATATTTTTATAAATATTTTTTTATACTACTGAAATGTTGATTAACTGATTGATTTTCATAAGGATACAATTAAAGACTAACTCCTGCTACTAGAAATACTATTTTTATTAACCTGTTTTTATACCTAAGCCTCAATTTTCTCTTTGAAAAAAACTTTACACTCGAATCCATATCCGCATCCACGGACGTGAGTCTTACAACATTTGCATCCGCTTCCCGTCTGCGGATGTCAAAAATCCTGCTTTCGAAATATTTCTATAACTAAAGGGTGCGGACGGAGATGGGTGACATTTGGTAGGCCGCGCGGCGGTGGACGCTTCTTAATATATTTTTGGTTCGATGGAAAGTACGAAAACCGAATTTGTAGACAATTGTATTTGGCGAGGGACAACTCACCACAAAATTTTGCAGTTGCGACACACCGGATATTATAGTTGTTCGACTTCGTAGGGCGCATGGTTTAGTTTCAGCGGGAGTTCAACAATTATGAATAATAACTTTTGTTTTTAGTAAATTAGGTTTTGAAAAATATTACGATAATGACTTAAGTTATTGTCGTATAGTTATACATATGGGCTGAAAATCGATTATTTTTTTAAACTTCGATAAGAATTGAAGACTTGTTCCCGCAGATTACTATTTACCTTTTTTATTTAGCTTCGAACACTTTAACTCTTCCCAATTATAGGATCCACTTATTTTTAATTAATAATTACTTGGAGATTACTTTATCAGTTCCGAAAATTTTGTTATTCAGTGTAACCTGTAATATTATGAAATGTTTGTGTTTCAAATGTCATAGTACAAAATGAATGGCTTTGGAATAATACAAACACTGTTTGTTCTATTCCAAATCCATTCATTTTGTACTATGACATTTGTTATGTATGTGGAAAAATGCACTTTCATTTTTCCATAAAAAATTTCTTCGCAAGTTGATTTTTTCGTAAAATAATGCTTGCTTGCCTTCGAATTTAAAATTGGAAATTTTTTGTTCATATCACTTCAATATATTTATTTTACCAAATCATATTACTTCCAGAAATATAAACCTTTCAATAGCTTTTCCGAAATTAAATACCACTAACAAGCTAACGATTGGCGAAGTGCTGACATGACGTTTTATCCGTAATTTTCATTGTACAAATTATTCGTAAAGTTAATACGCACAAGAAAAGAAACAAAAAAATAAGTTAATTAAAAAATGGTAAAATATTTAATTTTTTATTACTTTTAATATTCAGAATAATAGGCCGAATTATGTTGTAAGGAAAAATACACATGTATTTTAACTTTTACAAATTACTTAAGTGTAAAAATGTCGGTTTTCTTATAAAACGTTGTAATTTAATAAGCGCTTTATATATTTTCCAAGTTCACGTACAGGTTCAGTTCAGTGGTTTGTGATAGTTTAGAAATTCCTGTAGACTATAATATAATATCTTTCAAGAATACAGGGATCAAGTGTTAGTACATTTTCATAGGACTATTTATATGAATAAAGGATATTTAGACCATGTTTCTGCATTCAAAGTTTCCATTATATTAGTTACAACAAGTAAATCTACGTGTCTCAAAATCAATACTGCTATACAGGTGTCATAAAAAACGGGTTATATTATAGGCGATTCTATGCATCAAACTGAATAAAAAATGTTATGGGACTGTGTAAAATTTCTCAACCATTTCTGAAAAAAAAATTCCTTTGAAAGCTGCGAAAAAAATATGTTTTTTTTACAGAAACATGCTAAGTTTGATGCACATAATTATTTATATGACTGATAGACATCGAAAATTGTTGTATAGTAGTACCTGTTTATTATCATCATTGTATTTAATATTACTTTAAAATAAGAACTACAAAAACAAGAGATGAATGTAAATGCATAGAGCTCGGAAGTAATTATTATGAGAAATAGGAATAATTTTGACGATCATTTTTATTTTTTGCTTTACTGTCACATATTATTGTGACGTTCCATTCAAAGCACGGGAAGTAATCAGAATATTCTAATGCTATATATTTTTATATTAAAATGATATAACTTTTTATTGTCAAAAAAGAATGAGAGGTGTCGTGGGACACCCGGTTGGAATGGAGGAATGGAGGAATGAAGGTATCCTTTACATTTTGACGCATTGTTTATATATATATATATATATATATATATATATATATATATATATATATATATATATTACATAAAAATATTTCAGTTTAATAAAACATTCTTAATTATAAATTATAGAAAAATGTTAATGGCAATGAAGCGATCCGAGCAACATCTTTTATTTAAACAAAACTTGTCATATGTTGCTGCAAACTACATTTGTTGTGTTATATTTTTACTAATTCTTTTATCAAAGAGATGCAACTTTTCTAAAACAACAAATCAGACGTATTGTTATAAAATTACTTATATTGAAAATTAGTGCATTGACAGATGACAATGTCAGTTGATACTTTCTTGCCTTACTTTATTGTGCACAGTGCACAATGAAGTAATAACGTTCATTCAACATTATTTTTTTAGTTTTTTTATTACTCCGTAATGTTATAGCACTGCTTATGTTTAAATATTTATTAATAATTTGATAAAGTGCATGATTTTTCAAACAAATCGACATAGAAGTCAAACTGTCTTTTCCTAAAATTTTCATCGGTTGCCTATCTATCTGCTTGTCTGTTTTTAGAGTCACGTAAAAACTACTGTACACCGATTTCAATGGAGTTTTTCCTACAATGGTACTGCGGGTTCAGAAAATACTTACTATTTGTCCCTAAGGAATATTAGGTTTTAAATTGAATTCACATTATAAGCACTCAGGCAGCAAGAACCGTGCATGAGAGCTTTCCATAATAGACGAATGGAAATTGTCGAAACTTTTCCAGTTATTTATAGGAAAGTATACTATACTTTTATTCCAGTCAAGGTTATTTTTGAGACGAAATCTTTAACATTGGAAAAAAGTTTCCACCGCATTAGAGCCGACAGCCGTGGTTTAAGGCTAGGTAGAAATAAAGTTACGTATATTTTTTCTAAATAACGTTTAGATGTCGGTGAAAAAGCATTTGAGGCTAAATTTGCCAATAAATGCCCAAGCTTGCCGTATAAGTTTTATTGTTTGGAATAAACAGAGTTTTGCCAATTAAAACACCCATTAATTGTTACGTTTGTGGAAATAGAACAGTTCATTAAATTCGGAAAATATTGTGAAAGTATTCTCGGTTCATAAATGCATTGGTATTCTTAGAATTTAATTATCGTAAATTAAGACTAAGTGCTCACTAGTCTTAACTGCCAATCGATACTTGAAATTGTTAATTCTATTACAGGAGACAATTGGAAGGACAAAACCAAGGTAAGCGTTTAGACCGTATTGAAATGAAATGGGATTTAGAATCAAAATTACTAATCTTATTATTATGACATGTAGGGAGCAAATGAATAAGGTTATGGTGCTCCATATTGCTTAAGATATCATGTTGTTTACAAAGAAATATTATCGTTCCGAAGATAGCGTTTGTATTATGTGGACGTGACTTTATAAAGGATATATCAATAGAAATAACTACCCTAAGGTGGTCGTTGATGAGTTTTAGTGGGCCAGCAGGATCAAAGTGTATACCAGGACCATTGTTTGTCGGTTGTGTAAAATCGGCATGTGCCAGGATGATGGCAATGTAACACGTGTAAAATATAATTATCCGGATAATTAGTTATACAAGTTGAATAAAAGATTAAAATTACGTACGTACACGATAAAATGGTAAATGTAACCTTGTAGATAAATTCGTGAATAAAATGACCTAAAAAATAAATAAAAAGTAGTATTTAATATGCGGTATCATTATTTATTCTTGGTAGCTTTACTTCGTCATAGTGACTAACAACGTGGCGACTGTTTGTCAATAAAGATAAGGAATTTTATTCATTTAGTTTAACAAATTTATAGGGTCCCTTTTCTTCCAATTTTTGAATATTTTTGTGGGTTTTCTCATTAGATTACTTAAGACGGTGTTGTAGCATTTATATATAGTCGGGGTGAGTAGCGTCAGGGGTAAAGTCGTAAAAAAATTATCGATAATTGCTTATGACCGAATAATAGGTCGTAAGGAGATCAGTAGGAACAATAGTTTAGTTAATTTATATGCTAGCATCATAATATGAACATATGTGTATCAATTGTCTTGATTATCATTAAGAAATGATTTTAATTATTCCTCGAGGGTGGAATGGTTATGCTCTAAAACGCCTTGAGTTTGAAGGTGATATGGCAAAGCCCATAGTTGTTGTCTTTTTAGAAAATCACCAGTTCTTTTAAAAACATTCGATGTGAAGTTGGTTCTATGATCGGTAAGAACGTTTTGGGTATACCAAATAAAGATATAAAATGTATTAAGCACTCACTGGTTTCTTCAGCCGCAGTGCTTTGAGTAGGATAGGTAGCTGAACATTTTCCAAGGTCGTCTTGTAGTGATGGGATGTATTGAAATTTTGAATCTCTGGATTCAGGAAAAGGTACTGCAATATCAAGGGCTCCTTATTGAAATGGGGCGGTAGATGTGTTTGTGATTTGTATAGGTGAGCGATTTACTTTTCTTAGGGCCTTTTTTACTCGGCACGAAAAACGAGATTTTACATAGGTTTCGGTATCTGTCCCCATGTTTTTTCAATGAAACTGTGCTTTTATTCTATCTTAAATATTCGGAAGGAACCGAGATGTACAGTAATAGAAATGCCATGATTTCATTCAATATTTCGGTATTTCTAGTTTTTATATATGTATATCTTTACGTCAGTGTGTGGAATAAATATGAGATAATGTATATTTTTAAATACGAGTGTTTATTGACAGGGTTTCTAAAATTTGAAATTGATAATTCTGTTCCAGGTTCACTAGAATGTATCAGTAATGTGTTCCTTTATTTTTTTAAGGTTAAAATATATAGTCGTATGAACAAGAATTGAAATGATGATCTTGGGTAGATGGTAGATATTATGATTTTTTATTAATTTTTATAGTAGCGAGAGAGTGTAATATTATTTCTAATTTCATTATCTCTTGAGATTTTTTTACTATTTCCTAGGATTTTTTTTTCGGAACTATCCAAATAGGTAATGACTAATATGGCTTAGAGGATTGAATTTTATCTTGATTCAACATTTTGTTTAATTGGTCGATTGATTATTTTTTATGGCATTAAGGAAATGGATAGATATTTATTTCACGCCACATCCAGATAATACAAACGCTATCTTCGGAACGATAAGGTTTCTTCGTAAACGATATGATATCTTAAGCAATATGGAGCACCATAACCTTACTCAACTGCTCTCTTCATACCATAATTATGATTAATAACTTTGATTCTATGTCCCATTTCAACAAGGTCTAAACGTTTAGTTTGGTTTAATACATCTTGGTTTAATTCGTTCTCGGAATTGTCTCTCACTTTCCTTTTCAGGAGACAATACACAAAATAAACACTAATTAACAAAGTTTGAATAGCTCTGTAGAAAATATCACAATGAGTTTGAAAAATTTGAATATTGTGTTCGAAGTTGACTTAATTTCATAGGCAATGGCATTGGTTTTGTTTAACTGATCTGGAGGTAAGTGAAATATATTGGTATGTCGGGAACATGGGTCGTATAGAGAGTTAATTTTGCTTTATTGTGTTATGAAATTCGTACTAGTTATAAAACTTCATCAGTATGGTGAAGTGAATTGACTGAGTCGACTGAGGAAGAAATAGTTGTATTGATTGGTAAGCAGGTTTCAGTTTGACGTGAGGCGAGGTGCAATTTCTAGCTATATTGAATGAAATACGGTTTTGGGAAGTGTTTACAATAGAAATATTTATCCGGTTACTATCTTTTAGTTTGACTATACAGTTTGCAATAAAAAAAGTTTCAAAGACAATGTACGCTGATCGAGTGTTATGCTATTTTTTAATTTCAGGGTTGGACACTGAATATTCCATTATGGTTTCATCGCGAGGGGAAATGGTATATTTGGGTTCAGTGAATTGTAATTTAACTTTAGAATTGTATAATTAGGGTACTTGTATATTTGATATATTTCGAGCCGGTCATTTAATATTTACCTATAACGTTTTCACGAATCTAGTGGTTATCACGTCTATAAATGCCTTTGTAAACTAAATTGGTTTTACTGACTAAATTAAATTTGTGTGATTCTTTTGAATGATTTTCTGGAAAAAATATCAGTCGAATGAGTCTAGGGTAGCAGTAGATTCTTCAGATATATCGATGAGTATCAATACCCTTTAATATTATTTTATTTTTAGAGGAGGTAATGTTTGTATCTACCAATAATGAAAAGGGATGGGAAGACAAAGTCGATAAGATAATATGACGTATAAGCTTTTTGGAATGGTTGGGGTAATTGTGAATACATTTTTGGTAATATGGGAAATATCACTTTGTAAATCGATATTTTGTGTTTTGTTCGGGTAATTTATTTTTCTTTAATAGATATGGTATTAGTGGAGGGTGTAATAAGAAAGGTTGAAGTATTGGATGTGTTCATTTTAATAGATTTAGTTATTTCATGTTAATTAATTGGACTTTGTCACTCATCTGGATTATTTTTAACTCCCCGTGAGTTTGGGGACTGGTTACCCTGTCCGTTTGCCTTATTTGGGTATTCACTTATTTGGGGTTGGTTACCTGTATGGATTTTATAATTAGGATATTTTCTGATTGATCGTGAGTTTGAGGTTGGTTACGCTGTCCATTGATCATATTAGGTTTGTTACTTATTTGGGGTTGGTCAGCCGTGAGGACTATATAATTTAGATTTTTTTATGAGTTTGAGGCTGATCTGTTGGCTTTGGTTGAAATATTAGAATATGACACCTTGGTGAGGTATTTATTAGTTATGATAGGCGTACTGTTAGGGGTGTCGACGTATATATCTATATGGAAAGGGTCATTGTTACCTCTCACGAAATTTATTCGGGGTGTGAAACTAAAATTTGGTTTCTGTACGTAAGTGCCATGTTGTTCTGAACTGAAATAATTACTTAGCCCGTGTCTGAATTTATCATTATTATATTTTACTAAATGGCATATCTCTAGAGTGTGGCCTTTTTTAAATTATCGGCGCGTCGTCATAGTTTTTAATAAATTGTAAATTTATACTAAAGGGAATATCTTCTTACTTTGTCTGTACATCTGTAGCGCTTTTAATATCTCTTTCATCTCTGCACATGTTATTTGGTACAATTAGATTACACGGTTGAATACAATTAATTGTGGTATAATTTATTCTATTATTCAATAGGACCTTGTGCGATCATAGAGTTAGAAAAAATATTTAATAACGAAGAAGATATTTAAGAATTGAAGTCGAGTTATACATAAATCAAAATTTGTGAAGCAAATTACAAATATTATAGAGTGTATAAATGTGGTTTCAGTATTACGATATGCATAGTCTACGTTTAAGACGGCGATAATCGGTGTATTATTAATTTTGGGCTTCAAAGCTAGTTCTCGATAAAGATGCGCTGCTGGCGTTGCCTTTTCGACGCTACTTATTATACTGATGGGCAGGAAATGTTGCAGTACTAGCCCAGATGTAAATCGATGATATTAGATTTTTGATGACTTAAAATTTCATAAAAAACCATCGGTGTTCTTCTGAGAATTCAATAATTCTTGTTTTTGGCGACAATAATTTTTATATTAATTTATAAAAATTGTTTTAATGGGACCTTTTTTCGGAATTTCTTATTTTCAAAAACATCATAATGCCTTAATTTCATAACATTATTCATTATTTTTTAAAAAATATTACAAATCAATCATTAATATTAATGTTTTTAAATATTTAGTTAGACTTGAATTGCTACTTGTATCTGAATTATGATTGATGGGGATTAACGATTATTTCATAGGAACAAAAAAATCTTGAGGTAGTTTAGCTTTATTGAATATATTGTTAAATTCTGTAATTGTTAGCAGTGATGCTTACACAGAATTGCACTCATGATTATTATGTTAAAGTGGTAATACAATCTGGCTCTCAGAGTATCACTTTGCTATGACAAAGCTCTGTTGCCAAGCTTATCAGCAAACGCGTAAATTTCTTACCCTTATAAACCTTAAACAGTAACCCTGCGGGGTTCAAACCATTTCAGTTCAATTCGATATTTATATATTCGGAAAACAATTAATAACAAGTACGTCATTTGTAGGTTTAATGTACCTATGTTCACACCGTTAACCTCGTAGGCAATCATTTTCTTTACTGGCGTCAAATACGTTTTAAAGTACTGAACTTCAGTTTTATGTTAATTCCGGAGCTAGAGTTAACACTGTATAGTTTGGCACTTAATAGAAATATTACAGAAACTTTTCAACGCAAACTTAAAATTGGATTTATTTTCAATAAAGCTTTCAAATTTTCCTTCCTAAATTTTGATCCCTTTGACAATCCTAATTCAGGTCGTCCTGAACGGGGATTACTGAATGTTTGAATCTTTGGAATCAAGGTTGGATTTTGTCATAGAATATTAGGATTGTGCTTTGCTTTTTTGTCCTAAACATAATTCATGAAACAATGGCACTGTAAAGTTGGTGAGATATATTTCGTTTGTTCTTTACTCGTTTAAACTCAGTTGGTAATTGAACAAATAAATCATCACGACGAGATAGACGATAGACGAGCCAAATAGTAGGTCTTTGACGATGCGGCGCACTGCGGGAACCCGGATTCGATTCCCGGTTGTTTGTTGGAAGGGGGATGGACTGGTATTATGGTTGGCTGTAAGAGGCTGCTCTCATAGCAATAAGTCCGCCATACTTATCAATTAAATACATTAAAGTAGATAAATCAATAAATACTATTGCACATTGAGTCTATTATTGTACTTTTGCTGAATATTCTTTATAACATTTCAATTAATTCCGGTAATACACAGTTTTCTACTTTTAAGACAGGCAATATTATATTCAAATAATTCTGTCTATTTGTTGTAGAGTGAACAAATTTAAAAGTTACTACTACCAATAGGAACTCAGAAAGGGATTGATTAAGTTTATATCGGTTATATTGGTGGATAAAACTATACGATATTTGGAGGCAATATCACGCACAGATACCAGCAATATTTCAAGGGCATGTTGTTTCAGTTAATTGCTAGTTATCTGTTTCACATATATCTTACATCACATTTTAAGTATTATAGCTTCATATCTTGAAGTGCAATTCCACAAATGATAGCAGAACGAATATTTTCTGCAATGCACAGAGAATACTCTTTTTACCTTTTCTTATTAAGTTAACAATTAGTAATCTTCTGATCTCAGTATCTGTGTTAGCTTAGGTGGTAGTCAAACAGAATATTTTCATTTCTTAAGCAAATCATGTAGCAGTTTTTTATTTCAATATGTTGACTGAAAGGCTGTACGAAAGTAACTCTTTTAGATAATACGAATTTAAACTGGGATTTTTTCAAGAACGCTTTTAAAATTTTTCCTTTTTAAATTTCGATCCCTTCGAGAACCCTAGTTCAGGGCGCCCTGAACGAGGATTATTGGATGTTTGAATCTTTGGAATCAAGGTTGGATATTCCACAGAATATTATGTTGTGCTTTTCTTCTTTGAATTTTCGCCACAAAACAGAATTCGTGAAACAATGATGTTTTAAAGTTGGTGAAATATTAATATTTCGTTTGTTCTTTAGTCCTCGAAACTGATTTGGTAATTCAACAAAAAAATCTAACGCCGCGATCTCTATGTAACATACCAGAATTATTTGGGAAGTTCCTGTAATATTTCTATCAGTTGTTAACCTATACATTATTAGTTTTAGCTTTGAAATTAACGTAAAACTTAAATATAGTGACTACACTACTTTAAAGCGTATTTGACGCCAGCAAGGTAAATAATTGCCCATAAGGTTAACGGTGTGAACATAGGTACATTAAACCTACAAATGACGTACTTGTTATTAATTGCTCGAAATGTCTTCAGAATATAACACTTTACGTAGAACAAACATCAATTACGGATTTTTCTCCTGTTTTGTTGGTTAGATACTTGAAGGAATTCTTTGATTTTTGATACTATAAGAAGAAATAATTGAAAAGAGAACAACCTTTCTTTTGTTTCTCTTTTCAATTATTTCTTATCGTATAGGCAATTTTGAATATAAATGTAAGTAGTTTTGGTTTTATTTCTATTCAATTTTAAGAATTTCGTTCTTTTACTCACAACGTTCTATCTCCTTATATCATCATAAATTTTCCCGGAGGTATACGGCTTATAAGACATTTAGTTTATTTTCAATCAGTCTCTATTTATTTTCACATAAATATTATTTTATTTTAAGCTAATGCATCATGTGTAGGTATTTCTTTTTTACTATTTCATAAGCTTTTTACGTTAAAGCTTTATCTTGTAATTATGCAGATAATATTTTCGATTAATTTCTTAAAGTGTCATAACATAATGTTGTCAGAAATTATTTATTTGTAAATATATCGCATATTGAAAATATGTAGGTAAGTATTGTTCATAAAAGTATTTTAAGTAGAGGAGTTTTGAGAAGTATCGTACACAATTAATGGGCTATTAGCAAAGATCTCTTTGCTAATAGCCCACCTGAAGATGTTGTAATACAACGATACCTAGGCCGTGGTAAAGAACTAAAAGAAAGTAGAAATAATACTACATCACGTAATTTCATATAATTGTGAATAATGAATTTCTACAGAATTAACGCCAAATATATTCAATACAGGAATTATCGTTATTAAGGATACGGGATTTGGGTTGGAAACATTTATAGACATTATTTGTTTAGAACATGAAACTTGGCATTTGTATATTGTATGAGCTGTAGATATTCGGAAATTAAATCATGATAATTAAGAAAAAAGCCAATAGTATTGGCTTTTTTCTTAATTATCATAAAAAATAATAATTGAAAAAGTACCAATTCTAAGTGTCTGTTGGTTTTTTTTTCTTAATTATCATAAAAAATAATAATTGAAAAAGTACATAGTAAGTGCGTCTTTATTTCATCACTTCTCTAAATAAGCCTTCGGTGTAGCGGTGAAATACTGGAGTCTGAAGTCGAAAGTACCGATTTCGGATAACGGAATGAATTTTTCTCGTTCTAAAAACTAAAATAAAACCAAAAATCTTATAGTGTAAAATCTGATATTAATTTCGTTCAGAAAATGATCACACTTCCATTTTCATATTATTTATAACATTTTACATTAACTATTGGATTTAATGAACTGCATTTATATTGGGAAAATCTATAATATATTGTCCAAATGAAACAATTTCTGATACACAATTTTCTAACTCGAAATCTAGTCTAGTAGTAAAAATACACGGCACAAACCAAACCAGTAGAATTTTGAATAAAACATTACACACATTCACATTACAATTATTATATTTATCTCAATTTATCCCTTTCAGTCAACATTTTTTTTACAAAAAGTTGTATACAAGAGTTTTATACAAATGAAATGTGATATTAGGAACGGAATAAAATAAAACAGAAAACACACATTATTGAATAACAAAATTCGTAATAATATCCACTTAATGAAATAAAAATAAAATTCGTCTTAAAATTACCAGCAGTGCAATACTAAAGATATCAAACTAGGAACCACGAGTCAGACTCGCAACTGTACACTTTGTCCTAATTCGTGCTCTACGAGTCTAATCGTTATTTCGGCTGATATTTTTAAAGATTTAATGCGATTTTCAATTCATTAAATTTTTTTTCACGTTTTATTCTTTTCGAACAATTTATTATCATACTTCTTTTCGAACAATTTATTACAAATAGTTTCGACAATATTGTTTTACATGTTCGGCAATCCCCATTATATAAAAATATCTGAGTAATGTCTATGATTCTTTTTGGATTAAAAATAACGATTAACAATATTTAATTGCAAAAATTCGGAATAAATATGTTTATTTATTGATTGAAATCGAAAGTAATATTATAACTTAAAATACGCGGTTAACGCCGAAACACTAATTATTGGGATTTCGTAGTATATTAAGTCTATGATTGGGATTTACATTTCATGCAGTCGATATTTCCACAAATACGCAGAATGCGTTACAACATACGGGCGGTTTCAACGTCAAAGTGTACATAAGCCATGGTGCGTGCAGTAGAAAAAGTGTCGACGTTGTTTGAGAGTTCAAATTTGGATTCTCTTGTAATTTGTTGTTCTGCGATATTACAGATATTTTTTTCGGTATCAGTTATTTAGTAAATTAATTTTAGATATAAAAAAGAACAGACGTCATCCTATTCGTAGTCATCTATTAAACTGTTCCAATTTAATATTCGTACGATTAAATTGTTGTTATTCTTCCCACGATTAATTGTTATTTGTGTATCACGCTGTATATTGAATTGTTTCATCATAAAATGATGTCAAATCTTCTCATGTACTGTTGACATACATGAAAGCTTTCACGTATTATTTACACAGAGACTAAATTAAATATCCTGCAAGACTAGATCGTGGCTTATCTCAGCGCTTAATATAAGCTGAGCTTGTATAAGACTTACGCATGTTTTAATTAAAAGTGCTACGTAACTTTGTATCTGCGAATAGCGTAGCGGCAACACAAAGTTGAAATGGGGGAATTATTTCTAATTTTATTGATTTATTTGTAGAAAAATTGGAACAAATGTAGTTTGGTTTCAATGAAAATGTCATTGTTTATTGATTATTCAAAGAAAGATTATTAAAAAATATGTCTTTAACAAACATTATTTCCGATGGCGGTTATTTTTTTTTAAAACGTTTTTTCTATGTGTTACTTACAGTCCTTACTACTTAATTGCCGTTCTTAGTAATCCACAATACTGGATATTTTAATTGATACCAACCAGAAAGTCCCGAAATTTATACTTATGTAGTACGATATATTTAATATATTCATATAATCCGTGAAAATCAATTGTATTTTCATGGTAAAGGTATTTTATTTTTCAAACTGTGTTCTTAATTAAAATAATTGCAACCGGATATTTTTTCATTACCTTGTTTTTTTTTATTTATGTGTTAAACTATAGTTATAGCAAGAAAACTAAGTAGTGATCATTCGAGCGTCAATTTTGATAGAAATATCATAATTACAATTATTGTAATTAATTAAATAATGAAAAACAAAGATTTAACTCTATCCAAAAAAAAAAAATTAATTAAGAACATTGAAGCGATTGTTCTGTTACTTTCGACGTGGAACCACATCTTTTTATAATAATTTTCTTTGGATTTTCATGGCATTTCTATATTCATTTAATTATATAATATTGTAATTGTTGTCTTAAAATTTTTGGAACGTTTTTTTATTTGAATTGAATTAAAGAAAGTTTGTTTAATTTGTAACAGATAACACGAATCTTTCTCATTCGTTTTTGTAATAGAAAATAATATGAACAATATTGGATAGATAATGTTAATTTCTTAAGTTTCAGTTTGTGAGAAAATGGCATACGAATTCCCACGAAATTTTATGAAAATTTCTGTTGCTACTAAATTTAAGAATTAAAATTTATTTAATTTCGACATTAACTATAGTCTATCTACTATCATATTTATTATTGCTCAACTGAGGATAAATTTCGGAGATAAAGAGTCGAAAGTGAAAGATTTTATCTTCTCTAAAGGAGTTTTAATCTAGAAAGACCTCCGTTTAATACCGGAAAAAATAGCTTTATATCAATATGATGCCTTCATTAAATTATATATAGAACAATGACAGGAACGAAGCACATTGTAATCTTTAATAACTGGATTGAAGTTAATTTTCGATAAGCAATGTTAAGATACGTTAAAATATTAGACGGTAGGACGTGAATGGTTTCGCAGTATGGTAATGAGTTTAACGAAGCTTTTTCTTCTTTAGAAATAAACATTTATAAGGATAAAATTTTCAATGGATAAAAGTTTTTATGTAGATAAAAGTACTTTAAAAAAAGTTAAATGTTTTTCTTATTTTGACAGCCTGAGGAAATAGGAAATATCATTTTTATTGCGTTGCGTTGTTCTTTCAAATATTTAATCGAGTTAAAGCTTGACGTCTTGAAAAGTGTAAATTTTGTATTAAAATCGCTTTTGACCTCGGATTCGTTCGACTTATATTTTATTATATTTATGGTGGTCTTCTTCTCAACTAATAATGTTTTTGACTTTTTCAAACTTTCGCGATTCGAACACATATTTTATTTGATTTGGAATTAAACACGCCGAGGCGATCAGACAACCGGCTTTTCTACCTTATGTAAAAGGGGTGACGGATAAGATTGGAAACCTACTCAGACGGTTTTCAATAAAACCGATATACACCCCTCTTACAACAATGGCCAAGCAGCTGCGGACACCAAAGGACGTAATTCCATTGCAGAAGCCAGGTGTCTATAAAATCGACTGTAGCTGCGGTCTTTCCTACATAGGCCAGACAAAAAGGACAATCGCCCAAAGCATCAAGGAACACATAGCAGCTGTGAAGAACCGCCAGATAAGTAAGTCTGCTATAGCAGAACACTTAGTTGATTCGGGCCCCAATCACTGGATCGAACTTCATGACCCCAAGGTTATTTCTTCTGAGCCTCATTATTTCAAGAGGATTATACGGGAAGCGATTGAAATTAAAAAACATCCAAATTTCAACCGTGAAGACGGATTCAAACTCTCGGCGGCTTGGAATCCAGTGATTGCAACTAGGTGTTCGCGATGCGTACATAAATCCAAGTGTCATGACACCGTCAGTGTAGTGTGTAGGTCTAGTGTGAACGCGCCTTAGATTTCTACAATAAACCAAGTGGGGGTAGTTTTAAAAAACACTCCCGAGTCGCAGCGGTGACTCCTAAAAATCGTCAGTCTTCCCGTGACCACAGGCTGTGCAACCAGTCAGAAACGTCGGGACATAGTGAGTACTTAGTATATATAATATCTAGGTTCACTCATTAAATATATAATTACCGCGAAAAAACCCGAGTCAAATCAAATAAAATATGTAATAATGTTTTTATCTCAAAATTACTTTTTTTAGAAAAAAAGTACTTTAGAGATTAAAACGTGAATAAAATTTAGAAATATGCTTCATGGTAAAATTTGGAAATATGCTGTAAGAGTTCTGTTTCAGGGAGTGAAGAGAGAACATGGAGAAAGGGAAGGTCTTCTCTCTGATACAAACCTCAACCGAAAAGATTTGTGTTTTATGGAAAAAACATTTTTGTTTAATTCCCATGTAAATTTTATCTAACCTAAAAAATCAAACTTAACTCAACATAATTCAACCTATTCCAACTTAACACAGCGTAAGTTAACCTAGTGAAATTTGAATGCTGCCTTAAGTAAAACTTACTTAATCCAACGTTCCCGACTCTTATCCGAATTACTTAACCCAACCTAACTTAACATGATAACTTAACCAATTCTAATCCAATTTAACCAACTGTAACCCATTATAATCCAATATTACTCAACTTAACTCAATCTAAGCAAACCGAATATGGCTCTACCTATCTTAACCTAACCTAATTGAATATAATCCAACCTAATCTAGTATACTGGTAATCCATCATGACCTAACCGTACTGAATCTAACCTAAATTAATCTAATTTAATGTTATCTAACAAATTATTTATTTCATTTATAAAAAATGACTTTCTGACGTAAATGGCGGAAAAACTGCAGCTTCTAACGATTCTCACCCAATTATTTCCCCTTCCCATCAGTTTCCAAATGTAATTTGAGTACACCGTGAAGCCATCCGCACGAAACTTTTCAAAATATGTGTTCTATAAAATCATTTCCACGGGGGAACGGTACCGTTGAGATGGTAGAAATTTAGATATCATGTTTTCATATTCAATCCAAAATAATTTATATCTTAGCTTGAATAACATTCTTATCTCAAATATACCTTTAACCAGTATAAAAGTAAATAAAGATAAAAAATGTATGCTAATCATTAATTATCATTGGATTTTTGAAGAGGTATAAATTAACTATGTTTTTATAAGACGTAATTAGAATTTTAATATTCTTCACCCAAAGGGGCAGTATAAAATTTATACTTGATTTGACCTCGATTTCAGCATGCTGATCGGTAAAAGAGAATATTCCAACTACGCTTCATTTGTTGCGCATTGTGCGTTATTCGAGGTTCGTTTGCATGTGAATTAATTCTGTAGTTAGGTTTTGAGATGAAATATTCTGAATTTAATATTTAATTGGGATCAAGATTCTCGTAACGACCCTGTTTCAGGACAAGGAAAAATATCCTTGGTAATATTAGTTTGTCTATCAGCAGTATGGAGTAAGAAGTGGTGATGGATGTTTACTTCATTTGACATAAAATACTTACACCTGTTTCGCATTGTCATATTTAAGTGCTCTCCCCACATCTGTTTAACTTATTTTTTTATCTGTTTGACTTATATTTTCACTAGAAATTCAAAATGTCTTTTTGCTTGAATATGTATTTTTTTGGTTAAGTTTTTTTTTGTATAGAATCGCTAAATTCAATGCAAGGGTATTTTTTACCTATTTTATTATATTTTTATCTGTATTATCTGTTGAAATGAAAAAAAACGAGACTTTTTAAGATCGCTCACGTATTCGTCCGTCTGTTCGCGAATTACGGCTTCACGGTTTTGTTAAAAAATAAAATACTTCAAAAATGTTCATTTGGAAATTTTAGAGAGGGCAAACAAAGTACTTCTGTATCGCGTGGAACATCAATTGAAAGGACGACTTATACAGATGCTTAGAACACAAAACAGAAAATTCTAGAAATTTTTTCACAAAATTTCTAAAACTACTTTACATAATATTCTAAAGCGAACAGATAGAACTATTTGCTTTAGAATATTATATAAGATAGTTCTAGAAATTTTGTGAAAAATGTCTAAAAAATTTTCTGAGAGCGTTTTTGAGATAGATATTTATATGCCTATGAAATATAAACTAGGCAACTTACATTCGGAAAATTAATATCAATAGCTGTAAATAGTTTAATAGAATACTTTTAAATTTTCACTACGTATTCCTTTAATCAAGAAACCTTGGAGATTGAAAAAGTAAAACGATTTTTCAATTTGGAGTAACTATGTCGGAACAAAGGAGTCTAGGCGATGCGGCTTTGCAAAATCGGATCTAGATAAGCTCTTGGTAATGGCACGGAACGATTAACGGTCACCGCTCTGGAAAACAAGGCTCACTGACAGTTCGAAGGTAGGTGTGACTTTCTTCGACCTTAATTGTAGAAAATGTCAATTTAGAACGTGACATTTATCAAGCTTAATGTTGGGGTTACGTACCAAATGGGTTTGAAATGGTAAGGAAGCCAATAAGGGAGGTGTGA
The DNA here is from genome assembly GCA_039881145.1 of Druceiella hillmani. Lineage (NCBI taxonomy): Eukaryota > Metazoa > Arthropoda > Insecta > Lepidoptera > Hepialidae > Druceiella > Druceiella hillmani. The sequence continues at coordinate 7,946,785 of JAYKKI010000055.1, forward strand.
CCGCAGTGTATATTTAAATTTGTTTATGTACTGAAATCTTTTTGAATTTGATTTTTTAAATTTGTTTATGTAACAAAAACTTCTACACTGTCTCAGTATCATTAATGTACAAAGGTGAATAAATATTTTAACACGACTGAGAGCATAAAGAAAGAGGAAATAAGCTATATTTACTTTACCGGCAACCTGATATTCACCGACGCGTCGAGGGATTGGCAGCTGAAACGATGACTTCAGTCATCGCTTTCTCTCCCTACTACTACTACTTTGTTACACTTTTTGTTACGATATATTTTCTCAACATTTGAAGTTACGCTAACGTAACAATAGAAGTTATAATTTGTACGTTTTGATTCAAAATGTTTTATGATTCAACATGTAAATATTGAATACATAAAACATGTGAACGTTTTATATAATTCTTTACTGAAAACCGTATAATTCCACTTGAGCTTATGTACCACTTAATCACAATAGAACTTGCATAAGTATAACGTCTGGAAGAAAACAAATTTTTTTCGTGGGAGAGAAAGATATTGTTAAAATTTTTTTCTGAGAGGAGTAGAAATGTATTTTGAATGAATTAGTATTTTACCCGGAGGGGCTATCAGAAGGTGAGGAATATTTATTTGAAAATCGACTAATTTAACTAATTTTATCGATAAGTAAATAAAATTATGTGATGTAGTATTATATCTACTTTATTTAAATTCTTAACCATGATCTTCGGTATGACTCTTCATGTGGGCAATTTGAAGAGATCTCTTAAAGAGATGTCCTCAAATTGCCCACCTGTAGATGTTGTTATACAATGAAACCTAGGTCATTGTACATAATTTAAATAAAATAGATATAATATTACATCACGTAATTTTATTTACTTGTAATACAAATTACGTGATAATGAATTTCTACAAACTTAACGCTAAACATATTCAATAATTTTATCGAAGTTAAACATTGTACTTAAATTATTTTACGTTTATCTAGTGATGATATCGCTTATTGAAAGTCGCGTTTATGACTTTTCTAAACTTAACACTTGTGTTGATCAGTTGCAAACAGGTTGTTGATTTATGTATAATAATTATTGTAATACCGGTATGAAAGTTCTTTTGCTTTTAAAAATATGCTAGGGGAAATATTTACATGATAAAAAATAGCACTGATATTTGTAAATAATTTAATAGAAATGCTATACACCCTTAAAAGTTTACTATAGGCTTGGTGTGTATGACTGTCGTGGTGGTAGTTCTATTAATTTATTGTAAATACAATTTGTCTTACAGCTAAGCATGATGATTAGATTTAATCAAACCCTCGCCAATTAGAAATAAAGGTCTCAGAACAAAAAATTCCGAATTTGTAGCAAAGTCGAAGATTTTACAAGGGTGACAGAAAATTACAACTAGCTAAAAGAAAGATTTGTACAATGTCACCGGATCTTTAAATATTCACTTTTCTAACTTTCTTTCAAATACTTATTAACTGATACTAAGAAATTTATTGATTTTAATGAAGATTTTTCTCGTCTATATTATAAGGTAATAGTCGAATGATTGTAAACACAGCATATTTGTTTACGGAGCTGCTGTGATATTTAATATCAGTTATATTAGTAAACGTGACAAATTATTGGCATAAAACATGAGATACGTCTAACATGGTCGACCTTTCGTTTCACAATAAAAACCATGGTTAGTACAATATGACTGATTAAATTCTATCCCAATAGACCCAGGGGTGATTTTGTGAGAGAAAGGTCCAAGAAGCTTTAAATATTTAAGTATCAACTGGAAGCTCTACTTATTTAGAAAGCCTTGTCGAAATTGGTATCTCATTTGGCAATAAAATGAATAGCGCGATGTAGCCGGTTAGACTTGTGGCTAACGTTTGAAATACCTGAACGAATTGTGGAAGGTAATGTGTTTTTTGGGTGGATGATAGCTTTTTGTGTATACCCTTGTCAAAGTAGCGTGTGTTTTTGAATAATTTTTTTCATACTCCATCCAATCCAATTATGTATTTATTGATTTATACACATATATCAAATATGTACACTTTTTATAAATAGAAGTAGAACTCGCACTAAGTGGGTCCACACAAACAAAGGCAAATATAAATATTTAAGCGTACATAATATTTTTATTAAATTATTTTTTAATTTTATTTTTCACATGTAAATACTGTGACTATATATATATATATATATATATATATACATATATATATATATATATATATATATATATATATACATATGTACATATATATATATATATACATATATATATATATATATATATATAGTCGTATTTCATGTAATTTGAAATGTTAACATTATTAACCTTAAAATAGTGTTCGTGCAATAAAATTGTAAATGGTTAGGGAAGTGGATAAAATTTGGTTTACAAGACCAACAAATATTGACGTCATTATTTAATAATCCATCAGATAATGTTACTTCAAGATGATTATTCCTTTAAATCCATATGTACAACGATGTTATTAATAAGACATGCATAAAAACATCTTTAATGTGTGTCATAATGGTTTCAAAATTGTTTTTACAATTTTAATATCTGCAGTTTCATTGTTACCCATGGGTATTTACAAGTGGGCCTCATTAGTTGCCCAAAAATTTAGTTACAAGACTAAACAATACTGAGAACCATTATATAATGATATATTAGATAATGTTACGTAAAAATCATTATTCACTTTTTGTCCTTGTGTACAGAGACGTCATTATTAAGTATTGTTTAAATTCATATACAAAACGATCGCTAATGTGTTCCGTAATGGTTCTCTGCATTTTTATTGCTGTCAATTGGTATTTACAAGTAGGCCTCATTAATTGTGACTGTTAGCGGGGCAGCGTTGGAAGGGAATATAACGAACATGTATGCATATTAATATAATACACGTGAATGATAGTATTCTTAACCTACTTTTTTTATTTGATTTTTTAAATTTTTATTATCAGTCCTTAAATACAGAACTTCATATATGCATCCGAAGTAGCGAAGTACCTCTAGAGAAGATTTAACTTAAAAAAATAAAGTCTATCATAAATACTTCCTTCGTTACGTTATTAAAAGAATTTTAAGACAAAAGATGCGGAGACAGACAACGATAAAACCTCGAACGGTGCATAGTCATAACAACTAAATAATTAGCATACTAAAATAAGGATTAATTACAATATTTGACGAAAAGCATTATTGTGGTGGTACTGATTACTAAAGGCTTCTTAAGATTCTGTCTCGAAATCTACCATTTTTCAATGCTAGCATCTCAGAACAGCTGATATGTTTATGATGGATTTAGATATATACTTGAACTAGCCTTTGCTACTAAAGTTTGTAGCTAATTTTTTTTACTTACTAACATAGATTTTTTTTTAATTAAAGATTTTTAAGTTTACTTAGTAAACATTTGAAAATATGATATCCAGCAATAATACATTTATTAAACACTTGTTGTTTGTTGTCTGATGACGATAGGTATATGTCGGCGCGAACTTTCCCTGTCGTTTTGGTATAATTTTCTTTTAGCTTTTATGTTCACTGCTATGCTCCTCAAACGACATCGAAATTATATATAGCTCATCTTTTGATATATATAGAATACATTTTACGTTTAGACATTATTTCATTAAAATATGTTAAGGTATAAATAAAAGAAAAACTAACAAATATAACTAAAACGTTTCAGAGTTATTATGTTTCTAGAGTTAATATGAAGATAATTTTAAATAAATAAAAATTGATTCAATATTATATACTAAATATGGTTAATTACGGATTAAGTTACAGACATGACTAACTGTTAAGAATTCTCCAATGTATTTAGAGTTCTGCAGTAAAATAAAGAGCCCTTGCAACTTCTTGATGTCAATTTCTTTGCGTCAGCATAATTATTTAAACTTTCACTAATACTGTATTTTTTTCCTTTTTCATAGTTATTAAATTTCTTTGCGTGAGAAAAATTATTTTGACTTTCACTAATACTGTATTTTTTCCTTTTTAATAGTTTTTAAATTTCTCTGCCTGGGCATAATTATTTCAACTTTCACTAATACTGTATTTTTTTTTCATAGCTTTTAAATGATTAAACATTTCTGTTACGGAGATATAGTGAAATTAATGTTGAAGTTGAAAGCTTTTCCTAACTTCCTACGAACACGTTATATCAAACAAAAACAATTTTTGCACATTATAAAATAATTATAATTAAGAATAAGTATTATATTTTGTGTTCTGTAAAAGAATATTTCAACAATATAGGACAATGAAATATAAAAAAGCACGACGGTTCTACACAGTGGTTTTCAACGAATATATTGTTTGTTAAATGTCAATTATAAGTCAGTGATTTGTAAAAAATATATTTATATAAATGATATGTGATCGAATTTTATTTCCATAACTTGCAGTATATGTAGTTCTGTTGAACTCTTGACAATTCCTTTTTTGTCTCGTTATATTAATAACAACGAGACTTCTCCTGGAATATAGAATATTGAGATTCAAGTGGGTTTAATATTATGTTAATAATATAAATAATACGTTCTTACAAAACGCTTTTGTGTTTAGAATTTTTGTGCTCAGAAAATTGGTTGCCAACTATTCTCATTAAGCTTAATATTATGAGTGTGATGTGCTCACACAGAATGAACTCCATAAATATAAAAGTCAACAGAGCGTTCATCTGATTCGACTTGACGTTTATTATTAATAGTCGCTTTAACTTTATCATAAGTGCGTGCTGAGTCACGGGCTTGTTACCAACGCGATATTATTAAGTAAATGTTATCATCCTTACTTTCGGTTCATTATACCGAAAGTAAAGGTGATAACATTCACCTTATCACCTTTACTTTCGGTACGATGAACCGAAAGCAGGAGATTTTCAAGATGCTTTGACCTGTCTTAGAAATACGTTATTTTGGATAATTTAATTTCACGAGTACATTGGTTACTGAGTACATACTTGCTTTTTGATTACTGAATACTTTTTTAACTTAAAATTTCACATAAATGGTGTCTTTTGTGTAAAATATTTTGGAAATTAGTAAATAGAATCAAACAGAGGCACATTATTGATGTTTTCAAATATCTTACAACTATAGTACTAGGTTCTTATACCTTAAAAGGCAAAAGTTAACCATTATGATGAGGTTTTGTTATTGTACCTATGTTTATACATGTAACTGCTTTATTGATTTTGGTTCGCATGAACCTTGGTTCGCTGATACCTGCATGAAATTATGTTTCAACGTGTGTTTATTTAAAATGAAAATTAATATAATATTATAAAAAAATTTGAATAAAATAAATCCTCACTCATTACAATCCTCACTCATTACAATCCTCACTCATTAAAATAATCCTTACACATTTACAACTTCATATAGTTATGCTTTTCTTTAATATATTAAAAAGCCTGGGTCTAAATTTTCACATTCGGATTCATATTCATGTCTGCATACAACCTTGGATTACGCTTTGAAATCTTTATCACCATACTTTTTCCCAAACATATTTTCTCTTTTCGTGAAAAACTTTTTACAACAAAACTTTGCAATCAACTGAATCCTGCCACCAGGAAAATATCTTCGACAGATGTCTTCACGTGTAGATTAAAAACATCCTCTCCCAAACCCTAGTCCTTCCCTACTCTTGTCTTTTCTTCTTCCATTCTAATTGATGTCAAAAGCTGTATTATATTTTTTTGTCATTTTGAATTGCGAAACTTATTGTTATGGTTAACTGGTAGAGATTTCTCCTTCAAAAATAAGTCCATCATTTGTAATGTACGTTGAAGTTGTTAAATGAAGAAGTAAATAAATATTTTTTCAAATTACAATATGTAAAGGAAATTGATTACCTAGAATTTTTTCAATTTTCCAAATTTAAAATTGAAAGTTTATAGGGGCACACTAGTTTGAAACTTAATGTTTTGTAAGCGGTGTTTAAGGATAAAATTGAGACAGCCTATTTCAGAAGAGAAAAACAGTCTATTTAGAAACTCTATTTCATTCCCAATTAAGAAAATGGGGTTTATATTGACTATTTTTTCCCAATAAAAAGGATTCGCGAAAAAAGTTTACATGTCCACTTCACGTGTGTGGGGTGGTACATTGAAAAAATTGGCGAAGGGCTCGCGCATTGTGGGTTCCGTACTTCGTTTGAAGTGAAGTTACTTTATTTATCGTCATCACTAATAGATCCAAGCGTAATAGATATTTAATAATACCTAATGTGATTAAGTTGGAGAGGGAGTTTCTGTCCTCCCAATCATTGCGAATACCTTAAAAGCCGTTACATCTGGAATCATCGTTATAATTTTCCTGCAAACTTTGTGAAGACTTCTAAAAACCCTATTTTCAGTAGTTTCGGAAATAAGGGAGGGTGGTATATATTGGTGTATATTGTTCAGTATATTTTTGAAGTGATGCTACCTAAAATTAAAAAAAATTGTGGAACATAATACAAGACTAACTTAATTAGCACACGAATAATTAATGGAAATAAAATATTAAAAGGACTAAAGCATGGTTACAAATATGGTTGGTAAAATCTAAATTCAATCAAATAATTAAATTTGCAAATAAATACAACCCGAAACTTCAGATAGTACTCTTGTTATAGAAAGATCTAAAAATTATTTTAAATTTTTTTGTAGAAAATGATTTTTTTCCAAACTGTTTAAAATTTTAACAGTTTGGAAAAAATTAACTATGTGCTCTTACATCTTACATATCTACGTAAAAAAATAATCTATTGCATTGTTTACACAAAATGAAGTGTGTTGAAATACCTACTTTTTTGTAACGTAAGTTGTACCATTTTTGAAAGTGCTTTTTACCCAAACTAAACTGTAAATAATTTTTTTTTCAATGTGTTAATATAACATCATTTTTAATTGAATTAGTTTTTTAAACAAGTCGCTCCACACTTTTTTTAAAATAAAATGAAAATTGTGGTGAAATTTCTACGTTTATATGTACCTGTAATTGCAAAAACTAAACATTAAATATTTTTTTTCCTAATTTCAATATAATATCATTTTACATTGACTTAGTTTTTTTAACATATTGTTCGACGGCTTTATTAAATAAAATTAAAAGTGTGGATATTTTGTATTTTAAAAAATCTACTTTTCCTGTAATGTTAATTGTACAATTTTTAGAGCGATTTTTACCAAAATTAAACGTCAAATAATGTTTAAATTTTTAAATAAAGTAGATATATGTACTTTGAACAATCTATCAAACACTAAGAGAAAAACACTAAAAATATATTTTATAAAGCTTGTAATTATTATTTCTGTTACGAATATTCACAATAAATAAATGTTTTTTATTATATGGATCATAATTAAATTTAAATTACTAAAACATATTTTCAGGAGCACAAATATTAAAGCACAATAACAACACTATTAGAGCACAATAAATTCAGGAGCACAATCTAAGTTATATAACTTATGTTTGTGTCTGGTGGATTAAACAGGTGTTGTGTGTTTACAAATACCTTAATAACTATCATGAATATAGTATCAGCAACTACACTCATATTTAATGAGCAACTTCATCCTGTCGATTTTTGTGGCATCGTACGCGCGTATTGTAAAATTTCACCCTCATATTTTTTTCATAATGCACCTAAAGAAGTATACTTTCAAAAAATGCTTTGAGAATATATGGATTTAAAAATTCCATATAAATATTTTTGAGTCTTTATTGAGACGTGTGTGGGATAATATGCTTTCCTATTTTCAAAAGTTTTGAACTTCTACATCGACCGATTTCTGTAACAGGCGGACACGTGTGTGATATATTCTTAAATATTTACTTTATTCCTTTTGGGGTACGGAACCCTAAAAAGTACACATTTCATTATTATTCTACGCACAAAATTTCACACATGTTGGATTAAAACTGTAAAAACTCTGAATCTGTAACAGACGGACGGATCTAAGGCCGCTGATGATGAAGGCATAAGAGTTCTTTTTTAAAATAAGAAACCTTAGAATATTTGTGTAAAAATTGATGTTATAATATGAGCTCTAGGTATTGAACGGTGTTCTGAAGCCATATCAACTCGCGGATAATATTACTACTCACACTGCACATATTTTCCTGTTTATAGGAAAGAACTTTGAGTTTGCCAGTCAAATTTGCCTGTATTTTCGTGGAAAATTGGTGACGAAATAAGTAGGGAGCTTCACACATGATAACCGATTAATTTGGTGTGGATACTTACCCCTGGAAGTAAGTTTATCTCGTAACAAGACGCAAGACAAAGAAGAAAATATGTTTTGTGTAGAGGATTAACTTTCATTAAATCCTTTTATTTTATGGAGTTGCCATCATATTAATATCGTATATTTATTCACAGAGGTGTATCTTGATTTTCATCCATTTTCCTGTCGACATAATTCACAATAAACACATTATATTCTAACCTTGTAGGTGTTAACTCAATTTCTCTAGGGAAAGTTTACGAGCGGTTAACGTTCGTATAAAGGTACGTAAAGCCTCTAAAATTTATGGCTACAGTGGACGTTGAACACTGTTCATTAATGTAATCCACTGTAATTGTTATTTATTCGTTACTTTTGCGCTTTAATTTAGAAATACGGTTACATATCATAGGCAAATACCGAACATTTTTACATAACATATTTTTGTAGGCTTTGTATTCTCTCTAATGTCTGTATAATTTATATATTTTTTTGTTTTGTCTGTAATGAGCTAGTAAATATAATAGATATTAAATATAATAAAATATCAATAAAAAACAAATTTTTATTTTAGTAATTTTTCCTTTAGAAATATCTGACTTTTGTTATTCTTTTAATTCGCCCTTCCACGAGAATAATATTTTAATAAAATATTTATTTCTTTATTTATTAATTATTATTTATAATACATTAATGTAATTAAGAGACTACTATATATTACTGTAACTTAGGAAGTACGCAAATAATTGACAAATTACCTGAAGAGAGCTCTTGCAGTCAACTATAATTTCGCAGCGTACGTGGTAAATAATTCCCCATAGAATGCACTTCTGTGTTGATATATTAAAATAATAGTTTTGTTCTCAAAATGTAGATAAAGATAATGAATAGAATCATGTAATAAATAGATCAGCAGGAATATGTCAGGTATAGGTCCGGGTTCAAAATATCAATGCAAGTATTGAATATATTTGGCGTTTATTTAATATTTCTAGGATACAATGTTTCTAGGTTATTTCTAATGTTCCTAGAAACATTAAAAATAAACAGACAAAAAAAAGATACCAAGGTTAATATATTAAATGAACAACTAAATATAATATCATCACCCATTCTATTAGAAATGTTGTATATTTATATTATATCTAGAAGATATTAATCTTCTAGATATAATATAAATATACAACATTCATACTACAGTACCCTGGAACCCCCCTATACAACATTCATACTACAGTACCTTGTTTCAGCACTAATACACATATAAATATAAGTACATATAATAAAAACAAAAAATTAAAAGAAATAAATAAATAAATATATGAATACACAAAACCGGAGATATGTAGAATTAGTGTATTACCTTGTCCTTACTTTCAAATACCCTTGTTTTTGTTTAAATATATTACCGATAATAACTTCGATTTAATTCTATTACATACACCTTAAAGTTTGCATTGTATAACCTCACATAGTAACAACAATTGAATTTATTACCTTCACTAAAATACTGGTATATTGTATAACTCTCGGTAATATAATAAAACCTACACTGCGCCCCTGCAATAAACTCACTAACATAAACATTGGAAAAATCCGCACAAACCAGGCTTCCGCTATTATGTTTGAAACATATAAATGCTGTTGGTTGTTCCTAATAGTTAATCTTTGCTAATATCCCACCTGAAGATATAATACAACGAAACCTAGGTCGTGGTAAAGAAATTAAAGAACGTAGAAATAATACTACATCATGTAGTTTCATTTAATTGTGATCAATACAAGTTTTATTAAAACTGCAGTGAGGGCATATTTAAAGGTCATCAGTATGAAAATATTTTTTCAGGATATTTATTTTATCACGAATTCAATTAAAGTAGAAGACAAGATGTTGGTAGGAATGCTGCCTTATAGTATAAAAGAAATAATACATGATTGCTTCAAAAGATCGGAAATTTTGATTATTTGGTCCACGAAGTTAGGACACGAACCAATAGATGTATGATTATGACATATTAAACAAGCAATCGTACCAAATACCGTAGTCAATAGAATTAAAAGCTTTATTGAAATCTAGTATCATTAGTATAGTTAGTTGGGTACTGTTCATGGTAAGAGGTACATAGTCAGTTATTTTAATTAGTGCAGTTGAGTTGCTATGAAGTAATTTAAAAATATATTTATTTCTTTTATGAAAACCCCACGCCCAACTTACATATTTACGCAAAGCGCTATGTAGAAGAACATATGATAAATAGTTAGAAAAGAATAACGTGAAAGATAATACACACACAGAGGAATTTAATACAACAGATTTCGATAAATATCATCTATCAATCAGATTACCAAGCAACTCCATGACTCCATTTCTGAAGCTGTCATTGAATCAGAAAAAAGTATCTATACTGAGTGCATCTCGCAATATTAGTTTGAATAATGTAAGTGCACGAAATACAGGTGAATGCTGTAGAATATTCGTGCTAGCCTTAGGCAGGTAAGATAAACAATGACATCGTCCTCTTAAATTGCAGCCAGGAATATAAAGGGCCACTAATCTCAAGATGGGTTATCAACATAATGATTTAATAATTGAAAAAATGCATGATCAAAAGCATTTCTCATTGGAGTTAAACTGTGATTGTGAAACCTAAGGGAAATAAGTTATTCTGAAAGCACTCATTGTGAAATAAATAAGAATAATACACACACATTTTATAACACAAAAACCTATTAAAATTTTTAAATATTTTCTCCAGCATCAAGCTACGAATGAAGTTACCTGCTATCCGTATGTTACCAACATACGGACACCAGATGACTGAATTCGTTTCAAGAATACTACGGACTAAGGAGTTAAATAGTGTCATGGTAGACTCAGTATTTTGAAAGTCGTGGGAATCCCGTAAGATAAATCCTATCAACTCGTAGGCTTTCTGAAAGGTTTACACAATGTAACCGTGAAATGTTAAATAATTATCCATAATTACACAGAGATCTCGCACCGAAGGAACCCTTTTGAGTGTAGTTAGCCTAGCCTAGCACATGAATACGCACGCTCATAATACTCATATAAGCAGGAGTATATTATCTTTAGATATTGGGTTACATTAAAATGTAGCTTGTTGCTCAGAATCCATCGGAATGCTGAGTCGATATCATGTAGAAATAGCTCACTGTTGCATTGGCTATTAACAAATATGAAGAGTTTTAAATCATCGGCAAAACAGAGGGTAATGTGCAGTGCTAACAACTGAAGGCAGTCGTTTATCATAATCAGAAACAGAAGTGTACCTAAATATAGTACCTAAGTAGTACCTTGATTGACTCCGGATTGAGTAACGTAAGACCAAGATTAAAAATTCCCAAATTGTTTACGATTCTGAAAGTAATTGGCGAAGAATTTTATTAGAACGGAACATATTTCTGTATCCAATAATTTCACTAGTAGAATATAATTGTCGACTCGGTCAAATGCCTTTTTAAAATCAACACGTATTTATGTTTCCCGTGGGGATTTACCCAAAGTGAAATTGATCAAAAAGCAAGTCGCACTGTTTTCCTTTTTTACGTCAATTTTTTTTGGCCCCGATTAAAGTAAAATATCAAGTATGCAACGTCCTTCATGCAACGTTTTGCAAGGTCTGTGGACGGAAAAGTAAATACTTAGTTAACAATAGAGAAAGATAGATGAACAAGATACAGAACAAAAATGGCGCTCACTTCAAGCTATCAGCTGTTTTGTTCCTTATGTTTTAAAAGTAAAATATTAAAACTAACAACATATGAAAGTATTTATAAATTTGTATTGTACCCGCACATATAGTTGTCGTAAATGTAATTTAGAACAGAAAAGTACATAACGACTTGCTTCAACCGCATTTAGCCGTGTTCTGGTACTAACATAGCGGCTATTGTTTTCTTTTTTTAGTGGTTTGCTTAATGTGGTTAATACGATGTCTTCATGTATCTAATCGGATTAATTTAACTGACAATTGGTTGAAAGAGTTTATTGTTTAACGTACTGAACGATTATAAAGACCTATTTCGATTAATTTAATAAAAAGAATCGATTTTGAAAAATGCTCTTATTTTCTGGAAAATCGCTTTCAAATGTTTTTTTTCCACATAATTTTTTCATTTAATTCACATTTTTGGGTTCCTTTTTATTATATTTTATTTATTCAATCTTTAGTGACAAGAAATTTGAATTAATTTCAAAAAGCTGTAACAAATAATCCACGGCAAAAATAAAGTACTCTTTATAATTATGTGACATGAGATTGAATATAAGTTTTCTTTGCAAAAAATTGCAGGAAAATTATGAAAGAACTTTTTGGTTAATGTGCAATTGTTCCTTACGTCCTTTGATTTTTGCATTTTAGTTGTAAATGTGTGTAAAGCACATATGATACGCAAATGTGACGTATTACATAGAACCGTAAACGAAAAGCTAAATACATTTGTTCAATCGAAATAACATTGAAACTCTAATAATATTACTGAAATATTTGTATTTATGACACGTACATATAAGAAAAGATATGAAATAGCTATTAAACTTAATGCTATAAAATATATGAAGTGGTTTTTTTCGTCACACATATAATAAACTTAGGTATTTCTAGATCTATAAGATAAAGCGCTCCGACAGACGAACGAATTTAATATAACACTTTGCTTATTAAACGGTCGGAATAACGAAATTATATGAGTTCAGATTTCTATTTGTTGTTGTTTTTATGGTTCAGTACTTCAAAAGGACAAAACGGAACCCCTATAAAATGACTCACATATCCGTTTGTGTATTGGTCTATTACAGCTGTTTTATTTCAAAAAGCATTCGGAGTAGAATCTTCAAATTTAGCGCATTGATAAAGCATATCGACTCGACAGCTGGACCTTAAAAATATTTATATAGCAGTTTCATTGGGGGCAAATAAAGTAACTGATTTTTTTTATTTAATATTTCGAGTAGGGTATCAATTACAAGAGTTGTAAGAATTCTAAAACCATTTTCTTCGGAATTTTACGTAAGAAAATTTTAAAGATGTTATGGAGATAAACATATTTATTCTCATATATTTCAGAAGCGTACACGGAAATATTTATGTAGAAACTTAAGAGGGGGTAAATGGTGTAATGGCTTTTTTTTTTTGTTCATTTCACATATTGAGTGTGTGGCGTAAATTCAAAGAGAAAGTAATGAGGAATCCAAATCTATTTTCTTCAGAATTTCAAAGTAGTTCTCGATATTGCTGGAATAGTTCAAAAAACTATCTTCTCTCCCCATCAATATGTCATATGCCTATGGGCTACGAGTCAAGGTTAGAATAAAAGAACAACTAGATATTAATTTAAATAAAATTAATTTAATACGCCATGAATCATTAAAAACGGTTAAACGCTTCGAATTTCGCTTCGATTTTCTTCCTAAAAGTATATTTAGCATATAAATAATTGACATTTATATTTGTAAAATGTAAATATATCGTCTTGACTATTTACGTAGAAAGGGAAATGTAGAAAAATTAAACAAATATAAAATGTGACTAGCATTGGGTACAGATATCAGTCTCTAGGATCAAATATGAAATCGTGTATTCAATTTGATTCGTAAAAGGTAAAAATATATGACCAAAGCGAAATGAACAAAAGTAAGCAGAAATGTGGTTCTCGATCTACGCCTCGTGGATTATTCTCGTTCCAAATTGGATTCAATTGACGAAGCGGCTACGCTGGTCGGCGTAGACATTCACGGCTCGCTTCAGCGATTGAATCGTTTCTACGGTGAATAAAGATGAAAATTTCTCTAAGAATATTATCTGATATTAAAAGGCATTGAGAAATCGAAAGCTGTTTTAATTATCAATACGACATGAATTTTAATTATCAATATAATGTGATGGGATTGTTAAAATCTTCGTAACATGTTTATTATACAGTCGTTAATGTTATCTTTTAAACAATATTTATTAATTTAAATTCATTAACATAATGCTCCAGTGTAATGTTTTGCTTGTATCTTTAGGGGTATTTTTTCAATTATCTTTTGATTGAGACCTGATTTTTGCCCTAATAACCATCTCACCAACAAATGTGCCTAATACCGTTTTTTTTTCATTTAGGAATATAAGCAAAGTAATGTAAGTAAAGTAGTAGTTGAAACTAACTTATGAGAACCCTGTTAAGATCAGATGGAACTTTGAAAAGTTCCATCTGATCTTAACAGGGTTGGAAAAGGTTCCTTCTTTGGGATACTCTAAACTTGATTTCAGAGAGGTATGATTCCAACAATTCACAGTAGTTCTATGAAACTATGCAACGTTTGCCAAATAATTAAAAATACTGCTGGACAATACCTTTTCTCTTCAAACGCTTGTCCTATCAGAGGTGTTATTCTGCATGCTTGGTCTATCACTTAATGCACACTGGAAATTGGAAATGATGATTAGTGGTATAAGATTTATTAACAACAGTTTCTCAAAACTTAGATAAAGCAGGAAGCAACGATATTAATTTTTACGAAGTTATTTGCTCAGCGGGTTTCTCAGGCTTTTAAAACAATTATTTGTGCTATTTTCAAACATTCAGGAATATGAATTAATCGTAAATAGACTTTAAATAAATATATCAATGTAATAATCATTTTCTAGGTAGTTCTTTCAGCAGGCCGAGTATTATTTAATAAATTCATGAATGTTAATTCTTTTACTTAACAGTAAACAAAACTTGTTTGCAGTTAGATGTAAATTCACATAGGTTTTCAGTACGTACGATTTGGTAAAATTTCTCTAGAAATGAAAAAGTCCAACAGATTTATCACTATCAGTGGGCTACTATGTAGGCTCACTCGCCAAAATAAAGTTACATTTAGAGATTTTTATTACACTCAGTAATTCCTTGCCTTTAACCAGCTGTTATAAGTCATGATTCCCAGACTATATGTTTAACATCATAGTTTTCTCTAATGGTAAATCTGGGCCGAAATTTTGAAAATAGTTCCATGTACTGTCTTTGTGTAATTTGTGTCTTCTGTGTTAATTTACGGCCATGCTGGTTTAACCAACTTGCGTTCCACGTTATTGCACTAAAAATCCTGTTTTGAAATTACACATCACTAAAATGGTCAGATCACGATTCACAAAGTGTCGACTTCACGTTTTTTCTGTAATTTTCATTAGAGGTGTGATAATGTGAGATACATTATTATGTGTCGAAAATACCAAAAAAACTTTCAAAATATTTATTTTTTCTTTCATTTTTTATTTTTAATATAGGCCGAATTACCCATTTAAAATATGTTGTAAGGAATAATATATCATATATAATATTGAACGCGAATAATTTTTAATTCATTTTATCCGCTAGTAATTAAAATCACAAATACTTGAAATAAAAAAATAATTTAAAAAAAAAGAAAATCAAATAATTTAAAAGTATTAATTTTGATTAATTTTCACTTGAAATATGTCTTATGAAATTAAGGCGGTTTCTTTAATTTTTGTGTTCTGATTGAGTTTTAACTTTATGTGATCTTAAGCACAAAATATATTCTTGTTTCTTTATAGGTTTCCACAACTGTTGTCACAATTTCATTTGGATTATAAGCTTTCCCGCGGTAACCATTTGTAGTGAGTTGACGAAGCGGCGTTGGAGAAAGTGGTCTCGCAAGGATATATGTATTATATTAAACATTTAAAAAATTTTTGTTTCAGTCGAATTTGTCATTAAAATTGTTTTCATTCGATTAATATTTTACAAATAATAGTAATTTATAAGTGATGCATAATGATATCAAATATTTTTGGTTAAAATGTCAAGCAGAATTTACACGAGAAACTACAAATCGTGAAAAACATAGAGTATATGGTAAAAAGGCTCAATATTTGTCTCAATATTTTTCCGGTGAATTTCAACGATGAATTGAAGACATTTATTCCTCTGTAAGCCAACATAACGTTCAGAAATATAAATGAGGTGAGTGTATTTTTGATTGATATATAGTTATTTGTATGTGATCTACGGTTTTATTGGCATCTGATATCTTATCTTCCAAATAATTTAACGGTTTGTGTTTTTGTATTTGCAAAAGTATTATAGTTTTTTTTTGTAAATAAAATGTTTGTTAGTAGCTTTATCTTTGGGACTATAATCTATATACCCGTATATATTTTCAAATGTATTATCATCACGCCCAATTTTAAGCCCTTACGTCAAACGGTTTATGATATAAACGACTGTGTTTGACGGATGGATCACGGATTTATTATACTAGATAAACTAATGAAGGCAAGAGCGATTACGATGATGCGTAATAGCGATGTCAAATGTTATAAAGAGATGGGATGTTAAAAAATCCGTTAGAATTATTTTATGCTACAAGAACAGCTTTTATCGTTAAGTGGTGAATTCCGTTTTCTTTAGCAATTTTGAATTTATACGTTGTTATTTCATTAAAATAAGTCTGTTTAGAAAAATAATTACTTTGTTGTTATTGTGGAAATAGACATTAAAATAATCCACATAAAAACATATTTCAAAGGTAAATTATGAAATATTGACACCGTACTTTTGCTTATTATTTTCACAAACCCGTGCAGCAATGACTATTTCATATGCGTAATAATATACCTAATTGGACATAAAATAAAAGTATACGAAAAGTACACACCGTAAGTATACATTTGGCATTTGCGCTAGCGCAAATGCGCTTTGTTAGTGAAATGAATTAGGCTTAGTATAATTGAATAAAATTATATGTCATTGCTCTTTTTAGAGTCTGTAGCACGCTAGAAATTATGTGCGTTTTCCCTGTATAAGTCAGAGCACTGTAGCCACGTTATTTTTAAATATTTTCCCAATATATGTTACAGTTTTATGCATTTAGTCAATTCAAAGACATCTTTTTTCAGAAACGGTTTATCTGACTTTTACCGTATCAATACATGTTATCCTAAAATTGATAATTTGTGTGGTACTTTTGTGATGATGCGGAACAGACCGAAGAGACAAGCGGGAAAATAATCGCGACGTAGCAAAATTCTTCGATCTCAATAATTATTATCTGTATTGTACCTGTATTGCATCATTGAAAAATGAAATGTAAATAATGAAGACGACCAAAAACAAGTTATTATGGGATATAAACAGAAACTTTGTATTTTCTGCAGAAGAAGAGAATATTCTCCACGAGTTCTTTCTCCAAATTAGCCAAATATGATCTAAGTATCAAGGAATCAAGGTAATTGTTTATAATTTCGCAAAGTAATAAAGAAAATGTATTCTCCTTTATGACATAGCTGAAAATATGTACGTAACAGTATCCTGCTCCATTCGTGCAATCAAAATAAAAAGCTGTTAAGAGCCACAAGTTTTACTAAAGTTAATATCGATTTATTTGATAATAATTATCAGTGTCTACTAGGTAGATATGAATTTGAAACCACTGATATTTGGAAAGTCAAAAAGACAAAACTAACTACTATATATATGAAAAGTAGAAAAACAGGTCCGCTATGGATTTTCTTTCGATTACGTTTTCAAGATCATTTTATTCGGATGGTACAACTGGTTGCATTGGTGCAATAATATTTCAAATGGGATCCAGGAAGATGATTTATAAATATATATATATATATATATATATATATATATATATGTATATATATATATATATATATATATATATACACACATTTAGATGATGCTATGTTTGACCATTTAAAAAACCTGTCAAGCACGTGTAGACTCCTGCTATGAAGATTGCGTTCACACCTAGGCATTTAGTATTTCTAATTAAACTATTTGCAAATGTTATTTTTTATAATGTAAATATATTCACAACTATATTCTTCCTAGACATAAAAACCAATTATAAAAAGCGGACCCACAGGTACCGCAACTACCCCACAAGTTTTAATGATGAGTGAGCGAGAAAATTATGTGAAATTAAATTTTAAAAAAACCTTATAAAAGGCCATATATTTTTGTTTGTGAAAAAATTTGAAGTTCTGCAGCAATACAAAGCTATAAAATTTAGTATACAATATTATTTACAGTTTGATATCTAAAGCCGTTTCTGGGCAAAAGGGCTTTAACAGACAGACGGGCGGGCATACGGACGGACAACTAGGTAAACTTACTAGGACTCTGTCTTTCTTCATTTTGAGGAACGGAACCTAGAAAACATTTAATAATTATTGTGGGCTATATTGGCACTCTTCCGCGGTCCTATTTATGATATATATCTTGCTAGAAATGTTTGTGAAGTTTCTGTCATATTCCAGAAATCATTGAAACAAATGGGGGTTCAACGTGAAACTAATATGTTACTTTTTTTTGTACGTATTATTGTTTCTTTATAAATGATATGAACTACAAAACTATACATTTCTAAACGTTTTAACGTAATAAAAATTAATGTTAATATTTTTATGAATAATCTCCCAGTATTATTAATAGCTACTGCAAAATTATTGAAGACAATAAAATAAGAAAGTTTTAAAATTTATTTTTGTTAACTTGACAAATTACAAGTCAGTTCTCAATTTCTATTACAGAAAAATTACATTTTCATATAAAACGAAATAAATGGACATTTATGCGGACAAAATTTAAAATTTTGCGGTTGTCATATCTATGTTGTACTATCAATACTTGTCGAATAATTAAAGTGATATAATCACTATTTATATATTATAATTATTTATATGTCAATAATTACACACGAATTAAGTGACGTATGCATAATTAAATAATGAGTTCATCTGGGTGTGAATCGTCATCCTGACATTTTATTTACATAACTTGCAATTCATGATCAATATAATATCCGACATAATGTAACAATAAGTATAACATCGATGACTATATTTGTTTATATTATCACGAATCGTTTAAAAACTGCAGACCTAGCGAAAAGTAGTTGCACTGCTTAGAATGCAAGTATTGGTCACATGTGGAAAGCATAGTTGGTAAACTAAAATATATTTTCCAAAATGGTTTATCCAAATAGTATTTTGCGAGTAGTCATAAGTTTTTATTTCTGTGAAGAGTCTTAAATTTAACGACTTTACAAGATTGCTATTGATTAAATAGTAGTAAGTTTAGAATAGAATTATAAAATATAATGTTTTGCAGGAAAACAAAAAAAAATATTTTTATGTTTTAATTATTATAATTAAGAACGGGATTAGTTTGGAATATAAATATGAGGTATAAATAAAATCATTAAGTTTCATTTTTTGACTAATATTTTTACACGTCCATTAAAATAAAACGTATATTTCTCAAAGGCTTTTTATTAGGTTTAAGATAATTATTTTAATAAAACAGATATAAACTCATCTCAGACGCTGTTTCAACTTATCTTGACTTAACTGGGCTTGTTCTGTTTAAATCAACATTTTGCTAATTTATAATCAGTTTCTGTTGTTCTATTGCAAAATAATTAATATGACATGGAATTTTTTTAAAATAGTTTATTTGTAACTTCAACTATGGCTTTGTGAAATATATAACGAAAAATATTTGTTTTGTATGAAAGCATCTCGGCCTCTCCTATTTTATATGAACACTTAATAAAATAGTTTAAGTTTCACGTACTTGTATATAAAAACCATAGAACATTTAAGCACATATCATTATGTTATAATATCAAAGGAGTGTATATAAATATCTAGTGAAGCCGGTCAACAATACCGAATATCAAGCTAAGAGTAGAAAACAAGTCATGGCACGAGAAGGTAAGGTTTAAATTTATAGAATAGGGTTGATTTATATGAATATGTTGAATATAAATGAATCAAAATCCATGTCCAGCTTTGGATAATTTCAATGCATCAGGCGAGATAAGCTAATTTGAGATTTTTTCAAGTAAGTTTGGCTTGTAGGTTACTTGAAACTTATTTAGATCCATTGATTTATTATTTTAGGAGAGAAATTAAATTTTATGTCTTCCTTCGAGTTGTCTTTTCCTGTTACTTAATTGCAGTAACTTATTACTTATTATCCAATTTTCATCCTGGCAGCCTCAGGTTTTGCAATCCTTGACGGAAAGCGCTAGCTTAAACTTCTATGACGGTCGAGTTTTCGTTAACGTCTTCAAGTTAAGGTTTAAATTTATAGAATAGGGTTGATTTATGCTAAAATGTTGAAAATATTAATCAAAATCGATGTCCCAGCTTTGGAAAATTGCATTGCATCGGGCAAGACAAGCAAATTTGAGATTTTTTCAAGTAAAATAAGTTGGCTTGTAGGTTACGGCAATTTGAAAACTTATTTAGATCCATTACTGGCAGTCTCAGGTTTTGCAACGCTTGACGGAGGGCTTTAAGTTACCTACATGATCTTCAACATCACGATCTAATTCATTGTATGAAACTCTAGCATTTATCTCCATATTCATTAACATTATGTACGTGAATTATTTACGCTAAGCTTTTTGAGTTTCCATGAATTTATGTGAAGAAAAAATGATTATTTCCTAAAGAGACATTTTTTGTTTATGCGTTATAAATTTTAGTTGTTGTCTCATTTTAAAAAGAGATTTTATTAACGATAATCTAATTATAATAATTGTGACTGTATTGTCTTTTAAAAATAAAAGAGTATAAATAAGGAGTTGCCTTCTTATTATTCATATACAACGCAAGTATAAATCACAAGTCTATAATTATTAGAAAAATCTTACAAATGAGAAAATTATTCTCCTATTATCTGTTTGTTTTTTTTCCTTTCAAGATTCGGAATTCTAATAAAAATGTACAAAATATCCCTGATCTCCAGGGACAGAAAGGCAAAAAAAATTACTTTGTTCGAACATGTTGTTAAGGTGATGGGTAATGGACCAAATGAGGTACATCAATGATAAGGTATATAATTGACAAAATTTTGACAAATAAAACTAAAGAATTTGACGTTTAAACTGAGGATAATTTTGGCCCGAATTAGTTTTCTTTACATCACTATTTTAGTAATTATAATATATTTTCTTAGACGTAGTTTAACAAAACTCCTTCATTTGTAAATTGACATATTTAATAAAAAAATATTAAGTCGTTACAATAAATTTAATCTAAGTTTACGATATTCATATTCATTGAATTTTTATACCTTAAATATAATTACTAAATACCAGTGAAATAGACAATACACTTAAAAAGTACTTTCATGTACAAAAGCTTATATTTCCTAGTTTGAGTTCTGACTGTAAATTCAGATATTTTTTAGTAATTTACAAATTGAAATGAATAAGAAAACATCTTAAGTTAAAATCTTCGTTCCAAAATGTTTAAAGAAAATATATTATCTTGCTATTATGATGAAAATATAAAAAGAGAACAAAGACCTTTATTATAATGGTCAATAGTAATATGGTATTTGTGAATGTACGGAACGACATAATGATATTTTTGAGTACGCTCTAATGATCTCTTTAGAATCGACAACTAGACGTTCTGTTTGAAAATTTGCCATGTCCTTGGGATAAAAGTTCAAATATATGAAACATTACTCTATCATAAAAAAAATAATCATATTTATTTAAGAAAGTCGTAATTGATTAGTGTTAACAAAATTGAATATAGTAAAGTATGCAGATGAATGTAGGGTACTAAG
This sequence comes from Druceiella hillmani, assembly GCA_039881145.1. Taxonomy (NCBI): domain Eukaryota; kingdom Metazoa; phylum Arthropoda; class Insecta; order Lepidoptera; family Hepialidae; genus Druceiella; species Druceiella hillmani. The sequence goes on from JAYKKI010000055.1 coordinate 7,968,655, forward strand.
CATCTATTTAGAACCTGTGAAGTTTGAACAACAATGTTTTAAGTGAATTAAGTTGTTATATTGGATAGTTGGATAATTATTACAGATTGTCTATTGTGAGCAGTTTCCTATCACAAAATTTGATCATAAAATAATTTCAAATCAAACCGTTATAGTTAGATTAAAATTTTTCCGAAATAATTTTATGATACGATGCATTCAGGATGGACGCATATGGCAAATTACTGTTGTTTGTGTGCTTTGTATTTGTAAGTGAATAAATCATAAAATAAATAACTAAATCGTTAACAATATGTACTAAAGCCACTTGTAATAAAGCTGTAAACATTGCATTGCTATAAATCAAAAACATACAAACAAATAATTGCGGAAGTGTGAAAGATGAGCGATGAATTAAGATCATTTTTAAAATGTTTATCGGTTTATCCGTTTATGTGTTTGTTTGTACACGAATAACTTAAAAATTACTTACGCAATTCGAATAAAGTTTAGAAACATATGAGGGTCATCTTGAAATCATATTCAGTTTTTATTTCACATTTAATGTTTCAAAAATTATTTAAATTTTTGTTTAGCATAATAACAATAAAGACATGTCTAGCTATTCGACGCGTAGTAATTGCTACATAGTGTACCGATGCACGTCAGTAGAAGGAACTACTGGATGATGTAATTTAAACCACACAATGAAATTTTCATCCGGATATAAATGGAAGAAATAGCATTGTCAGAGCATTACTTATAAAAAACGTACTTTGCGTACGAATTCTGTATGTTCTTCAATAAAATTGGGCCTAAAAAGTCGGGCGGATAGGCAACAATAAATTAATCGTAAATAAGTATGATGTTAAAAACCAATTAAAAAACGCAGTCTAATACTAATGTAATTTACCTACATTTGAAATTATTAAATTTTTACGACAGTAATTTTCAAACAAGACTGTGCCTGAATCATATTATCGATATTCTTTACGTTTACCTATTATGGATTATTATTCACAGAAATTGCTATCGCCTCCAAAATAAATGGAGAATCGCATAAGCGGAATAAAAATGATCCTGATATCAATAAGAACAAACCGCGAGAGAAAATTGAAATGCTGAAATGTCGATTTGTATGCGGTTGCCTGCATCCAATATCCACCTTGCAAGAAGCACAGATGCAAGCGGTCACAGGAAATGTATCTACGATTTTCGTACGATTTCCACTGTTTAGAAAATAATCTGGATATTTTTATTTCTTATTACACACAGCGATTTTGTCCGAATATTTGTAAATATTTCCTGTTAGTCATAGAGTGTGAGGCAACCACCTAGGTGGTTAAAATATAACATTAAATTACAGACAATAACGTATATTTTTGTAATAAAATAAATAATAGTAATTAGTTCAGAAAAAAGAAAATAAAATCCTGGACCAAGAAAATTTCTATGTTTTTTCGATGTGACAAAACGCAGAAATTTTCTTACTTCAGAATTTTATAGAAAGAAATATTTATGTAATTTTATTAGAGGTTAGGTGTATGCGTGGTGCAATAAATTATATATGGGATCGTTATAAAAAAATGCTTTGGATATTTTTGATAGTAACTATGTAACAAATCATATTTAAAATCGTACTTTCTTTTGTGTATTACAATATTTATTCAAGTATTAGTTTTTGCCCGCGACTTCGTCCATGCTTCGACATGCGTACCATAGCATGTGTCAACCCATGGTTCTAATTTATATCTGTTCCATTTTTTTAAAATCCGTTCCTGTTAAGTAGTAACTCCGTGATCAAGTTATAACAGAGGGGAAATCTTGTATGGTATCTGTATAAAATTTTGTGCAGATCCGTCCAGAAATTACAGAGTTACAGAGTAACAAACATTCATCGATACATCCATTCAAACTCTCGCATTTATAATATTAGATACGATTATCACGCCTAATGTGCATATATTTTCGTATTTAAGTACATAAATTTTTTTCTTTTACATCATTTAGTTACACGTTTTTCACTTCAAATGACTCTTATTTTACTTGTTTTAAATTTTGTGAATTTAAAAATTGCAGGTTTTACTAACTTTGTAAACACAATAAAGTTTAATTGAATCAACCGACGTCTTCTTATTGTATAATTTATATACAACTTATTTTTTTATATATACCTCTATTAAATTCTGCATAATTTTCCACAGCGTGTATATTATATATCTCCTACTTTAATTGATGTGAAACTATTTAAACTAAATTATTTGCATATAGAAATATCTGTTGTAAATATTTGTTACATTGCGTGAATGGCGGTAGAAATAGTGGTTGTATTGTATTAACATTTCAAATTTACAGACTAGCTGTTGAATGCACTGAGCTCTGTGTACGCTTAAGCTGTTGCACACGCATGTATGCTCAGTTGATAATATGACAGTTGACCATACGATTCTAAAACCATATTCCGCACTACCATGGCCTATTAGACGAGTGTCCGTTTTTACTTTTGGAGGGTATTCAGTATAGGTGTCTTATTAAGAAAAGAAAGCAAAAGTTTGAAAGTTAATTTACTCTAAATGAAAAAATAAAAAAGTACAATAGTGTAAACACGAGTCTATTGAAATAAACTTTCCCGAATGATGAACGATTTGGTTCCGATTTTGAGCGTGAATAATACCAAATACAGTTAGTTTTTGGACGGTGTAAAATAAAATTCCTAAAAAGATAACATTTTTCTAAAATTCATAGATAAAATTCTGGCTATCGCAAAATATGCAGGATTAATATTTTAAAATATCAACATAAGTTTGGAGGGTGGAGATGGAGGGTTTAATTTTTAGAAAGTAAATAAAGCACTCGAATTTTTTTTAGGTCTGTATATATTGGACTGTGGTCTGAAAGGATATGGGGAATTTAAAATTTTTTTTCGGAATTTTAAGTGGCGTTACTGAAGATATACACACACACCTATATATATATATATATATATATATATATATATATATATATACTTCTAAGACGAGTGAAAAGAGTGCAAATTCGATGGGTTGACGGCTCACCCTTAAGGAGATCCTTTATCCATTTTTCCATCCCCATTATTATTAAGTGTTGTTACATGATATATAGACGGTGAAAAGAAAAGATATGCTCCGTCCAAGGATTTTCTTGTATTGCCCGCCATTGGGAAGAGTACTTCAAACTCATAGCGTCTGAACCCACTCTGAACAAGTATAAAAGCAACATACAGACAAATATTTTTGACTCGAGCAAGGCTGAGGCTGCATCCCAAAGCGTGCCGTGAATGTGTTTCTCATCAACATTTCGAGGACTAAGACTTTTCTGTCGTCTCAATACAGTTGGAAAAGTATTCACGAGTCACGATGGTGTGAGAGGTTATATACTTATTTACAGATATGTTGGGTTAGTGTTATTTATGTAAGTAAGGAGAGATTATGTGTTTGGACGTAACGCACATATGAATATTGTCGTGTAATTGAGTATAAATTATTAGTATCACTGAAATTTTGAAATGTATTAATTGTTTTCTTCTCTCCAAGATAACGGTTGTTAGGGATGGGGACATTGTTTGCTTGAAGGTTCACATTATCCCAATTTTCAGAAGTTAAGTTGCTTAAATTTATTTTGGTATAAGTGAAATAAAAGAAAATGTTTATACTTATCTTACAGAAAATAGTTTGAATACTTATTATCGACTACCGGTGCCCGAAAAATCTTTTGCGTGTAGACACATAGAAAATATTATAGTTATAAAAGCAAACTTTTTTCAGTAAATAGACTTTATCCTCAAACGTCTTCTTTCTAGTTCGTCAATTGTGATAAAACCTATATGTTACCCCGGACCTAACAGAATTCATTAATAAAAACTTCATCGAAATAATTTTAGCTGTCCTTGGCTCACGCGCGAGGAAATAAACTGATCAAAGTAATTATTATATTGCAAATATTAACAACAGGTTGATATTTTTAACAAAAATATAGTAAGCGAAAAATTTTACGTGCGGAACACGATTGGCAATGATATCCGGCGACAGCCATTATTATACATATATACACTATCATTTCTGTAATTACTACGCGTTAGGTAGCTGTTCACTATTTTGGTGTTTTACGAATGTATTTCGTATGCATTTTTGAAAATACTAAATTTGCCAAACTTCTGTAGAAGTGAACTGTTGCTTTGAAACAAAAATTAAATGTTACCTCTAGTCGATCTCTGTGTTTTTCTAAAAACACCTTCCAAATTAATAGTTTTTATGTGATGCGTGTACAAATAAATACACAAACAGAGAAAATTCCAAAACAATATTTAGGTGTTCCAAAAAACACTTTTTTTATGTATTGTTAGATATAAAGACTGGCCTATTCTATAATTTTGTTATGTGCATAGACAATAAATCTATACACATAACAAAATTATATTGACTGGTCTATTCAATTGTTATGTATATATAACTAAATCGATACAATTTAATATAAACCTACCAAAGTAATAAAATATTTCTAATTGACAGCAGATTCATATTTTAAACAAATGGAGAAAAAAAAATAAGCTTAAGTCGAATACATAAATCGTCAAAAAATGTTAGGTGAGTAATACGAGCAACAACGACATCTGACCTCATGCATCTACGCGCATTCAAATAGCTTAGTTAAATAACCACCCCGTCTGTATTACTGCACATTTCAGTTCTGACCAGATCCATTTCACCAACGGACATGCGTTGACAAATGTAGAATGAAAAATTTTATCGCGCGATTTAAATTACACGTAGCGCCATTTATTGATTTACGTAGATACACCATATATGTGTAGTTATTATACGACGAGCAGCTAAGCACTTCTTTGCGTTGTATAAATGTGATGCAAATGAGATATTGAAAATATTAAATTCACATATCATCTGATTGATTGTAAAAAAAAATGAAAAAAAAAACTAAATGTACCAATTAAAAAAAAAACTAAATGTTACTTCATATCAGTATCTATATTCTTTGAAAAAATAATTAAACCGGTAGTTTTTACACGATGAGTGTTCAACAAATAGATTCCAAAAAAGAATTCCAAAAAATACGTTTTTGTTTTCTGTTACATTTGTTATGCACATCTTAATAATTTTTGTACTAAATATGTTCAAAGTACAGATACGTCAATTCAACAGTTTTGTTATATATTTGTTAGTGTGAGTTAGATTAAGTTGAATTGGGTTGGGCTATGTCCGATTGTGTTGGGTTTGTTGGGTCATGTTCGATTGAATTTCATGGGCTATTTTTGTTTGAGGCATTCAACTCAACATAATTCATAGATTGGGTTTTGTCGGGTTACATTATATTCGTTTGGGTAATGTTTGGATTAGGTCGGCTTGACTTGGGTTATTTTGGCTTATGTCGTTTGTATTTGGTTATGTTAAGTTGTGTTAGTTATTATTTTGGGACGGGTTATGCTAGGTTATGTTGGATTAAGTTATGTCGAGTTGGGGTATGTGAGATCCTGTTGGGTTGGTTTTGGATTATTTTGGGTTGGTTATTGGACTATTTTTTTTCTGGTTGGGTTATGTAGGATTGGGTTGGATAAAGTCGGGTTGGGTTATGTTGGATCAGGTTGGTTTGCGTTGGGTTTTGTTGGGTTAAGTTGCGTTGGATGTGGTTATGTTGAATTGTGTTGGCTTTGGTTGGGTTATGTTGGTTTATATTTTTATGGGCGATACAGCACTTCAAAGAGGGAAAGTGAATGCAAAGGTAAGCAATACAAATTTGTCGAAAAAAGTTCAAAATTTAATTTTCATTAAATTTTGTTTGAATTTTATGATCAGGCGGGTAAACCATGTTTCAGCAGCCGGAGGAAACAAATGATTTAAATTACATTTTTAGCCTTTTTACTTTTTATTTAATGAAAAAAAATACATTAGTGTTTCAATACGCAGCTCTTTAAGAAAAAAAATTTGATGTCCTTATTTTTAAATTATTTTTATTTTCATAATTTGTACAGTTTTTCAAACATGTGAAAAGTACATTGGTCAGAAAAATGTTCATAATTTTCTTTTTATTAATTTTTTATCTTCCCATGAGTATAGGGCGAATTAAACAAAGAGACCAAATGAGATTAAACAATTTTAAATACTTTACATCAAATAAAAATAACATTACCGATACTTTTCCACATAATTATTTTCGTGAAATGCTATCAAAAATATAAGGGTAACACATAGTTAACAATAATAGGAGTAACACATAGGCAATAATTATCTGCGGCATATTGCGCTTGGAAAAATTTCGGGTGGTTTGATGGAGTTTTGAATAATATGTATTTTTTACAAATGTACCTAAATGTAATTATGTGACTAATATATTTCTAGGTAGTATACGGAATCATTACACCTTTTCTAACATGATTAATTTCAGGTTTAGCCATTTATAATTGCAGAAGTTATGGTATGGATATTGAAATTAAACATTTTGTTAATTTATTTTTGAAATGTATTTGGCAAATATACAGGCCTGAAATTCATTTTTTTAGATCTATGACAAAAGGAGCAAGAACCCTCTAAGTTCTTGAACATTTTTTCAATTAGTTGTAATTTAAGCAAGCTGGAATCAGAGGTATATCGTTAATAACTGAGAGAGAAAATAAATTTACGAACAAATTAAATATAAAAGTAAACAAGAGTTGAAAGTTAAAACGAAAATCTGATTTAACCCTTATCAGTTTAGCTTCACAAAGCTTTACAAAGTAAAGATAAACTGATAAGGGTTAAATCATATCAAATCACAAAACACTTCTCTCAATTGACACAAGCATAAGAGCTTTAAGACCAGCATCTATACATAAAGTTATGCTAGATGTATCGTGCTAGATAAGTGTTCTATTTTAAAAGAGATTGAGGTACAATATTGCGAAGGCTGATGTCAGCCGGAAGACGTTTACTGCTAAATATATGTATTCGGTTTTAATTGCCGTGCCGCATACTTTCAACGGCTTTCCTCATCTTTTACCAGGTCATTTGTCCAATTAGTCGTAAGCTGTTGAATTTCGCGTCTTCCGGTACCTGGCCGCCATTTCAGATTCTTTCTTCCCCAACGGTCGCTGGTTCTGCTCTCTATATGACCAGTTGCAAATTCGGCCTGCAGTTCCACGAGCTACGTCGGAAATCTTATTTTTCCTGCGGATATTCTTATTACGGATAATATTTCGTTGAAAAACTCCGAGCATAACCTTTCCATGGCTTGCTGAGTAATTTGGAATCTTTTTACAAGGCCAATAGTAAGGTGTTAGGTTTTACCTCTGTATGTTATAATTTGCAGTATACAATGGTAGGAGACTTTCGTCTTCAAACATTAAGGTTTTTATTTTTAATTAAACAATTAATGTAATGCAATTTTTATTTGTTTTTTGAAATTTTGACCATGATTTTAAATAAATGAATACTGTGATATATGGTTTAAATTTTGGTAATCGTTTTTGTGCATGGGTATAATTTGGTATATTTGTTCTCACGAAGATATAATTAGGCCGGAATACACTTGCTTGAATACATCGTAAAACCATTTTAAATCAAATAAAACTTCGCAACTACTTGTATTTCCTTTTTATATCTTTGTTTCATTGATCTTTATATTCTACGTTACATTGGAATGGTTGTAGAATCAAATCAATTTGAGATTAAACTAAAGTTAATATCGACATCAGTCGTGGCTTCACTGTAAGTATTCATTCAGTATTATGGAGGTCATTGAAAGTGTACAAAGTACCTCCTTAGTTGAGATGAACGTATTCATGAGACGTAATGCTACTTGAATAGTGAGAAAGGATCTTGCTATTCAAAAAAGAATGCAAAAGTGATTTAAATAACTACAGATTGATAAGTCTTCTTTGGCAAATATACAAACTATTGTTCAAAGTAATAACAAAGACATTCACTGTCAAGTTAGACGTCTACCAACCAAAAGAGCAAGCAGACTTCAGATAACGCTTCAGTACGTTAGACCACATCCGGACTATGAGGAAAAAGCTACAGAATACCAGTTCCCCTATGACTAGCATATGTCGACTATAAAAAAGCATTCGGCAGTATGGAAATATGGGCAGTGCAAAGGTCTCTTAGAAATGCAAGTACAGATCAGAGATTTACGACCCTGTTTGCCAATATCTATAAGCCGGATATTGTGAGATTGTCTTTATCACCACTATATGGCAAACCCATATTTATACGAAGAGGAGTTAGGCAGGCTGACGCAATAGCACCCAAAATTTTTACCCTCATCTTAGAAGATGTCTTTAAACAAGTGGGAAAATAAAGGTCTCATGATATCAGGTACACCCTTAAATAACTTAAGGTTTGCGGATGATATAGTACTGTTTGCTAATAATCAAGATGAACTTAATACAATGATTCAGGAACTGAATGAAACATTGCTATCGGTTGGACTCGAATCAAAATGAATCTGGATAAGACAAAAGTTATGACATAAAAATGAGCATAAGAACATAAAAGCACGCAAATTCATTCAGTGTGAACTTAGTAGGTTTCATTTATGGAGAAACTAGTGTAACCACATAAGTCGTCCTGCAAAGGCCTATTATTGTTCAAAAAGCTATGGAAAGGAAGTTGGTAGGAATCTCCTTAAAGGGTTGCGAAATAAATAAGCGATTTCGGAGACAAAGACAACTTGCTAATATTGTCAAGAAAGTAGCGAAACTTAAGTGACAGTTGGCTGGTCACTTTGCTTGAAAGTCGGATTCGTGGTGCAAAATTGTCTTCGAATGGAAACCTTGGGAGTGCAAAAGACAAGTGGAGCAGCCGCAAATGAGATATAAATGTGACATAATGTGAGTAAGGGGTACAAAATTAATCCAGAGAGCCCAAGAAAGAACCGAGTGGTGCAGATTACACTAAAATGGTTGAGGATGATTTATTATGCAGGCTGATTGTTAATGTGCGAACGGCAGTGTTGCTTATTGCTTTCGTGGTAACCACTGACTCGCCTGTCTTCCACAGGATAGTGCGGGCGAGAAATGGCCTTTATGTTCCAAAAGTTATTTATAAATAAATGTTGTAGTTAAATATTGTCTTCAAAAATGGGCAAGTATAAAATTATATCATACACAAAATGTCTATCCCATAATCAATATCCTCCTACCTTTAAGCGTAAAAAGTAGAGTGGTACTTACTTTTATTGTTTACTATTTTGAGACATTTTTCTACTTATGCGACGACTCTTTTAAGAGGGAAAATCTATAAAAAAGAGATGTAGATAACATTGTTTGAAAGGGAAATATATTATAATACCTTCGTACGATTTGATATGTTCGTTCATAAAAAGGTTGTGTATACCTAGAGAGTCAGTATAAATATAATGTTTTGAAATTATCCGCGAATCTATGTAATTTGGCCTTCTATTAATTTAATTTCGTAAACGGACCTTATTGTGTTGGCAGAGGCAACAAAGAAAACGAAAATGAAGCAAAATCGAACTCGTAGATTTTTTGCTTTATAGCATTTCCTCTGGTGAATTTAATCACTTCACAAACAGATGATTATTGCTTGTGCAATATGAATATATGTAGACGTTTTATTTGTCTTTTTTATCAATGTAGATAATATTATACAAAGTATTTTTCTGTATAATATAAATTTATCTTTTGGTTGAGCTCCTCTTACGTTACGCTGGTTGATTTTCTTTATTGGAATATTTTACATTCATTTCACTTCAATTTGATGTCATTTCCTTTGAATTACCTTAATTGAAGTAATTTTACTTAATAAATAGATGATTATTATTTGAACGATATAATCATGTTGACATATTATATATGTGCACACATACATACTTGTCTATATTATGAGTTTATAATTGTTTACGTTGTATTGAGCTCTACTCACATTATGCTGTTCGACATTCTTCATTGGAATGTTTTGCGTTCATTTATTTTAAAATTGATATTATTTCTTTGATATAACGTTTTAATTAAGTCTGTTGAGGCGACTTCATTTAATATAAAGATGATTGTTATTTGTATGTTTAATATGCGTACGCGTGGATAATTATCTATATCATTGATTTAGTTAACAGTATAATTTGTGTTTCACTTTCAAAATTATTCAAAATATCACACTTTTAATTGTTATCTATTCACATTTCTATTCAACACTTAAATTCAAGGCCTACAATGTTTTACATATGTTGATATGAGTTTCGTTAAGTTTTCCACTAATTTAGTGAATGTTTGGATAACAGTTAACTCTGAAATTAAACAAAAAACATTTACAACTAGATATGTTCAAATACTATATCAAATTGACTGAAATTATTTGTAATATGTAAGAGTTTTCACTTGTTTAATTAAAAATGTGCTAATTTTTCTTGCGTTTGTCTTTCAAGAGATGTTTTTCATGCAACATGTATAGTCGTTTTGTAATTTTTCATACTGATAAGTGTTGGGAGCGTTGATTCCACTGGTTGTTTGTCCTTTGGTTATTGTATTATTGAGTCATTAATATTATTAAATGTTCGTGTTCATTAATTTGACCGATAAATATAAATTACTTATCGTAAATTTATTTTGTTTACTGCTAATGATCATTGTGGTCGAGACGGTTATGTTAATTTTCATTTTAATGGCAACGAAATAATTGAATAATCAGTATTATCAACACAAACATACTGGTATTAATCTAATCTTCGAAGTAGTAAATGTACCTTTTTGTTTACATACTTTGTAAAAGAGTCACAGGTCATATTAAGAAATATTATACCGATGGATATTAGTTTATACATCACTAATATCTGCCTGCCACTTCGTTCGAGTGAACTGTAGTAATGTGTCTTAATATAGATCTAAGCTACAATTTACCTGTGTCCCAATTTTTTCAACATCTGTTGGCATTCAGTGATGATATCGTGATTGATTTATGTAAAGGACAAAATTATGTACGACGTCTGGGAACCACTCTCTAGAATACCCTGTTTTGTTTATCACTTGTTAAAATCACACAGTATTTTTCTTATAAACAATACGTGATATATTTATCTGTTTCTTAAAAATCCCATGCCCAACTTAAAGATTTGACGAAAGCGAAGAACATATGACAGCTAGTTATAAAATAATAACGAATAAGACAATATATACACAGAGAAATTCAATACAAATGGATGAAAATGCACAGTAATTTAAACAAATATCATTTAGGAATCAGTCGACAATTACCAAGCAACACCATTTCTAAATTAGTCACTGGTGTAGAAAAAAATATCTAATTTGCGTGCATCTCGCACCACTGCGTTGACTAATATGAGTACGAAAACTAGGTAAAAGCTGCGGAATAATCGTACTTGCTATACCTTGGTAAAATAAACAATGACATCATACCCTCATGTACTACTGACAAAAGAGTTAAATAGTGTAACGATCATTCGATATCTTGGAAAACGCGGGATTACCGTATAACAAATCCTAGTACGCTGTATACTTTCTAACAGGTTTCCACTATATGACCGTGAAATGTGAGATGATTATTCATAATTACATTAAGATCCCGCATAGACGGAATCCTTTTTAGTGTAGTTTCGTGTACCTCAAAACTACTTAAAAGGGGTTCACGACAGTAGTAGTATGTCATCATTGCACATTTGTTTACATTAAAATGTAGTTTGTTGCTTATTGGGATGCTGAGTCGACATCATGTTGGAACAACTCACTGTCGGTTTAACTATTAACACTTAAGAATAATTTTAAATCATTGGCAAAGAGAAGGCAGCGAGCAGTGGTGGCAACTGAAGGTAAGAGATTTATCATAATCAGAAACAGGAGTGGACACAAATCACTACCTTGACTAACGCCAAATTGAGTAACCTAGGGACAAGATTCAAAATTTCCAAGTCTGATGTTGACATTGTTTACGAGCCCGAAAGCAATGGGTGAAGAATTTTATTAGAGCGGAGGACATTCCGCCCTCCGATAATTTCAGTTTTAGAATATCATTGTCGACTCGGTCCCATGCCTTACTAAAGTCAAAATAGGGTACATCAACTTAACGACCTAGATTCAATTCTCTAGCTACGTAATCCAAAAAATTAGTAACATTAGTGAGGGTAAAATGCTTTGGACGTAAACTATGCTTGCAATCTGTTAACTGGGATTGCATATGCATAAAGATACCGCAATGCAAAACAGTTTCAAGTGATCAAGTAGGAATATTATGGACACCATAAAAAATCAATGGTTCCCAAAGGAATAACTTCAGAATTCGAAATGATAATATAGTAATCGGGGTTAAAATGTATTTTTGTAAACTTTTGTGTAGATGCCTATAGAAATTACGGAGTTATAGAGAAACAAACATCCATCCATCTATCCATCCAGAATTTCGAATTTGTAATATTATTTTGGATCAATTAGTGTTACAGCGTAAGTCATTTGGATGGAAATGAAGGAAAAGTACGAGATGACAAACTAAAATAACATTTCTGTGAAAATGAACTTCATAAATATAAGAGTTGGCGTAACGTTCGCTCGATCTGACTTAGCGCTCACTATTAATGTCAACTTTGTTCTCACCATACAGGTTTCATGTCAGACTTTGTAAAGTAATTACAAAGTCTGACATGAACGCTGCGTAATTGCGCTCTGTGACAGGGAGATGAATAAAAGTGTTTAGGGTTTATCTTTTGTTCTACACTGAAATATATTTTGTACAACTTATGATTAACACGTTATTGGTTTTCAGGTTTCCATATCTCAAAATTGAAAACGAATCGTTTAAAATATAATTTATGTGTCCGCATATTACATCCATTTTTTTTTGCAAACCGCTTAACATAGGAACTTGAAACATACATGGAAATTACATACATGAAAATTTAATTTAAATTCCATATATATTATCGTCGTCGTTATAAGAATCTCAAGTATTTTTTCATAATTTTATGTAGTACATATTAGAAGATATAGAAAACAAAACGCAAAAAAATATATTCCCATTTCCTCCTTAATATTGAAATGGCTGAATCTATAGTTGTGGAAATGAACGGGGTTTTTGGAAACCTACGTAAAAGTTATAGAAAAACTATGATTCTAGCAAGCATGATTCTCTGTGTCATACTTTTTTAGATTTTCAAAAAATATTCATGCCCTTCCCCTACATAATTACATTAGGCATTTTTAAATATTTGTTGCGCTAGAAAGTAAAGAATTAACTTCATAAACATAGGAGTTGGAACAACGTACACTCGATCCGACTTAACGTTAATTATTAACGGCAACTTTGATCTTAGCACACACGCGTGTACTTTACGAAGTCCGACATGAACGCTATGTAATTAAATAAATGTTATCACCTTCTATTTCAGTACTTTATGCTCTGTGTCAGCGAATTAATTAAAAGTTTCCAAGACATATTAAAGTTTCTTGAATGACATATCCTTCCAGGGAAATTTTAGTTCAAAGAGTATATTCCATTGTTCTTTACGTAACCGTTTTTTTCATTATATTTGTATTTTAATGTTTCATCGTATGAAATATTTTCATAGGTCAAACAGGAAGAGATTTTAATACAAGATATAAAGAACACATTGCCAGCTGGCGAAATAATAAACTAGACACATCTCACAAGTCGGTTTTATATTATTTGTATATACGGGAAACATTTATTTCAATAGTCCAAATACTTTATTTTTTATGTTAGTTTTGCAGTTTTACTGCTATATAATGCACTATAAAATAAAACTATACCAAGTTTTTACGAAGGAGACAATCTTTTGCAAAAATTCTATGCAATATAAAATACTGAAAGGATGCAGTTACCTGATGACCTCATGTAACAGTATCCTTTCATTATATAGACAAGAAAAATTACGATAATTTTTAACACAGCAGAAATTTTCCCACGTGAACAGTGGGCGATATTTTTGGTAGTGTCAGAAACTATTCATGAGACAGTTTAAAAATGTTACTTTAATTTTAAATTTTAACGTTGAAGAAAAAAGAGGAAGAGTTGCTTGTCATTATGACTTTCTAAAAATTTTATCAGTTTCTGTTAAAAAAATTCAACAAGTATTAACATGAAGGGAATGCAAAGCTACTTAAATTTATGGCCTCAGCAGACACCGCACGCTGTTCATTAACGAAATCTATCGTAACCATTATTAAAACCCTGATGCTATATCGTATTTATTAGCGAAACCTTATAATGTACTCTATGGTTTCTCATTTATATCCACCGCCATATCCATTTGCATTCAAATTCGATCAGCATTCTGAATCAGCATTTGTAATATGAGTTATTTTGCATTGTTTCGGCAGTACATATAGTGAAACTGAAACGGCATCGTCAATCGTAATTCTGTAAAATGTTCGTTCGGAAATTTTCAAATGTTTCACATTTATAATGCTCGTCGTTTAGCTTAGCGCGTTATACTTATTTTCTGTCTTTTTTAGTTTCTGTCACCCAAAATTATGATGTTAATTGAATCGAATATAAGAAGTTCACTTCCACAATTTAAATTTTGAAGTAAAAACTTTCTTGGCTCACCTTGTCTAAAATGTTTGATGTAGAAATACTTTTACGATTTCGCATCAATACGCCAAGCGTGACGTTTTTTCGATTTCCTCGCGGCAGGCCGGATATAGCGATTCGACTTCGGATATATTTAGCACCAGGCCAAGAGCAACCGAACGAGAGGAATATATATCGTCCTAATTAGTGAGTATATTTTCATTTCGTCACTTTGCCTGTTGAGTCATTAGCGCAGGAATAAAGTCCTGGATTAGGTACGGAATGCGACGAAAGTCTGAGTTTAAATCTCGAGGCTTGTAACTTTTTTCTTCGATATTTTTTTTTAAAAAAATTGTTTGTCAATAGAATTGAAATAAAGCTTCGTCTCTCTCAGGCTCGAAGTATATTCAGTATATAAAATCCACTTTTATACACTTTTTCTTTAGACAATTGCTTCTAATTATTATGTGGTGTTTTTGTACCTACTAAACTTTCAACAATTAATCGACCATGAGTGTATTAATATATCATATTTATAATCTGATATTATATGATGTCAAAACGGATGAAATATGATCTTGATGTCACCAAAGTTTCCACTACGACAATATGGTCTTCAGAATAGCAATTTTTTTATTCGATTATTTATTTTCATTTCAAATTTTTTCAATAAATTTCAATGCTTAGATAACATCAGCAGTTTTGAAAAGGGACTCATTTAATAAAATATTAAATTTGCAGAGAGTGTTCGTCAAATGAAACGATGAGGTGAAATTTTTATTCAAAACACTCTGTTGCACGGTAAAAATATTTCCTAATTTAAAATATTTATATTAAATCTGGGTAGGTGAAAATCCTTGTTACAATATTGGCATAGTAATATAGTACAATAACCCACATATATTACTATAGCTAACACCAAAAAATATTTGTATTGAAATTTCTTTAATCCGTTATTCATTAATCGTCATCATTTTTTTTAATTCGTATGTATTGCGACGTATCATTTGAAATTTATACTTCTAAGTATATCAAAAATACATTTTTAAATCTTTTTTCATAATTTTAGGTAATATATCTTTGAAGATATACTGAAAAATATGT
Source organism: Druceiella hillmani (assembly GCA_039881145.1). NCBI lineage: Eukaryota > Metazoa > Arthropoda > Insecta > Lepidoptera > Hepialidae > Druceiella > Druceiella hillmani. Next base: position 7,984,245 of record JAYKKI010000055.1, read on the forward strand.
AAAAAAACATTATGGCCTCTTCCTCTTCTTAGATTTTCAGAAAACTATAACGATGAGTCCCTATTTGCATAATTATATGAGATGTTATAAAATATTTATGGTGTTAGCAAATATAAGAACCCGCAATGCGTGAGCTTGACTGACACTTAGCCGTTTTGTACGCAACTGTTAATTTTTATTACTTCTGCTAATATTGCTATAGAACAAAAGTTATTTTACGGTTATGGATACAGCAGCCGAATATACAGCGGGAACAATAAAAAATCTCGATTTTGGACAAACTTAGTTGAGTTTGTATTAAATAAGAATATAACAATTGCACGCTGCGTCTACTGGGTTATATTTACATCATACACCGGAACACTTATTTATATTCGATTCCTATTTATAGATACTGTGTGGTAATTGAGCAGTTCATTAAGGACAAACCAGCACTCGCGAAATGTTTTGAAAAGTCCTTCGTTTTGTAAACACGTTGCTATTTTTAGATCACAATTATCGTGATCAATAACATTTACTGGTGATTTTACGTTGATTATATTTGCCAAGAGACCGAATATAATTTTTTCTCTTTAATAACTGAACATGTTTGACGTATTTTTTCCTGCTGTTCTTTGTAGCTTTCTCCCTGTTTAAACAATAGAACAATTAATTAATTTTATTGAAATATTTTCATGGTTGTAAATTATTTTCAATTTATTTCAAGAGAATATGGAAATTTAATTAATAATAGTGAAAATGAGTCTATGTAGCCGTCTTTTAATTTTCGCACGATAAATGTCATAAATGAACAATTTTATCGCAAATTTCTTTCTAATGAGCTTGTTAGGTCTATTACATTTTTCTAACGATTTCTGGAGTGTGAGGTAAAGGGTAAAAAAAGTAATTATGTTAATGTAAGGAAAAACATAAATTTTAAACGGTAATTTAAAAGTTGCATTTCTAAAGTTGATCGAGCTGAGTCTTTTTAACTTGCTCATGTTAAATAGACGCGTTAAAGAAAACTAGTTTATTCGATAAATGTCGTTTTTTTATCAAGAATTGCCACTAGTATTTATATCTTAAATGTCCATTGAAAAATAAAAATTAATTAGGTAAATATGTTTGTCTGTAATCTTTTTCTAAATGTTTTAATTTTTTTATTTAAAGCTACATATGATTTTGTCATTTTTTACAGGAATTTAACGTTTTCATTTTAAAATTTTCGATTTAAAAAGTTTCGCAAATTTTATTTGTATGTAGAAATAGCAAAAAATACGACAGAAAAAGCAGGGGTTAGCTTGTAAGATAATTATAAACACGTCAATTCAACTTATAAGATGTGGATTAAAAACGAAAAGAATAAAGAAAAGCAAAAATATAGCTCTCAATCAGTGCTCATGCAGTGAACGTTGGCACTGGTCGGTCTACGGTGAATGGAAAATGTGGTTTTAACGGTGCTGAGTATTGTCTGGGGCCTTCGTCAAAATTTGTTTCGGAACAAAAACAATGCAATAAACTAGCGAAGAGTACAAAGGATTATATTTTCGTTCTCAACAAAAGGAAAAGATATTACATTGACAAACATTCATACTTAATGTCTATTTTTGAGATACATATCACAATCGTTATCCAGGTTCATATCTTATGTTTTTCGGAATCATCAACGTAATAAATTATATATAATATTTCCATAGGTGCTGTTTTAATGACTTATATAAGAGCCATTTCCGGGGTTATTTTTACAGGAAGTGATAATATCAATGGAATTTTGTGTGTATTACGAAAATATTTTAAATTCATGTTTTTTTAAAATAATTATCATGATAAAGGGGAAAAATAATTTCCTAAAAAATTATCCGTTAGTGTCAAAATTTAACTTTAACCAAAGCAAAGACATAGATAACTAGTACAAGATATTCGCACGTTAACTCTTCCACATGTTGTTTTAGAATATGGATGAAGTGAATATAAAATAAATAAGCTTCGTAAGTTTCATCCCTTCTAAGTTAAATTAAATAGTTTTGTTATGCCATTATCAATAAAAATAATGCGATTGAAATACACTGATGATGTATTATTGTTACGTGAATAATTTTACTAATAATTTTACTTCTGACATAATTGTTACAATTAGATCCTAAAGTGAAAGGCCATGGAAAAAGTGGTGTCCACGAGTGTAAATATTGAAGAAAATTGCTTTTCCACATTAATTTTTAACTCAAGATATTGTAAGTGTTGCAACTTGCCTTTGAAAATACCTAATACACATACAGTAGTGTAAAAAAATTTAGTCCATATAAGTCTATTTATGATAAACTTCATTCAGGGTGCCGACATTAATGCAGTGAAAAGGATTTCTAATAGATCTTTTTGTTACTCGTTTAGCGGTGGGACGTGAATAAGTTTCTCGAGAGTTGTTGAAATTCTTAAAAATATCTGGAATGAAAACCACATATATAATGGAAATAATTAAAAACAGAAGCGAATACTTGGAAAATATCGAGGGAATTATTGTTTTAAATTGTTCGGTGAAAAATGTATTTCACTTTACATAGCATGTGAGGATTGGCAGAAATTACACTTAAAAACCAAAAAAAAACATCATAAAAGACTTAAATAATAAATAAAGATATTCTTAAAGTTTTTTTCTATCTGTCTCATTATTTCCTTGTCAAGTTATGACATGTCAGCATTTTAAAAATTTTTGTCTCATTATTTGTTTTTCAAATCATGGGTTGAAAACATTTTAAGAATTTTTTTCTATTTGTCTCGTAACTGTCATATCATGACTAACATTTTTAAAATTTTTGTTCATTTTTTCCTTATTTGTTTGTCATATTACGACATATAAAATTTTTTAAATCGTCGGTTTACAATTCAATGTAATTCATATGATAACTCGAGGTTATGGTCAAATGATGTGCTGTTTATTGATACATATTATGTAATGTAATATATCTTTTATTACTATGCACTCGTAGTTTACAAAATAATATTTTCAACAGCAAAGATAAATGCGTGCGTTTGTATAAACGTATCTTTAATATACACAGGTAAATACTCGTTAATAAAATGAAATATTAAACTTATTATGACAGTTGATTAATGGAGTAATGCAGTTTGGGTAAATTGTTCATCTGTGGTTTAAAATTTAGTTATTATGTTTATTAGATTGGTATAACTAGATTAGGGTAGGAATAGAAGTAGGACAGGGGTTGATCAGAATTTTGGAATTGATGGTTCGTTAATTTTGACCCTTGGGCATTTTTTTTGTTCGATGACAAAAATATGGATTCAAAATATTTTATCTACAGGAAAATTGATCTAATGTTATTATTAGAAAGAAAACTATTACGTTCGAGTAGAATTCGCACTCGAAGCTTCCTTACAAGCTTGCGCAATATGAACCTTTCAGTCCGTTGAATTGCCATTAAACTATTTATAAATGTTAATAGAATAGCTTTCTCACAAAGTTGATATATTACCTGATACATAATTAAAAAGTGTGTGCACGATATTTTTCATTTTGAATTTACCAAAATCTACGTGATTTAGAATCATCACTGTAATTTTTCGTTAACTTTAGTAAACTTCTAATAACGCTCCTTTTTATAATTTTGATTCCAGCAGTTATTTGTAATTCCCTGCTTCTATTAACTTACCTCGAAGTTTTATTTCCTCCCTTTAAAACACCCAAGTAGATATTTTTAAGTGTTAACTACTACTTTATAAGATTTTATATGCTCTATCTCTATGTCGATTTTCCAGTTTGGCCATCCCAGGTTTTCTGAACAATACTGCTTGACAGACAGGTAGACACGTAAGTTTCTCATAATGAATCTGTTTTTATCTTTTCATTTATGAAAGCTTAAATCTTATTTTTATATAGACAATAGGATCGTGTATGATACATGTATATGATACATGTATGATTTCCTTTTCCGATGTGGAAAAGCAAATACTTGGTTTTGTTCGTAGTTTCTCCAGCGTTTTGAAACCGCTGGAGAAACTTTTGAAAACTTTTAGTTGCACGTGTCCTCGATATTTGACAGATAGTTTTTCTTTTTATTGTGATAACAATAACGGTTGTAGTATTTCTTGTTCTGAAAAGAAACTGAAAGGAACAAAGTCCTTGTTCTGAAATGATGTTGAAGTATTCCTGCTTGCGAAGGTTTTGACAGTGAGATATATTTGTTTTCAAGTTTAATTTGAATTACAAAATTAGTTTGAAATAACAATGCATAAATGTTAGTAAATTCAAATAAATGGTAGCTTTTGGTCATTATTTTAATATTAATATTGAGTTTAGTCATTATAATATAAATAGTAAAATTATAGTTGATAGATTCTTCTAGTTTTGTAAAAAAATTGACTAAGCTCATTAAACTTTTCAATTAGCTATAATTTTTTTTACATAAAATGTACTTTTACAGTTTTATTAAATTTCTCTAGTTCATCTTTCTTATTTCTAAACTAAAAGAGATTTTATAATTTACATTTTTTTGTCAATACATTTTAAGTATGGAAAAAAAAGCGTGTAAAATATTCGTAATCTTAGGGTCATTCAAATCGAAATGCTTCTTAAATATAAGTGTTATTGAATTCAGTAATATTTTTAGGATTTATTTAAAATATAATAATAATTACAGCTTCATAATTTTTAAAAACCATTTATCTATACTCAATGTCGTAGTCATAATATTTGACTGAATTCTCACATAACCAACTTAATCAATTATTCCAACTATTTTCGTTACATTCTGGCTTGTAAATTTTAAGTATTAGACTTCAAATTCTCTATATTAATTGGATATGATAATATTTAAATTCTTCAAAACCATCTTTATTCTTTATATCGGAGGTGCCTGATAAACATACTTGGAGTGGTATATATTGGGAAAAATATAACATTGTTATTATGTAGAAGCAGAATATGAGTGTAAAACATAATTACGGTAGTTAACATTTATGATTACTTTTATATTATAATACTAACAATATTTTTTTGTGCTCCAAGTAATTTGAAAGTGTTTTTTTCACAGGAACCTTTAACGCTCCTCAAAAAATATTGAAGAACAGAGACGTGGAGCAAACGCGACCGGAAAATGTATCGGAAGAGCAATAACTATCCGCCATGACGGAACTGAAATATTTAAATGTCAATTCGCATGCAACTGCATACAGGACGCACCTTGCTTAAAGCGCAGCTGCAAACGCTCACAGGAAATGTGTCGATATTTTTCGTGCTACTGTAATGTTTACAACATTTCGCCAATATTTTTATTCCGTATTTGATACTAATCTGATTGTTTTTCTATATCAAGTATCTGACTTCGTGTAAAGACAAATATATGATTTTAGTCGCTACTCAGTGCCAGTAAGCGTTATTTCTATTAATTTTAAAGTACACATTTTGTATTATAGCTCAACTAGGCGAGAAAATATACGTTACAGTTCAAACTTTGCTTTTATTTCAAGCAGAAAATATATGAAATCTCATAAATTTTATTCCAAATATTTAGGTTTAAACTAATGAATGCAAGTTAGGCCATTTCATTTTGTAATAGTATTCTGAAACGATAGAATAATAAAAAATAATGCCATTTTCTGTCCCAACACTTATCGTATTGTATGGAAAATAGACATACGTATTATTTCTTTAACCATACTTTTATTATTTCTTGATATATAATTTTGAATTATCTGGGATATGTGGTTAAAACAACAGAAATAGAAGCACTTGTTTGATCTATGGAAGAACATTAACTTCTTACGTCAAATCATGGGGATTTATTGGTTGAGTTACATACTGGAATCAAATGCTTATTTTTGCAAACATTTTAATTTTGTTATGCCTATTTTATAATAAAGAGATTTATCTTATAAAAAACACCCACTTTTACATTTTTTTTACACTTTGTACCCAATTTTAGATGCTTTAAAATTGAGTACATTCCATTCCGTAATAGTTAGCGTAATACTGTGTGCTCTAGACACCGACATCGAGTTTGTAGATAATGTTTTAGAATGGAATTAACTAAGTTACCACTCAAAAACGTTGTGTTATTTGGCCTCTTTGAAATTGAGTTTATAGAAAATGAAAACTTTTTTAGTTTACATTTTTTACAGAAAAACTCTACAATTTTCTTCAATGTGATACACATAATCAACTGCACTAGTAAAAGAAATGATATTTGGTGTAGTCTGTATGTATTTAAGATTAAAGAATTAAAAAACTGAGTACTTGCGGAACTAATGTTTTAGTCACTTTATACCTGGCACCGCTAAAAAGTTCTTCACAGTATGCTCCTCTAACTCGTGTGTTCCAAAATTAGAAACCCGAAATGATGCAAAGATAACGATGCTTATTACATAATGCATAGCGTATTTGAAAGTCTTTGCAAAATAATCTCAATAACATTTTTTGATTGAATAATCCTGAGAAAACATTTAAAAATTATGTGAAAGAGTTTTTATTTATGTTTCAAATTAATTCAGTGATTTTACTGTAATGTGAAATTAATTTCAAAATGTTTTTCCTGCAATAGTTAGATAATAACTTACCTTGTTTTTTCGAGAAATATGTGCGCACAATTAGACCAGGTTATGTCTCGTTTTTTTCCACAAATACATAAACGTGGTTAGACCATATTGTGTCATACTGTGTGTATGTGTAGTGGTGTTTTCCAAAAATATATCGGGTAAAAGCGGCCGCCTGCTTTACTTTCTTTTTTGTGGTAGTTATTATTGGGTTGGCTAATTAGTTTTTAACCCACATTTAATTTTAACAATTTTTATTTAAATATTTATATAGTACACTAAATTTAATTTAAGTATGCACCATTATTATTTATAACTTGTCGCCATGTAGTTACTACTTGTCACCATTTAGTAACAATATGCCTTTTTTGTAAAATTCTATTACCTTTAATAAAAAAACTGCTATATCATTTTGGAGATCTTCTTTAACATCGAATTTTTTTCACTTAAATGGTTACTTAAGATACTAAGAGGGCGCAAAGTTCGGCGAATATGGTGGATGAGTGAGTACCTCTCTAATTTATCACGAGTACGTTGTGCATCATGTGATCTAGCATCATCATTTAGAAAATAAACTTGATCCTATTGACTACTCAGTTTGTTAGCTAATCAGTCCAATTGTTCATAGTAAATATCTACATTAATTGAAGATCTCCCTGGAAACAACTCCTAATGAATAATTCCGTTGACATTCGACCAGCAGCTGAGCGTCACGTTTTTGGTCCTTATTTCGGGTTTGGATACTGAAACTCCTATTTCCCCGAAACCCAGCCACTGACGTTTGTAATACCGTATATAACTCACTTCTCATCGCCAGTTACTAGCTGATTCAGCCAGTCGAAGTTACGTTTCAATATCAATAACTGTTGATAAGTATCAACTTTGCACTAAAGGTGATATGATGACAACTCGTAGGGCACACTGCATTTTGTAACTTTTTCCAATTCATATAATTGTGCTCTACGCTGCCATGACTGCAATGTAGCTCGTCTGCCAATTGACGAGTCATCAGTCTAGGATCTTCCTCAATTGGGTATCGTAATCGTTGAATGTTCAATTCAATAGGACGTCCGGTACGGGATTCCAAGATTGTAGTCCTCTTTCCTGAACTTTCTGAACTAAATCTTTTCCATCACGTAAGACATCGTGGACTCGCCTTCGCATGACATATATTATTTGTAGCAGTCTTTGCATCGTGAAGCAGACAAAATTCGCAAAGTAATAGAATCCGTGTTTGATGGCGATTTAAATCGATTATCTTTTATGTAATTCACTTAATGCACCGGCGCTTTGGGTTATTTATACCCTATAGTAAAACCTTTCAAAAGTTTCGAGAATCTTTCTAGAAAAGTCCCGAAATTGTGGCTAAAAACTTACTAGCCAAACTAATATTTATTTAACATAAATATGACATTTTGCGAAAAAAAAATATAAGGTATAAAATATGTATGTACACATATATATATATATATATATATATATATATATATATATATATATATATATATATATATATATATTAAATATATACAATATTAGATTCGATAACGGTAATAACGAGTCAGATATTGTTGAAAATATTTTCTGCGCTAGGAATTTGAAAGAAAAATTGATAAAACGCATTTCTTAGAAATAAATTACAGAAAACGTCACATTTTCACTGCAAGGATCAATGAAAGTTTCGTTTTTATAAGTCGTGCGGTTTCTTTATTAATATCGTTTTTAAAACAGCTTTGGAACAAAATTGGTCCAAAAAAAGCGATTTTGATAGACCTACAAATTGCTATTCTTCATTGAAAAAAAATTAAAAACATATTTGTTGTTTACTTAAATAAAAGTATTTCCATCCAAACCCCACGTGCATGGCGTTGCTTTATTAATATGGTTTTTAAAACAGCCTTGCAACAAAATTGGTCTAGAACAGCAATTTTGACAGACCTACAAATTGCTATTCCTCAGTGAAAAAAAAAATGAAAAACATATTTGTTCTTTACTTAAATAAAAGTTTTTCCATCCACACTCCACGTGTTTGTAGAGAATTACTTTTCATATGTTCAGGAGCCCCGTCCTAATATAATTTTATTTCATTTTAAATATAATTTTTAATTTTGTGCTGTTATATGATGCATAAATTTGAAAACACTGTCATTTCAAAATAAAAATTAGAAGCTTGTGACAGAAAGACTGTCAGGTGGCGAAACAGAGGCATAGCATTCCCACAAAAATGTGGCACCGCTCGGACCTTTTTCATACTCTAAAAATAATAGAGATCATATTATTATTACTTAGTTGTATTATATAATAATCTGAGATTCAATATTTTAGTAAAATGGACATAATGGTTCATTTATAAGTGAGTCTACTGATTTGCGGAACAATAATTGCTTTTCGATATTTCTTGCATACAAAATACAAACTTTCATTATTTTGTGCATTTAAAAAAAATTAGAATTTAAAATCAGGAAAAAGACACCAAAGACAATTTTATTGCATTTTATATTCAGTTCCATTTCAGCCAGAAATGGTTTTCTTTTAGTCGATGAATAGTGGACCGGTCAAATTAAGTGAAACGGCCAAATTCGTTTAATGATAGGTATGTTCCAAATCTATTTTATAAACTGATTTCATAAAAGGAGAAGGTTTTCAAACTTTATGTATTTTTTGTGTATGTTATCTAGTATCTCCGCATTTCTTCACCAATATTGATTATCCTTATAAATTTAGAGAGAATATAATCTCGGAAATCGAAGATATACTATAGAATTACTCAACATTGAACCACAGAATTATTTAGAACCATATATACCATGGAATTACTCGACGGGTGCCGTAATCAAGTTTGTATAATTTGGAATCAACAAATTTAGATGGTTGTTTTCTTATTTGGAATGGTATGGTCCCATTAAAGTTTGATTATAATCCGACCATGAAAATTGAAGATACATCATGAAATTCCTTAACATAGTAAAGGTGTCGTGATCGAATTCGCACGATATAATTTTAATGGTAAATTAATATGGCTCTGGGGATTTACTCGGGGATCTGCTCTTTTTTAATTAGTATTTATATATATTATATATTATAGTAGTAGCAGAGATTCTGCTACTAGATTCTGGGTCCAAACTTTTCAGTTTTGACCTGCCTAAATCGTAAGGCTTGAGAATCTGCTGTTTTTTAATTAGAATAATGTGTCTTTAGCAGATATTCTGCCATTTAATTCCGGGTCCAACTTGTCAGTCTTGACGTTGCGTGAGTCAGCTTGAATTGTGAGGGTTGAGGATTAGCTGTTTTTAAAATAATATTATAGGCCTTAAGCAGAGGTTCTATCACTGAACTTCGGATTTTAACTTTTCAGTATTGATGCAGGCCTAATCGGTGTAACTTGATGAATGGCTGTTTTTAAATGTTTTTGTGGGTCTTAAGTAGAGACGATATAATTGAACTCCGGGTTATCGAGTTTGGATGATGTAGTATTATGATAATCTAATAATAATGAATCTAAAGTTTTGATACATTAAGGATGGCATGTATCTGTTTTTTAACAAAGTCAGGGTACAACGATGGAGCTGGAAAGTGATTACAGGAACTTTTCATTGAACTTGAACTCTTTCCACTTGTCTTGACGTAAGCAAGAAAATAACGAAGTAACATGGTTAGATAAGTATATACCAGATACAAATAAGAGCATGAAGCGAGTAAGGTTTTAGTAGTTAGATAAGTAAGTGAGTACAGTTATACATAGTTATATGCAAAGACGTATAGAAATTTTAATATTAGGAGGGAGGCTAGTACGTATGTACAGAAAAATACAAAATCACGAAGTACCTAGGATATTAGTTGACGGATATATAGTATATAAACTATATAAAGATATGAAGCACTGACTACGGTGAAGTTAAAAGAGTAGACGTAATTATAGTCCTTATGTATGTGTATAAATATATATATACACACAAACACATATATATATATATATATATATATATATATATATATATATATATATAAATATATATATGTATATATATGTATATATATATATATATATATATATATATATATATATATATATATATATGTGTGTGTGTATAATTAATTTAGAATATATTTAGGTTCATTAAATTCTCCAATGTTTATAATTTATTAAAAAAAACGCGCCAACGTACATAAGAGTGAATATACGAGAACTCAGCTGGAAATTTTGCGTCTTAATATCGTTTTCGAATATAATTTGCAAAATGCTGCTGCTGTTAAAGTTATCTCCCGGGTACAAATAGTACTTGCTAAATAAGTGCGTTTCACGCAAAAAGTTCTCTTTCGTATTTAGTTAATAACCAAGTGTCAAGTACATTATTAATGTATCATCACGCAATATATAACGACGGATGAAGTTATGTCCTCTTACGACACAGGCAAGCACTGGTTTCAAAGATTCACCGATCATCCTACAATTGATTTGGAAAAATTTAAAAGCCTTATTGAAACAGATCTCAGATTAGGTTCGCGTTGTTTGAAAGAGCTATTTTAATGCTCATTACTGCAACGGTGAGTGAAACAACGTTATGCTTTGAGAAAGATGTGGTAATATTCCGTTTGGCTACCACATGAGTTAACACACTTTCAACTTTAGATGAAAGCTAATGTGTGCTTGGAGTTACAGAGTTCCCATTATACCAAAGAGTGACTAAAGTATCTGGTTACAGGAGATGAAAAGTGGGTAGCTTACGTTAATTTTAACGTAAACACTAGTGGCTAGGAAAGAGCTGGAAAAACGTGAACCTAGACCAAAATATAATGTTGGATGAAGGATACTTTTGAGTATATGATGGGGTATATATGGAGTTAATTATTGGGAACTCTTTGAAGCTAATAGTATAAATGGAACTAAGATTTATTGTTAGCAATTGAGTAAAGTTACGTCTAAACTTCCTTCAATTCAAAGCAAAGTTTATTTTTTACATGTGAAAAAACGTGTAAAAAACGTGTGAAAAAACTTTGACTTGGAATTTACACATACACACACATACACACACACACACACACACACACACACACACATATATATATATATATATATATATATATATATATATATATATATATATATATATATATTACTGGCAAGTAGGAGTCACTCATCATCATTATTCATACTTGAAGGAAGAGAAGACGCTTAACAGTATAGAGAACTTCTTACATTCTCCAAAGTTATATAAAATTTAACTTATTATTTCAACTCTGGTCTAATCGTCAAAGTTGTTTATGGCTTAAAAGAACATTTTCGAATTTACTGCAGATCTATACAAAACTTTTCAAAATTCTAGAACCGTTAACAGCATAAATAATATCACCTCGGCAAGTAAGGACAGGTTCATGGGCGGGTGTGAATCAGTACATTACAAAACAAAGAAGCACTTGACCCAGTGGAATATAAGATCATCAGGGAACCCCATAATCATGAAGCGTTCTATTCTGTCTCTTATCAATTTTTTTAATTCTACCTCGTTTCCTAATGATTTTTTTCCAATGACCTAATGATTTTTTTTGTTATGAATGCTTTCTTTTCCTTTTTTCATCTGAATCTTACATTCATCTAAACAGTTGAAAATTGGAAAGTGGAGCAACTAGACGAATGGTGAAGATTATTTAACAAAAAGAATAATTAATACTGGATTACCAAATGTGTGTACATAATAAAGAATTAATAATTTAACAAACAAGTTCTTTCTATAAATTCAGTTTTGAATTATTCAAAGCTTCTTTCACGAATTTCGATACCTTATTTGATTCTGGTATGACCGCCACTTAAGGAAAGCGGTACGTTGCCAACCATCTGCTTCTCTTGACCCAGTTACACATTACACCCGTTTCACGCTGCAAACGAAGTAATTGAAAAACGGAAGTAGTAGTTATTTTTCATAACGGCAACGGCTTTCACATCCTCTTGCAACGGTAAAGCCAATGCACGTAGTGCTTTGTGCACGACGAGAATTGTGCTCAAAGGGAAATGTTTCCTGCATTCGTAAGATAATGGTGGCGGTTTTATCCGTTTTTCAGTAGTTTGTTTTGACTGTATTTTACTATTTTTTTATTAGATTAACGTTGGATATAAATAAAGAAGTGTCGTTTGGAAGCACGATTAAATAAAGAGCCAAAGAAAAATATATATTGTACTAGAAGATGTGTTCTTTCTTTATTTGTGTAATGGTGAAGGTATAAATTTAATATGAAATTTATTGTCATTATTAATATTATTTTTATTCAATATTTACAAGTGAATGCCCTATCATGGGCAACTTAGGTGGTTGCTTTGACTTGCTACAAAAGGGTTGATTAAATTAATGTTTTTTACGCAATTTTTTTCACGTTTTTAACCTAACTTTTTCATATTTAAAAAACTTTTTATTTAAAAATTGTTAATAATCAAAATAGTTAGTATTTAATAACCCAACAAATTATAATTAAGCCGAAAAAATTATCATAAGTAACTCACTGAAAAAATGTTATTTGCATGCAAAATACATATTTAACAGAATTTGTTCATGAAACAAAAAATTAACCGTTGCGAAACACTAACCAAAAGAATGTTTAGTGAACATTTTCTTTTGATTAAATAAAGATAGATAGTGAAAAATAAGCTTTCGATGAAATGAAATTCTAAAAATATGTAATTTTAGATATATTGATGTAGGTAAGATGGCGTGTTTGTAAAAATACCATAGAACAAGAATAATTAATTTGCCTTTTTCTTATAGCGAATAATGAAAATATTTATAGTAAAAATGAAAAATAATGTGGTTAGTTGCAGACAATACAAGTATTTTAGCATCGATTTTTCAACTGCACCAGCGAGGTGCAGTTGAAAAATCTTGAGAGAGGTGCTTGCAGTTGAGAGATTGTGACATATAAATATTACATTGTGTAATATTGAAAAGTTGTCTTGTTAAAAACAAAAATGGTTATAAAATTTTTTAATAAGTGTAAAAATAAATGGACATTATTATAATTCATCATTATTTTTTGTTTACGATATGGCTTTAATGTGAATTACGAATAATTAGATTTTAATATGTGTATATATATATGTATATATATATATATATATATATATATATATATATATATATATATATATATATATATATATATATATATTAAATATATAGTTTATAATGTATTTATTTTTATATAATAAACAGTGTGTAATGAATTTATATTATAAAAAAAATTGTGCTAAAAGCAAAGAGTGATAGATATAAATTGAAAAAAAAGAAAAAAGAACCATAAATTAAAGATTAAAAGACAGTGGCTACAATCGATCTGTTTATGTCATCTGACTTTTAATTAATAATAGGTCTTTTGCGACGCTGATTGAATTTAAAAAAATATTGTGGTTCATCTACTTTTTTTTATAAAATATAGACTTATTCTTAGGAAAATAAGAAATACGCTTATTTACTTTATAATTTAATAGAATGACCACGAATTGTGGTATATTTTCTATGTTGTCAAATAGCCTATTATGTTTGCGCTCTTTAGTAGAGGTTTAAATAAACGTTAAATTTAATTTGAGGACAGTACAATTATAAATATTTGCTTCATAGTTTCATGGTCTACGTAACTTATTGTAGATGTTATATCACACACGTGTCGATGTATGTAAACTCCTAATATTTGGCATTTATGATTATCGAGTCAGAAAGCGGAATGATTTTAGGAACGGAAATTTTACTTAAATTTAAAACATTACTTTGATAATAATATTGTTCTGATAATAATATTACTATGGTAAGTGATTATATCAATTTCATTTAAAGAATTAAATTCAGTTTCCAATTTTAAACTGCCAATTTTACATCGTCCTGAGGGATATATTACTGTAACTGAAAACATTTAAATAATCGTGTTAATTTATGTTAGAAAAAACGGAAAATAATTTTTCGGCTTTGCTTTCACTTCTAAAAATGATACTGCAAAGTGGAAAATAATTTTTTTTATAACGTCACCTTTTTATGTTAAATGGTTGCTGATAAAAATGGCCGTAACTGATTTAAAGATATATAAGTAAAGATCGAATTAATTTCATGAGTGTTCAGTTTTTTCAATTTTGACACGGAAAATTGAAAAGAGATTCCGGACGCTGCAATACTAATAAGTTACAGTTGGCAGAGTTTTGCATAATTTATTAATGTAAATGTTCAGCTGAAATAACAATGTTTTTAACATAATCTTTAAATATTTTTAGGGTTGAAATTTAGAAGCAAAGACCGCGCTATTTCGGTTTTTCTCCTGGTTTCTTTATGTTTAGTAAATTCTTATCATAAATATAGTAATCAGTAACTGAAGATGGTATTTTAGTGCTTCAATCTAAAGAAAAATATTTGTCTTCATTTATGATTCATTGGAAATAAACATTTTAGAGTCATCCGTCAGATTTACAGAAAAAACATAGAACGAATGCTCACCCTAATCACTCTAGTTACGTGAATGAAATTTAACAGTTCATGTTAATGTATGAGCGAGTATTTGTTATGCGTGTTGGTGTATGTTGTTTTGTCCAATAAAATTCTACTTTTCCTTTAATATTTTTATGGGCTTAAAAATAACCAGTTTAGAACCGTTACGTTTACTACTGGTTAAATTTAAAAAAATTAACAATCAATATATGGATTTAGAATCGTAATAATTGTTAAGTTTCCATTTAAACTAGTAGTATCATTAAGGTGTTTTTAACGTGCAATAATTGAAGACTTACAAAAAATATATTAAGGAGTAGACTAGGTACGACAACTTCCATTTATATCCTTTTTAAGTCCTTGCCCTTACTGAAAATTTAATACTGGTTCAAAGTCAAGCCAATTTCGTTCAATATACTGTTCACGCGTGCACGATTTCGATTTCCTTAATTTTTTAAAGTTTCAAATTCGTATTATCTCTGTGCACCATCTAGATGACCATTTATAAAATATAACAAAATATTATTTCATAATATTTACGATTATTCTACATTTTTGACCTTGGCCCGCTATTATTGCGATCGTTTCATCATTTTAAGCCAACATCGATTTTAAGTCAACGAAAATTTTGTTAAGTGTGGTTATGAAAAGATATTCCGGGAAATTACTCACCAATTTATTTACACAATTACGAAAACTCACTTCGGAATCAAATGCATTTGCAACTAAGTTGAAAGGGCAAACTGTAATAATGAACTACTAGAAGTTTTATGGTTGCATACAGAGTAGCCCACACCACTCAATTTAAAACATACCCAGGTCAATAACTTGAGTTTATTAATCAGTATTATACTTAATCAAAGGTGCCTACTGTTAGCTGGAGTTTATTTTATATTGCATTTATTTGAGAGATCTGATGGTGATAAACGTATTTATTATTGCAAGAGTATGTGATCTGGTTTTACCATGTACTGAATATGTATATAAATCGAAGACAACATTTAAACAGTGAAAAGTTGGCCATGACCAGCTTTTTTATTGACTAATGATCTGGAGTAAACTCCCCGAACCATGACGATAAATATCGTTTGTCGAACGGAGCTGAGTTGTTTAGTGACTGGCGTGGAGAAATTTATGTTTGAAAATATGGAGCAAATATACTTTAATATATCGTCTTAAAATAAATACCTCGTACTGAAATATTTAATTTTTTCTAATATAAATGGGAATCAAATCAAATGAAAGTAAAGGGAAATCCTTAAAGTTTTCATAGATACTTTGCGGAGTTCCGAAATGTGTAAAATGTCTTCAACAGACACATTGATGGATGCCAAGCTAATTTGTGAGAGGATTCTTAATTAATGGCCCATTAATTTTATAGTGGAATATCTTTATGAGTTGTATAAATTTTAGAAAAAAAAAAACTATATAGTTGACTTTGAAAGAGGACATATTTTTGTGGATATTTTAATAAAAGCTCTAGAAAGGTTTTATTAAAATATCCACAAAAATATCATAAAATTCTGATAAAAGTTATGAATATTATGAATAAATAACTTTTAGCTTTTGAGACAATCACTATATTATTCCGCTTGTGAAAAATATTCTGGGCAATATATTTACATGGTGGCAAATATTGAATATATTTGGCGTCAATTTTCTAGAAATTCATTATATACGTGATGTAGTATTATTTCTACTTTTTTTAAGTTCTTTACCACGACCTAGATTTCGTTGTATTACAACATCTTCAGGTGAGCTATTAGCAAAGATTCAGGTATCTTTGCTAATAGCCCACCACACCACACAAGATGTATTACAACGAAACCTAGGTCGTGGTAAAGAACTTAAAGAAAGTAGAAATAATACTACATCACGTAGTTTCATTTAATTGCGAATGGTGGCAAATATTATTAATAAATGTAAACAATTTATTTAATTTACCATATATCTTGAAAAGTTGATGTGTCTAAGTGTGTATGGAGTACTGGTAGTGCTAGTTCTATTCATTGGGATATTTCTTACAGTTACGCATAAGAATTTCATTTTATCAAACACTTGCTAATTTCAACTAAAGACCCCAGATTCAAGAGTTTGGAATCGGAGGAAAATTAGATTTAGAGATAAATAAAACAGTAACAGATAATTAACATTGACTAAACGAAGGAAAGATTCCAAAGAATTTCATTTCAACAAACTTTGAAAATTCACTTTCACTTTTCGTTGAATGGCTTGGTAACTCTTGACGTTTTACTTCATGAAAAGCATGTAAAAGTTTCTTTTTTTAATATAACCTAAAAGTTCAATAGTTGCAAACGAAGAAAAAGGTTTTAAGGAATTTTTGTTTTATCTATCTATGACCAGATAGATAAAACAAATGTTATTAGAAAACATGTCAAATCATTCGGACATAAACGTTGGATTGATTTGAGTGAATTCAAACCTATTTGCCCTTTTATTTCAAAATAAAAAGATCCAGGTTGAAACAAAATGTTTGAACAAATTCGGCCTGTGTTTCGATTGTCCCATGGATTTTATAAGGGAAACGTTCAAAAGGTTTAAAATATTTGAGTACTGAGAGGAAGTTCTCATTATGTAGAGCGCCGAGTTGAAATGACATTTTATTTTAAATAAAATGACGCTTTATGTTAGTTGAATATATTTCTATTAAGTATGCCAGCAACAGATGGTATTGCTAATTGAGAAATACTATATGATATATTTTGATAAGGGATGCTATCAACAGGTGACATTGCTAATGAAAATACACTTTTTATAAAAAAAATGTATCATTAATTCTGATGAAGAATTATGGGAGATATGGCGTTGCCACAAAAACCGCTTTGAGAAATAATACATATGAAATAATTTGCGGAGTATTTTTGAAGCGTCTATTTTTGTTTTCAAACATGTTTATAACCATTTCAAAAATTAAATCTTGTTATCTAAGCGCCAGTCTAACCAACTGTTGATTTTGATCTTATTTTTCGGTTGTTGTGGATTGGTTATCAGATAGTGATGTGGTGTTTTTTGTGGTTCTCTGTTATTTCATCTGCTCACAAAACTCTTCCGTAGTGATTATTAGTGTCTTTATTTTTTATTCGTAATTTGCGTTTTTGATTTATTTAATGAAATAAATATGTAAAGTGCATATTTATTATTTCAAAAAATGTATTATTCCTCCCTTTTCAAAATAAATTTAATGAAAAAGTGTTTATTCCTCTTTAACTTTATTACGAGACGTAAACGTGTTTTTCAAATAAATTCCTAACAAAGCAGGTTTTATAAAATACTTCGTTGTAAAAATAACTTCTTTTTTGCAAAATGTAATTTATAAGTTATTTTTTTTTGTCAAAACACGTTGTTAATTTTTCGTATTTTTTAATTATAATAATAATAAAAAAGTGTTATTATTGTAAAATACAATTTTTTCCCGGATGATATGGCGGCCTTCAGACATATACAGTAACTAAATTTTCCCGTGGCTTAGAAATAGTGATGAAATCTTTTTCAAGACTTACCGACAGGAATAAGTGTTTGTGGACGATACGGTGATGATGACTAAAAAAAGTGTGTTGTGGTTGGATTAATCCGTACTTCAGAAATGTAACTACTTTAGCCTTGTGTTGTATATTTTCAGCATATTTAGGTGTAACGACGTACGATGTAGGTATAAAAAAAATAGGAAAATTTTGACAAAGTTTGAAATAAAATATACCAAAAATTAATTTCGTTTAATTGAAAAACGAATTTATTTTTATACCTTAGTAGATGCAGTGTAACTATTACTGAAACGATTTATTTTCAAAAATCCTAAAACTAAAGCATAATCGTTGCTGAGTTAAAGTATTGCCTATAGAATTACTTCACATAGAGGCGTTTTCCATTTAGTTTTCCGATTTTTTTACTACAACATCCCCATTCTCACTGGTAATGTTCAAGAGTAACGTTTATTACTAATGCTACATTAAAGTGAAAACTTATTCTTATGTTGTTTTGAAAGTCTTTCACGGTATCTTTTACAAATAACAATTAGACTTTTTGATAGTTAAATTAAAAAGAATTGATCAAAGAAAATTACCAAGCAATTCTCGAAAGACATATTTTATATAGAGCAATGTGTTAATATTCCCAACGCAGACTATTGAAACACAATGTCGCTGTGGTAAAGACAATAACGCTACAACGAACTTTTAAGAGACTTTTAAAATCATCTACGTAATTGATCTTGGACATTCGCAAACCATCATCCAGGTACAAAGTGTTACCTCCTTTTAAATATTACTTTCACAGAAATTAATGTATATTTTAGTGTAAAACAAATATAGTAGAGAGGCTATATACGTGTGTGCAGAGATAACATATTATGTTTTAACATTACTCATTATCTAGTTGTAAGTAACGAACAGCATAAACTTTTTTAGTCAAGCCAGGACACTAAAATTTTAACTCTTCCGCATCTTTTTATGAGTTTTAATAAATGGGTAGCAAGAAAACAAAAACAATGTCGACGGAGGAAGCAGAGGTCAGGTTAACTGGTTAACACATATACATTTTAGTAAACCTATTTAAATATTATTAAAATAAACCATAACCTTGCTTTGTTCAGAACTATATTGTAGAAAAACGTGAAGTGCATTTTTTTCAAAAAGAAAAAAGATAAAAAAAATTCTAAAGATTTTTACTGAGAGACAATTACGTATCGACTTATTTTTGAAATATACATATAAAATATGTGAAAATATACAATAAAAACATAATCCACTTTAAATTGAATAAAATTCAACACAAATAGAAAATAATAATATAATAAATCATCATTTCGGCAATTTGACAGATCCATGTAATTTGGGAGCTGAGCTTGTGGCGTCATATACATATAACTTTGTGATGTTATCTTCTTTGAGATAGATTTGATTTTTGAAATTAATTTAAATTGAAATTAGAATTGTTTTAAAACATTTTTTAATTCTTTAAAAATTGTTTTTTGTACTCGTCGTAAGCTAGTATTTTCACCAAGACTCGAGGGGATCGAGTAAAATATATTGATTACAACATGCGTATCGGCAACTTGCACAAAACTTTACTTTGATTTGACATTAAACTCGATTCATTAGAATATTTTCTTTTACTGCGCAAAATAACCATCTGACAAAAATGCTACCATTGCTATCCTGGACCGTTTATTCCATTTACTTGGGGTTGGTCTTTCTTGTACTTCTTTTCCACTGAGTACGGTTTTATGCTATGCTGCTGTAAAGTTGAGATTCTTTTAGAACTTTTACAACAATCGTCAACCGAGTGGAAAGTGGTCTTCCACGTTATCGCATCGTTGGTGGCAAGATTAAAACGATTTTCACCGTATGTTAATCTAATCTCTCTTGATATGTTTATAACATCGGCTATGACCATGATAGCATTATTTCTTTCACTTTAGCTTTTATCGGGGCGACTTCAAAGTGCCCTCTTATGTATTGGTTTCTAATTTTATGAAGTAAAAATTTTTCGATTTTTTGATTGAAAATTATCCGCTAATCAATGTGTAAAGTGTTCATTTTTATTAAAAGGTTTATTGTTTACGTTCATACTGTAAATTTTAAACACATAAGTTTCGCAACGTTTCTCCACCTGTTTTTAATATTATGGTCATGCATTAGCTATTTGTTATTTTTATTAACTAAATATTTTACGATTTTGATGTTTTGATGGGTTTCTTTCTTTTTGAAAAAGATGTTTATAATATTCAAGTAATAGTTTATAATAGCTAAGCTCGATGTGAATTCAACTGTGGTGTCTTCGTCATAGTAACGTGTGTCGTATTTAAACCTATCATACCATCTCTAGACGTTTGTATTGGCGTTTGTATTACACCAAAATGTCTATTTAGGTCTTCGCCCAGGTGTCGGATATTTTGTATTAGTATACACAGGTCGTCCCAGAATACCTCTTTTTTGTAATCGATAATATCCGTTTGTGGTGCATAAGCAGACTTGATATTAAAACAAGGTTAATTTTCAAGTGTCATTTTTTTGCCATTGTTTGGTCACTCAATCTTTGAACAGCTTCTAATATTTTGGTTATGTCTTCCGAAAGTATAATTCTCCCACCGTTTTTACTGGCATTCGTTCCGTTTCCTGCTTCAGAGACTTTTGTCCTTCATGGAACCTACGTTCCAAGTAACGATGCACATACGTTGCTTCGATCATTGCTTACGAGGGACGCTAGATAATAAAAATATTGTTCTTAAATCGATTTTTGTTCGTTAAAAATATTTGGGTCTTTCTTTCCCTTTTTTCTTGAAATGGGTCTACTTTTAAAATTATTTGAAATAGGTCTACTTATAATTTAAAATACTAAACTTATTAACATAATAAAAATAATATATTTTCATGTATTGAAATTGTAATTGATTATGGAATCGTCAGATAATTTTACGTCAAAGTTGTTATCCCTTTTGCATCCGCACTCTCAATGATATTATTACCAAATATTGTTTTTAATCCAAATACAACGAAGTCAATAACGTGTTTACGGTTTAAAATATGTTTTTGTCATTTTGGTATCTCGTTGTTGTACATTGGTACTTAGAAGTGGGTTTCATTAATTTTTGGCTGCTCACCGGGTTCTTTGGAATTCAAGAAATGAATACGTATTCATGGTTATGTAATATACATGAACATTAACATACTTTATCTCAAAATCTTAACATTTTATTTATCATCTCTTAAAAAATAACGTTTACCATAAGTGTATCCTTCGCCAAAATTATTGAAAAGGCGAAAGGCGCAGCGACAAATAATAACAAACATTTTACCCGTTCGTGGTAACGCTAACATTATTGTCAGTAACAGAATAAATAAATGATAAAGTTATTATGTCATATTAACGGTAACGTCATAGTTATTGTTAAACTAAATAACATTATTTAGAAATTCATATGCACTAGCTTTTCCCCGAGATTTTATCCGCATTGTACTTTAGCAGACCCCTCTCTTCTCTGTACATCTTATGCACAATCGCAAATGCTCCATCTACCGGAATCCCGCGCTCAATCGAAATACGTAAATCTCGCGTAAATACGCGTGTATTTAGGTGATACCTAAGTATTTCGGATAAATTATAACCATTACAACTACTAAACTATATATGATAAGTACATAGTGCCAAAAGAATTTTTGTAGCTAAATATATTTACTGGCCCACAGTGTAATTTATTTACATAATTATTCATAAGTTTTCACAATGAATATCGGTCGATTGATTTTCAGCAAATAATGTTCAGCAATGACATTTTTATTTATCATTAACACTTGTTATGTGTTACCTATGAACCATTGATATATATCGTTGCAGATTTTCGCTATAATTTTGGTAGCGTACTCAATTTTTCTTGAGCCGCCATATTTTTTTACTAAATGATGGCGTTGTTATTTATAGCATATATTTCAATTTATAACATTTTATAATTTTAAATATATAAAGATTTATTATTCAGTTTCAAACATTATTAATTATTGACCAATGGTCATAAACATGATTATTGGTTAGATGCAAAAAAATCTATGGAGATATTATTATTGTGGAACTTTGAAAGTTATCCTTAATGCTCGGCAGAAAAAAAAAACGATTGGGATTTCGCCACGCTTTCCCGTCCGCCACAATGTCAAGGTTTCACAGTCTTTAAAGTTACATGCTTACAAAAATGTGCTTACAAATTTAAAGTTATGTGATTTACATGCATGAAATATTGTAAGGAGATGCTTCAAATGAGGCTGTATATTATTAATATGTGAAGAGAATGAATCTGTATATTATTAATATTCACATATTAAAGAGAAAAGTTTGCACCCCGTTTTAAGCATATTGCGCGCACGAATGGAGATTAGGCATAGTCCATAAAAACTTTAATTTCTCCTGAAGTACATAAAGCTAAAATTTCCATATAACGTGTGTTAAAAACACTTTAAATAATATATTAAAAACGCATTAAAAGATACATTGTTTACGTTTACATTGTCAATTTCAAACACTTAAAATCTGTGGTCAAACAATCGCACAGAGTAGAGATAGTTGTTATAGACTTTTAAAATGCCAGTTTGAATGATTTCGAACTGTGAATTTTTTGTGATTTCAGAAGTTCCTTTTTCAGTAGTCTGTGGACAGTGTGTTAAGGTAAATAAGCGTTTAGTTTATATTTTGTGTAATAAATAATCTGTATTATATTAGTAAAACACAGCTTGCTTAATATACATCTGTTGCGAAAGGAAAAATCTGTCAGCTTGCCTAATATATACCTGCTTCAAAAGGAAAATGTTACAGCAACAGTCTGAATTGACTTACTCTCGCCTATTTATTAGTGTTTTCAACAAAGTGTAACAAAAAAAAAATGTAACAAAAAAAAAAAACATTACGTTTTCCAAACATATAACATTTAGCGAAATGAAAGAAAATTTTTACTTTTTTCAACGATTGGGATTTGATTGAACACAGCTCTTAAAATTAGGCCTAGATTCTGTTTTTCATTTCTAATTTTTGAAAACGACGTGGATTTGAGAAATTGTGGATTTGAGAAACTTAACATCAGTGTTTAGGAAACTTACATTTAATTAGAACATTCAATTAAAATTACTTAGGTTAAATTTTTGGAAAATGTTGACGTAACTTTATTCGTTCCCAATTCGTTGCTAAGTTCCACACTCGACAGGACTTATAAAATTTTACGAATTAATTTGTTCGAATTTAGAAATATTGGATATTCTTCTTGAAAAATAACTTTAGTCTTTTTAGAATAAAGAAAAGATTCACGTAAATTAAGTTAAACCCTATTCGATAAGCTTAAAACTTTGTGTTATACTAATGTATATTATAATACTTTTCTCGAGTAAGCAATGTATCTAATTCGCTTTCATTAATAAAACGCAGAAATATTTAGGTCTATCTGCTTATGGGTTTATTTGTGGGAGCATAATTTTTTAAATTCCATTGATTGAAATGTTATTGTTTTTTTCTTTATGGTAGATTCTCAATGATAAAAATATTTCAGATACAAAACTATGTGATTAGTGGAACTCAAAATTTGAAATTTTTTTTAATGACATGTGCATGATATTTTTTCGTTATTAATGCCTTACAGAAATATGATGTAGCATTTAGAAAAAAAAAAAAAAAAAAAAAAAAAAATATATATATATATATATATATATATATATATATATATATTAGTATTCAGAAGTACAGATAATGCCTTATATCAATGTGATGTAGCATTTAAAAACAAATAATATTGTTGGTTGCTTTCACGCAGACACTTCTAAAATTAATGGTGAAGTTGGAAGCTATTCGTGACTTTGTAAAGCCACCCTTTGTAAAGCCGCCTTTGTCAAGTCAAAGCAATTTACTGTTGGTTATAAGGTAATAATCATTAGGGTTAAGTTTTATAATTGGTCGTCTATGAAAGAATTACATATTGTTATTTCAACAACACAATAACGATGATATCTAAATGACACGATGCGGTGGTCCGCCATAATATCAACTTTTCTTTCCTATCGGTGAGTGGTTTGTGAAGGGTACATTTGTGTAACTCATTTATCACCGTTTCTTTTTTCTGTAACTTGCAGTTGATGTAGTTCCGTCGAATTCGTAACTGTTTCGTGTTTGTTGCGTGATATCAATAACAATGAAACTTCTACGTGAATATAGAATAACGAGATTCAAGTGAGTTAGTTACTGTGATTCATTCCTAGAATTATTATGTTTTTATAAAAACTTTTTATATTCAGAAGATTTGCTGATAAACATTTCTGTTATCTAGCGTAAAGTAAATCTGTTTAAAGTTAATATTTATTCCAGCACAACGCTGGAACGTGCTTCTAGTTAGAGCCGAATTAATCTTACTTCAGTATGACTAGCAGAATATGTTCACGTAGAATGAGCTCCATAAATATATGAGTCAACAGAGAGTTCGTCTGATCCTACTTGACGTTTATTATTAATGGCAGAATTGACCTTACTTTATAGTAAAGTCAGTGCTCTTATGCTCGTGTTGAGCTTTGTTTTCAACACGATATTATTAAGTATATGTTTTTCTCCATACTTTCGGTTCATCGTATTCTGGCTTGGCTCGCTGTGTCAGTGAATAGATAATAAGTTTCCAAAAATATTTAACCAGTCTTCAAAATATGTTTTGTTGGCAAATTAAATTTCACGTGTTCATTGTGCTTGATTTTCTGTCGCTGAATTCTTTTTAAACTAAAAATTTCATATAAATGTTAATCTTATTATGCTAATCTGTTTCAACGTTTGGAGAAATTACATTAAATTATTGATTTCTTCTTAAATAGAGTCAAATTAGAGGTATATTATTTGTTTTTTTTAATTAATATATTATCAAAGTTTCTCATATGAAAAGTAATAGTTGAATCATTATACCGAGGCTTTGTTATTAGTCATTATTTTTTTATCAAATTGCTTCATAAATTTTGGACCGCTTGTTATAGACATAAAAATTTATTCAA
Organism: Druceiella hillmani; assembly: GCA_039881145.1. Lineage (NCBI taxonomy): Eukaryota > Metazoa > Arthropoda > Insecta > Lepidoptera > Hepialidae > Druceiella > Druceiella hillmani. Next base: position 8,009,740 of record JAYKKI010000055.1, read on the forward strand.
ACATGTATCTAATTTAAAATTAAGTTTTAAATAATATTAGCAAACATTTGGAACAAGAAAAATGTCTTACTTCGATTAAAACACACCGACAGCTTTAGATATTTGGGCTTTTCTTTAATATAATATATTCAAAAGTCTTCAAAGTCTCACTTATCTTATTTGCAATTTAGAAGATTTGTTTGCTCACGAGCTTGCCACTAGCTCTATTTTTGCTATATACATCTCTATGTCAACTTTTTGCGTAAAATTTCCAATATATTTGACGTCTTTAATTATGCACGCAGAAAAACTTTGGAATCAACTGGATCCTGACACCGAGAAATTATCCTCAATAAATATCTTCAAGAATGCATTGGGAAGGTCCTACATCTTCTAAAGCTTAGTTCTTAGTTCTAGCTCATTTATTTTTCTCCCTCTACCCTAACTTCAATATTTGTATTACAATTATTTGTCTTTTAAAATGTAACTCATTATAATTGTCCTTTATTAAGGTTTTGTTTTTTGTGTACTTTGAATTTTAAATTCTAACTTATCTTGCAGTCTACCAAACAACTACTTTATCAAAACATTTTCTTCTGGTTGAATGGAAGAGTTTTGATTTTTTAGCAATAAGTAAATATTTATTGAAAATTTAAATAGGATCAATCGCCCACCTCGTCTACAGCACTCTGCATCTTCAGAAATTCTTAGTTCGAGTTAGCTCAATTGATTTTCATTGAAGCTTTATTCTAATATCTTTTTTGAATTTCATCAAGAATTTTTTGAATTTCATAAAATTGTTCAAATGTTTTGTTAAAAAATTATGGACGTTGGGTGCGATATTGGATCTCATTTTGAAATATAATGTTTTTTTAAATTATTTACGTAGCTTGACATATTGAAGATCAAATAACTAAACAACGCCTGATTTAATGCGTGGATTTTTTCGTTAATAGCGAGCCTAGAAAGAAAATGCGTTTTGTGCATAGGATAAACCTTCATTAAAACCTTTCATTTCATGAAGTCGTCATGAAATTATTTACCTACATGTATTCATGGGGGTATATTTTGATTTTACCTTATAAGTGATATAACCTTGTAAGTATTAAATCAATTTCTTTAGAGAAAGTTCAGCGAGCATTAAACAAGATAGGTGAAGCCTTTAAAATTTATGGCCACAGGGTAGTCTGGACAAAAGTATTTAAAGTACACCTTGGTAATTGTGATATTGTCGTTGCTTTTACGCTTGGATTTTGAATCAAAGTAATTTATTGTAAGTAAATGCAGAAAATTTTTTCCTAAAACAATTTTCTGGCCTTTGAATTCTATACGTAATATATTTTTCATTTGTTGTTGCGAGTATGTGTTAGTACTAATCATATGAAAAATTGTACCAAGTTCTGAGTGGATTATTTAATAAAAAATGAAAAGATTGGAAATCTTAAACTTTGCGAAGTTTATTTTCTGTGTCAAGTTTGTAATTGTAAATGTCATAAGGTCAAAACAAAATTTGTTTTTGATTTGATACTGACGTTTGAAATTGACAAGTTTTTTACGAATTGAGTTCTCTCCAAGTATAAAAAATTCTCCAATTTGTATTTCAATATCTTTTAGTGAATCTTCTGCCTTATTTAAACTTTAAACATAACAGAGACAAATTAAAAGTTTAAAAGCTATGTTATGTTATTTGATACATATTTTGTCTTAACCCAAATTAATGTATGTACCTCAAGTTGATTGGTATCAACTGTTATTTTCAATAATTTTATTATGTTATTTCGTAATAATTTCTTAATGTCAAATAACTTTAATTTTTATAATAATTATAAAGTTTTTTGCGTTTTTGTCAATAAAGTCGATACGTTTTATTTTCTGTTTTCGTGTTTATGTCAATAATTATTGGTTACGTTTTTAGGCTATCTACGTGGAAGGTGAAACAATATTACAAAAAGCGGATCAATTTAGTGCTGAGTTATGGTTACGACAGTTCAATTCACGGCGTCCCTTTGCTGGTGCATCCGAATAGACATATTCTTGAGAGGTTTGTTAAATTTTGCGTAAGTAAACGTTTAAAATTCTACTTAATACTCTTTATGTGGGACACATATCTATGTGAATGGTATATGAAGATTTCATTAAAGGTAACATTTACGCTGTTTTCTATCAAATCGAATGAGATCAAAAAAACGGAAATGAATTCAACATTAATAAAGATAGACTTCGATTAATTTAATTAAAAGCATTGGTTTGAAAAGTGCTTTTCCTTTTTTTACAAACTGCTCTCAAATGTTTTTTACTGTATTCTTTCATTTAGTTTAATTTTTAGGTTAAATATTTAATAGTTTGTGTTACTTTATTACCTTTATTAAATGTTTGGTTACACACTATATGAATTAATTTTGAAAAATTATAACAAATGATTCCGAAAGAAATGAAACAATTTGTCCAGATTAAATTTGGTTGCGTCATTATTTATAAAAAATTAAAATTGGTTTACCTCTCTTATTATTTCACAAAAGATTAAATGAAAGTAAAATAGATATAAATAGAAAATAATTAATCTGTATATTTTTCAGAAGTTAATACTAAAAATATTCGGAGCAAATAAAGTAATAGAATATTCAATTCATTTTATACATCGTATAAATGTAAAGATAAAGTATATAATGATTAAAAAATATATTTTTTAAATCTTATGCAAGATACTTCTAGAAGTATTGTTTAAAACTTCTACAAAAATGTGCCCACTTGAGTTCTGTTTCATTTAAAATTATGAAAAAAAACCTGCACTACCAGACGTTTATCGAAAGTTTAGTCGAAAACTAAAGCAGCGGTTGGAAATTTCATAGTTTTTGAGATATATATATTGTTAACATTAGGAAATAGTTAATTAATCATTTTATATTATTAAAAGAATATTACTTTTGCATAAAGAAATTATTTAATATTTACAAGTTAAAAATAATATTCATATTTGTGAACACGTTAAAAGAAATACTACTCTTAAACGTTTATACCTAAGTATATATGGATCTCGCAATAAGAGGGTTATTGCAAGTTTCACTCGTATTTTTATGGCACACAAATTTTGACGTGTTTATTCAATTCAATAATAACATCATGAGACCATTTTTTCGTTTAATATATTTAAACGAAAAAATGGTATTGTGATGATATTTCATTATCTTAGATAAATTCATTATCTTAGATAAATTCATGATATTCATGAAATTTTGTTAGAAATAAATTCTTATTTTTCAAAAAAAATTATAATTATGCATCAAATTCTCATTGGGCACCAACTTTCAGGATATTTTGGGCAGTGTCAGTGCTTGCAGCCGTATTAAGCTGTTACGTATTGTCCCTGAACTCCTATTTACGTTATAAGGTAAGCTTATATTATTTATATCCAAAATATGGTTGTTTTTTACTTAAGTGATACTTTCATTTTGCATAGCATATATTTCTCTAAAATTAAAAAAAAAACATAAAAAGTCATGCTGTTCGGGAAATAATAGGAAAGACATTTGGGAAATAATATAAAATATGAGGAAGAAAGATAGTGTTATTTGCGGTATATTTTCTTCGGTTCTTAGTATGAAATTTTCAAACAATTTTAAGACTATAATTTAAAATGTAAATGGTATTTAAGATAACACAAAATATAAAGATCTTTTCTCACGTGTTGTACATAGATGGATTCCTATTTTTACATAAAATAAAGAATTAGATATATTTTATTGTCTCTGAGGATACATAGACTTAAGGGTAATGATTGCAAAGCTCATAAACAAATTGACGAGGATAATAAAACGGTATGTATATGCTAACTAACTGCGAAGTACTTTCGCAATTAGTTTGGCAATTATTATTTTTTAATCTGGTGTTACCTAAGGTAGTAACTTAAAATTTATTACATTTCTGCTAATTGTGTTTCCTACACTACCTAGCGCCCGTTTATGGACATAAATATTATAAAGACTATAAATTTCTTTAATGGGGTATATTAGAATATTGATCAAAAATTAATTTTCGTTGTATTCATAAATGAGTTTGCGCATGCGTGCTTTCGTGTATATGTCCACAGCTTTCTTATGATAGTTGTGGAGTGGCGAAATGATCGGTAAAAAAATACGCATAATATAAAATAGATTGAGCTCTATAAATAGAGCTACGAGTTAACATCAGAATAAATTAAAAACTAGATATTAATTCATTTGACAACTTGCTATATCGTTAGAAACAACTCATTTATCTTTAGAATAATTAAAAGCTTTGTAAATTTTTCGATGAAATAAAATATTTTTTCCTAAAAGAACGTTTCACAGATAAATAAGAATAAAACGTGACTAATAGAGGGTCGAATATTAGTTCGGGGAACCAAATATGGAATGGCATATTCAGTTCGATTCATAAAATGTAGAAAAATATGACCAAAGCAAAATTAATAAAAAAAAAGCAAAAAATTGGTTTCCGTTCTACGGCTCTTCGCTTATCCTCTTTCCAAGTTGTATTCAATTGTTGAAACGAGCAATGCGTATTTACGCTGACCGATCTACGATGAAAATGAGAGGATATTTTTCGTGATACCATTACCTGATGTCTTTCTCAAAAACATGTCGCAAAATCAAAAGCATACATTAGTTTAGTTATCAATATAATGTGGTGGGGTAATTTAAATTTTCCTCTGAATGATAATATATTTATAACAACCCCATTAATTTGTGAACGTACTATCGTAGTTTAATATTTTGCTTATACTTTCAGTTGATTAATTCCTTACTACGTTTTTTACTAGACTGATTACTTTCATCACTTTGCACGTGAAATATTTACGGTGAACGTAAAATCAATCAATAATTTCAAGAAAAACGCCTTCAAAGATCAAATAAAAAATTGAAACCGTAGAAACTATCGGAAAAGCTTTTATAAAAATAAATAATAATCATATAAAAATAAATAATAAAAATAAATAATAATCATATAAGCTTTTATAAAAAATAATCATATTTGCAAAGCATTGACATAAACCTTTTCTCTAATTTTTGTCATAGATATGATTCGTCATATTATTTTGAATAGAAGTAAAAAAATGTATTTATTAAAGAAAGTTTCCAAATATTCAATTTTTATTTTTTTTTTGTTCGGATAATGTTAAAATAAATTATAAGAATAATTTTTTTTGAAATTCATTTCATCCATCAGCACTTCAAATCATCAATATTAAACCTATAACATTATTTATTCAAATTGGATAATTAAAAAAGTATCAAAAAGGGTTAATATTCACCTGAAATATGTTGTTAAGACATTTTATTTACCTCAAGTGCTTCTACTTTTAACCCTACGTTATCTTGAGATCAGAATATAAGACCTGTGTCTACAGACCTCTGCAACTGTTGTCTCCGTGGAAGTGGACTATTTTAATTGGAATATAAGCTTTCCCGCGGTGACTATTTGCAGTGAACAAAGGATTGACGAATCGGCCTTGGACAAAGTGGTTTCGTAAGCATATATTTATTATTAAAAAAATTGGGAATGGTTGACTTTTATTTCAGTCAGTTTTATCATTGATAAAAAATATCTACTATTTAGTGTAATAATTTTCAGTCAATTAGTAATTTTATAAATAACCATATTTTATAAGTATGTATTTTATACGTGTACTAAATAATTTTGTATAGAGGTTAAATATAATTTCTATAGCCAACAACAAATCATGGAAAACAGAAATTATATTGTCAAGTTTGATTGCAGCACCGTTGTCCATATGGGGAAATTATTAGGTCTAAATAAACAAATAGGTGAAAAATGCCGGTGTGACGTTCATTATTTTTTTTGCGTAAAACGGCAATGGAAAAAAATTTTTATCTCATTTATATTTTTGATGAAATATTTTAAAATTACGAGTAAAACTACTTTAATTTTAATGTTCGTATATAAAAATTATGTGCTACAATATTATATATTTATATATAAGGATAGGAAAAAGTCACAAACATTTTACATAATTATTTAGGCTTACTGAAGTGATGTAAAAATGTAGTTAATTATGCATATTCTGGGCAAATTTATTGGTAAATATTCAATATATTTTTTGTAGTGAATTTTCCGGTAAAGAGACGGATGACGAGCTGAAAACATTCCTCCGTAAGCTCTCCAACATAACGTTCAGGAACATAGATGAGGTGAGTGTAATATAAACTGTTTATAATTTGCAGGATCCGTTAAAGGTCAAATATGAAATGTTTTATAAATTAACTTTGCTTGCAAGTTTTGTCTGAATTTAACTCGGATAAATGCTTTCCAATGAATGTGTAGTTATTAATATGTGACTTTCGTTTCTTTTGGTTTTCGACATAATTTTATTGTGCAAATTGAGTAAAGGTTTCTGGGTCTTGGGACACAGTACTGACGTCGGATAGCAAAACTTCCTATTTGCAAAATGGTTATAGTGAATTATTTAAGTTTAAACATTTTAAGATATTTTTGCTAGTTTTTTTTTTTGCAATTATAACGTTTTTTTAGTAGTTCGGTCTCTGGAACTATAGTTGAAATAAAATGTTAGAGGTAATTTACTGCTTCAATAAATTTATTAGGAATGTAAAATAAATGACCTTTGGGTTTAAAGATGGACATATATTTGAAGGACGTATTCATGTAATACGTTTTCAGAAATATTTACTGGTATATATTTAAGAAATGAATTCTTCTGAATAAATATTTGTACTCAACTGAACTTTTTGGAATCACGTTACTAACAATGCGAAGAATGAATTTCTTACAGGCACATACATTGGGGATCAGTTATTAAAATATTGTTATATATATATATATATATATATATGTATATATATATATATATACATATATATATATATATATATATATATATATACATTTATATTACTCCAAACCTATTCCAAGCTATGGTATTTTATTGTCGTTGCTGTACTAGAGCAAGGCAAATTTCATGGCAAATAGTATTTCCACTGAAGTGTTTGCAAATATTGATATTATTGTTTAATATGTAAATACGATGTATTGCCTATTATATCTTTCACTAGCGTAAACTATTATGAACTTCTTAAAAATTATGAAATTTAGAATCGTACCATATTTAACATTTTTAAAAATGTTCAATTTGCATATCTCCACACGGATTGAACCAATTGCAATGAAAAAAAAATAATGTTACTTATTCGATCCTTATATTTCCTTAAAGTATTATCCGAATTCAATCAGTAGTTTTAATATTATGCATGCACAAACGCTCAAATAGACAGACAAAAATTCCAAAAATATTTTGGTGTTCTGTTATTCTAACTGTATTCCAACAATATTTTGTCATATTCCTCTAAATTTCTTGTTCTTAAATACCTATTATATAAGGAATGGCTAATCCTATAATTTTATTATATGTATAGAAAATAAGTTACGTAACAATCAAATTGGTTCAGCCAGATTGCTTATTTAAATACCTACCCCTCCCGAAAAACTCCACAATTCATTTTTGCCCACGAAAATTTTGTCCGTGCTCGTCGGGTTGGAATATTTCATTGCGTGGTTTTAATTTAAACTTGTCGGGGTGGAATATTTCATTGTGTGGTTGTTATTTTGAGGAATTTATTAATGTACACAGATAAACTATATATTTGTGAAATCACTGCACGTCGATTGAATAGGTACTTCTCCATTGCTGTAATTATGTAATATAATGAAAATATTAAATTTTTGAAAATATTAAATTTGTTTATCTTTTGTTTAAGTGCACCCGTTCCA